>JAEAOA010000226.1:487500-870000 GCA_016746295.1 Potamilus streckersoni | reverse complement strand
ATGTGACCAGTAAATACATCGCCGGTTTTCTTAAAATAGTTGTTAACCGACTTACCTGAATCCTGTCATTGACCTTGATCAGCAAAATAAAACGATATTATTAGTAACCACGGTGGAAATTCGTATAAGTGTATCCAGCAGTTGTATGTTGCTCATTTCTAATCGTCCTTGTTTACCCTGATAATCAACGACTTCATTTTGATCCACGTGCGATATTTAATAAATCATCAAGTTCATTTCTGAATTGATCAAGAGTTGCGTAAGATAAGTCGACTTTCTGATCTTTCTTCAATCGAGAAGAAATATCTGCCATTCCGTTTTTTAGTTTCTGTTCAAATACGACATCGAAGTATATTCATGCACGACTTTATGAGGTGATGCTGTTTATTTTGATACAACATCAAATACATTAAGTACTTCTCGACTACATATTGGGGATCAGTTATTTTTTGTTTGTAGAGTTGAATACTAGATCGGAGAAATTTTATTGCTGACATGAAAAAATTATTTTGATGGCTCTAGTCCATGCGAATCGCAATAAACAATTCAACATGGATCAATTGCATATGCGACTCAATGGATGCCAGGTCCAGAGTTTGTATCAAGATTAATAATACCAGTTTCATGTTGTATTGCATCGGTAGGCAATTGATCGCGCAAAATACTTCTTTGAAGATTTTTATATTTAGGTGCTTAGCGACATTAAGTAAATCAAAATTTGATAGTGGAACTATTGTAGGAAAAGTCATCGAATTGTCCCTAGTCTTAGACCTTTTCCATACTACAAAGGCGTGGTCCCTTTAAGTCTTGGACCTTTTCCGTACCACGAGGGCGGATTCACCTGGAAGTCTTAGACCTTTTCCCTTTCTTGGATGTTTTCTTTGTTCATGTCCGATTGCTTTCTTTAACGCCATTCCAGCAGTGGTTTCAACAGCACCTAGCGTAGTTGCTTTTTCAACAGCTGGGGCTACAACGGTTATTAATGCTGGTATAGCTGCGAGAAGAGAAAGTATACTACCCGTCTTAGCGATGTCTTTAAGAACAGCTGCAGAAAGATTAAGTCGTACCCCAGTCTTTCATCGCTTGGCTTCATTGAAGATAATATACTTACGTTCTCTCAACGATAGATTATTCAGACCAACTGCGATTTGTTCTCGCTTGAGAGATATTTTTACCGCAATATTATTTTTTGCTGATGATTGTAGCTTTTTATCTGCGAACGTGATAATATGACATTATATAATATTATGAGCGATTCAATTGCATGTTTATTTACATATATTTTCTACTGGGGCATCACCGACTCTCATTCATCCACCAGCATATTCAAGTAGCATTGATTTATTTATAATTTTGACCGAAGTTCAACAAAATAACCTCGGATGGTTCTTGATGTCCATGTATTCTTAACGAATCTCAGAAAAACAAAGATCATCAAATACCATAATACTATGCGTTTGCAAGTTTACTCGTGCAGCAACATGTAATGCAATAAATATGTGTCTTGGTGCAGAAGCTCCTTGCTGAGAAGCTATTTGCCATGCGAATTAGTCGTCAAATGTACTTTGAACATTATCTATGGTTGTTGTTAACCATGATAACGTTGATTTACCACCTTGACTCATAAAAGATTCAACCTGTCTTCTTCAGATATCAATGGAGTCCTTATTGACATCCACAGTGAAAGTTTTGTAAGAATTACGCTTCTACCATCAACACCAGGGGTCTCCATATTTCATAATCGTCGTTCGCTTTTCGTACTAGTACAACTGTTTGTTTGGCTCCGACAATTGCATTTCTGACATTTCTACAGAATCTAAAGATATGTGATAGTGGATTGCACACGAAAATCTACCATTTCTATATTTCAACATCACTCGACGTGGTATAAATCCTAAGTTTAAATTTACATCTACGTCCTTATTGGCGTCTCTATCAAAATTTTTTGGTTGTTCTATTTCATATTATTGGTTCTCTGCATAATTAGAAGTATATTTTACAAACATCATTGATGGACCAGCTGATCTTGAGTAATCGTCGCTGTATCTGCAATATCAAGTATTGTCGTGGCAAAGTCGACGTCTTTCTGAATTGATTCAACATTTCCATCAATCATGTATGTAGAGCTATCAAACAATCCCATAATATCTGGAAAACAGCATTACTTTCAGGCGTAAATTCATATATTATCTTAGTTCTCTTTCTTGGTGGTTGGGGAGGTTTAACGGATGGTGGTTGGGCTGAATGAACACGGACAGCAATATCAACAGGCAATGTTTCAAGCGCTTTTTCTTTTTCCTCGGCTGCTGTAACAAATTTCTTGGTTGGTTGGACAATCGGTTTAAATAATTGTTTTTACCGTCTTTAAATTCAACTTGAGATTCCTGACGCAATTGTAGTTGTTGATTAACAGAATCACCGTAAGAAAAATATTTTATAATTACCTATAGTCGTTCTCGAGCTAATCTAGCTGAATCAGGTTCACCAACCTTTTTTGATAATATTTATTCTGGCTACAGAGAGGGTGGCCGACCAACGCGTCTGATCAGCACGTGAAAACGAAAAGGTCGAAAATCGAAAAATAATATGTCACGGAATTGTATAAATGTTTTTTTTTTTAAGTAAACGTACTCGGGTTTCGCTTTTAGTGTAAAATGATACCCGAGGGTGATCAATGTATATTATACATTTCGAAAAATAGTGAATTCGGTTCTTCCTTGCTCGGCACGTGCGAAGTGCTTCGGGCTGGAAAAACCGAATACATGGATTACACAGACGATGTAGAGCTACATTGCCTGTGTATATATGATTCAAACTGTAACGAAAACATTAAATTTCTGACCGTTCTGTCAAACGGACGTCTGTCTACTGAGACCCAAACCTCCAGCTATAGAGCTGTGTCTGTCTGTGTTTGTGTTGGTGCAGTGTGCAGCCGTTTGTGCAGGGTGCAGCAGTTTGTGCCGTGTGCAGCTGTCTATACTGTGAGGGCGTATGCTGTTTTCTGCTGCTGTGACGTGTCGTACAGCAGTGTAGAGCTACGTGTGCAGTGCTGAGGGGTGCTGTGCTTGTGTATTCGAGTGCTTCGAATATTGCAACGTTGCTAGTCGGGTTGAGGTTGATCAAGCGTGGCTGACCAACGTGGTGGACGCTGATAGTCTAACGCACTGATAGTCTAACCCAGGAATCAATGGTGTTCGGTGACTACAAATCTTTGCTTGGAATCAGGGAGTGCATACATTGCTCCAGATACATTATATTTTAGCCGTGGGCTAATGCAGGGTTTTTCGTAATATCCAGTGTTTTTTTATCGTGAGTAAAAAAACTATCACTACGCTAGTTTGAGCGAAATCTCATTTGTTTGTAGAACTATCAAGTCGTTATTATGAACGAACCATTATTCGTTTTACTAGTATGAGTAAAACTTGCAATTCGTTATTTTTTAACGAACAATCATACTTTAGCCATTATATCAATTCGTCATTTTGAACATAACATTATTCGTATTTTACGATCATATTTCTGTTTGTGATATACTGTGGATCGTTTTTCATTTGTCTCGGTAACATATTTGTTGCATTTGAAGATCGTGCTTATTATGTTAATTAGTCTCATATTGGACCCAGTGCAAGCACGTGTCTATAATATTTCGTTTCATACCATATAACATTAAACATTGTATTGCATCCCCATCAATGGTGTTTTGTTATTAATCCGAAAATCCCAAACTCGGTTATCTTGTTACACTGACTACTTAGAGAATTTTTTGGCTTAAACGTCATTGACGGTATTTTTGCAACATCGTAGAAATCTTTATTTTACAAAAAAAAATAAGTTATCGAACAAAGCGTTCTGTTCACTTCCTTTGCTGCTGGCTTTGTTTATGTTGTATCCCAGGTTTAATAGTCTGTTCGTTTTTTATTCCTCTTTTAAAAACACAAATATCATTATCTAGAAATATACTGTAATTGCATCACAATTCTTAAAAACATTGTTCCTCTATGAAAAGCGCTGCCTACATTGTGTCACGTTTCCTACAGTCGTAATGTAACGCAAATAGTCTGAAAACATTTGTCTGGTATTTATATGCTGACATACGTTATGCGGATGATTGGTCTTGACATATTGGAGATATGCAAACAACACATACAAGAAACTTCAGAAGCATTTACGTCAGCGAGCATACAATACAATATTTTGATCATGAAGAGAGTCAGTGGTGTTATATAACCTATTAATAGCATATAACTGTATAAACGTGAAACCAATGGAACTCGCTGCCTGGGGCAATTTAGACATGTCACAATATTGGTAGTAAATATTAATTGAACTTCTATAAATGATACAATGACATGCTTTGCATGGCAACACTACTTTCAAAACGTTGGTACATTTGTTTGCATATATTTTTTCCCCAAAATCAAATATAAAGTTCATGGAATCAGAGAAAAAGTACTGCATATGCTAAAGATATTGCGTATAATAACATATGAAGACTAACAGTATTTAACTTAAGTAATTTAGTGTCCATGCTAGTTAATGAAGCATTCCATGAGATATACTTTCTGCTGTATATCAAGCGTTAATTACAGCGTACGAACACATAATTTTGTTCATTATTGATACACTGGTCTGGAGTGCATTCCCCCGATAAATCTGAAGTATTCTTTGTGCCATCATTGTATACTCAACGATGATGTCATGTTTTTTGGCACTTACCTAGTAAAAAGCATTCCGTGGTCAAAGACTGGCAAACGGTTCACGCCGTATGTTTTATCCCACACAAAGAATTCAAACATATATGCTACGACTTCAGTATATTGCGTCCCGTTAACCATCATCTCATTATGAGTTGGAAAGTTAATATCATCCTTAAAACAAATTAGACAACAAATTGAAATAATCTAGTACCTGCAAAAGATCAATTTGCTTCTACACTTAAAATATATAGAAAAATTAAATTTGAAAAATAAGAACAAAATAATTTTATTACAAACATCTCTTAGTATCGAAACGACAATACCGAGAGGAACAAACTGCATTCTTTCCCATGCATTGTATTAGCACAATGGTAAATAAAGGTACGAGAACATACTAAAACTTAATAAAGCATAGTCGTAGGTATAACTATTAGTGTAAAAATATATCCAACAAATACAAAAGGTGAGATCAAAGAGAAAGGAAAGAATTGAACTGAAAGTGGAGGAAGAATAAGACGAAACTTTGACAACTAACTTAATACGTTTATATACCACTAACTATTCAGTAAGGGATTTATTAATATGTGAATTATATTTTCAATACCAACATGTATGAGTTATGCATCAAATTAATACACTAATATCCCTCGCTCGTTCTTCTCTTTATCTTCACGTCTATATCTAATATCGTAATATCCAAAACGTGTATACAATATCTGAAAATAAGTGGTTCAGTAAAACTAAGAAATGCTTTAAATCAAACAAGTTTAATGCAATCATTTGTTTCAAATCTCTAATTGCAAAACTAATTAATATATATTTTCAAGGTTACCAAGCAGAGTATCTTTATTCAAGTACGTAAGTCTTTATGAGCATTTTTGTTTCATACTTCATGTGGTATATGTAAGTTAGACTCATAAAACTTTAATGCCAAAAATGTAAAGGAGTTTCGTCAACAGCTGAGAATGGGAACTCGACAAAACAATGCGTGCTGCTTTTTCAAACTAAAGAAATTTAATCTTATCTAAATTAAATTTTAAATAATAAAGTTTTGTACATATAAATTTAAAGATGCAAATATGTATAATGTATACATTTTACGTAGATAAATACTGGTGCAAATACGTTACCTAATACACATTTAGCTATTGTATCAGCACACAATACATAAAGTGAGGTAAATTGATTCCCCTTGTCTTAATGGTGACATTTTAACTTTCAGAATACTCACTATAAAGAAAGATGTATTACCGTGATCAAATTGGGTAATTTATCTCTATCTGTGCAACTAAATATGTAATCTGTCATGTAAACATTAAAATATAACTCCAATTTCTGACCCTATTGTTTGCACAAAATTGAACGTGAATAGGAAAACTTTCTATTCAATAGCAGAATGCAAAACACATTCAAATATAAATCAGTATGAGTCTTTTCCAGATTTATCAACCAGAAGTATATTTATAATTATCTGGAAAGTTTTGCCTAATTGTTCCGTTACTTCTTTGAGAAATAAGGACTTTTTCATGGCATAATATATATCTATTCTAGTAACATTATTCTCTTAAAAAGTAATTCTGCCAACGACACATCTGTAATTGTTTAGTACTTATTGCTTACATTATAGTCGTAAGGTTCCAGATATATTGTTATAACTATATGGGCATATTTCACAACAAGATTTTGAATTGTCACACTGTACCACCAGAAATATTCGGTTGCAATGATATGTGTAAAAGTATTATGAATATAAGCAACATACTTTTCATTGCAAAAGATTGAGATTCATGTACGATTTTAGACTTGTTTCTGAGTAATTTTAATCCTTGGAATTAGCGAAACTACCTCACCTGCTTGAAGTGACCAAACTCAGCATTAATGTTGTCTACATCGATTGCTGAGCAGAATGTTACCTTTTTGTAACATAATATTTAATTTAAATCACGTTTTCACGGCCAAAACAATAAAAGTCACAATCACTCAGAACAATGCAGAAATCAAGATTTCATACCTGGAAAAATATAAAGTCACGAAGTTTGATGCTGATTGATATTTCGGGATCGTCTATCGTTTTGTAGCGCAAATTTACCTGTGGCAAAATAAAAATAAAAGCTTTCCATGATGATAATAATTTAATGTTGTCTCCATTTAGATACCGAAAAATAGGCGGAATGGGCAATATAATTGTTTGCAAAAGGACCATGATTGAGAAAATTATTAGTATATACTCATCGAAAAACTATAATAGTACCAATTGGAGGAATATTGTAAATTCGAGTGAGTTGCATGTAATTAACGCTACATCTTACTTATTAAAGCAAGTCAATAACTTGTTTTACTGTCCCAAACTAGACCACCATTAATTGTCTTCAAGATATATAAATTATAATTTAGATGAATGTTTTTATGTCAAATAGTTAAGACTTTATTACTTACGCCGTTCATAATGTGCGAGTAAGCTTCTCTAATTTTTCTTTTCACTAGACCCTCCTTGGCTGCGGGATTTAAGGCGTGTACCAAAGGTGAATATCTGCAATTAGAGGTAAAAAATATCGTTTTGATTTATGCCTGAGTGTCTTTGTTTTTGTTATTTTTGTCGGTTTTGCTTACTAAAAATGTTCGTACAGTGTGCGGGAGAGTTTGTTCAACTTTATCAAGCTGACTAAAAATGAAACAATAGGAATTGACTGCGAAATATTTCGTATGATTTTCGTTTAGAACATGGCTTGTGTTAAGCGATTCAGATTTGCGATAATACCTATCTAATATATAG
Source organism: Potamilus streckersoni (assembly GCA_016746295.1). NCBI lineage: Eukaryota > Metazoa > Mollusca > Bivalvia > Unionida > Unionidae > Potamilus > Potamilus streckersoni. The sequence continues at coordinate 862,530 of JAEAOA010000226.1, read as the reverse complement.
AATTTTACCATAAGAGTGAGCTTAATTATGCCTTTCAATCGTGCTGCCAATTTCTAACCAAATGCCATTCAAAATTCTCCCAAATTCAATATTTGGAAAATACTGAATGTTGATCAATTCAGATAAGTGAACATGAAACCCACGTTAATAACTGAGAGGTGAATAAATTGTGAAAAGTAATAAAGATACTTCTGTCCCTACTCAAGATTGTGAGCTCATAACTAACTGAATATTTATTGGAGCAATTTTGGCAACACTGGCAGTGAAAGATATATTGAGATAATTAAATACAATTCGATAGCGGTATGTAAATAGGTAGGTATGCATATTGAAATCCGTATCGAAATGTTTGTTGAGGATGATATGCAGACAAAAGTATTTAAGTGGTGATGTCTTTAAGTTATATTGACAGAGAGACTGAAATAAATCTCTTCAAGTGATCACTTACAAATTCCATACTGATTCATCTATCAGTACCGCCACCTCAACTTCGTAGGATTTCTTTAGCTGACGAGCCTGATCTACGTATATAATTTGCAAGAATGATATTAATGTTATATACTCTCATCCTTAATAATACATGGAAATTTGTATGATTTATATTTAATTCAAAAACCATGGCTTTAATTGTATTTACAAGAACATGGACATAACGTGATATAATTTTGCACGATAAGATATATTCTTATATGGCATGTATTGCTTGAGGGCATTAAACCCTCATAATATAACAGCTATAAATTTGTTATCTCACATGCTCAGTGATTCTACCGTCTTTATGTGTTATACTTTAATTTCGTCTTTCTACGTTTCAGTATTTTACCATCTTTTTTGGTTTGCTCAGAATAACTGTTCCTACCTGTTATCCATCTGTTATAGAAAGCTGAGTTTTCTCGAGATGATAACGTCTCGCCAGCGGAATAGACATTGCTTAGGTTGTGCTTTCCATCAAATTGCCGGAGAAGAGCCTTCAGCCCTTCTTCAGCGTTCTTCAAGCTTTCACGTATAGTATCTGCACGATAAGATATACTTTAACCGGTAAACAGTCTGATAGGTATAAATATTTTTTTACATCGTATGACAAAGTTCATAACGGCATAAATTAAACTTGGTATCCTGCGAAAAATGCAAGAAAAACTATGTACGAATAAATAAATAATTCGACCGTTGTATACCTGTTATTGTGTTCTGGGAAAACGTTTTACCTTCATGGCTTTAATGTATAGGAAAGGATACTGAATACATTTATGAATATTTGCTGCTTCAAAAATATAATAGACTATTTCAAACCTTTAGGTGTGGCTGAGTTATATCCTCTAATATTTTCTTCTTCCTGTAGCATATATCGTTTTCCAAGAAAACGTGACGTGACATCAGTCTCAGCTGGTCTAAGGTCGTAATTCTTGTGCCCTATTCGTACATTCCCGTACTAGAACAAACACATATTAGCATATGACCAACGAAGTTCAAGTTGTAATTCTACTCTTCCCAGGTATCTTAAATTATGCATCATACGTTTCAAATTTAATGAAATAGAAATACACATATATGACTCTCGTGTTTATAGATTAATGAAATACAGGTACAAATCATAACACAGTGAATAGTTAAAACAAACTGAAATAAATAATAAAGCGCTAGAAAGTAAGCATGGACAAACGACAAAATACTTAAGCGAATACATGCACTGGTACCTGCAATGGTTTCTAGATGTGGAAAAAGAAAGGTAATATATTAACTCAAATGGTAGTTATTATACCGTTTAATATGTACCTGATGAAGCATTGAGAAAAACTAAGTCTCGCTAACAGACACATTTCGTTTAAACTGTCTCATATCATATCGTTTTTGCCATTTTATAATCTTAATCCTCTCTTCATCTTACAACAAATACCTATATAGTCTGCTACAAATTTAAAGTCACATTTTGCTAATACAACAGTGCACAATATCCTTGGGCCTTTATGGTTACTACATCTTGTTCTGTCGGCTCTCTTGCTTCTTGTCCCCATTTAGAGGCTATATAACCTTCAGATAAAATGTGTTGTGTCTTGATACATCGCAATACTCGAATAAAATTGATTATATTCTTGTTAGTTTGATGTACAAAATTAATTCATCTTCTTAGGAAGTAGTTCGTCTTCTTTCTCTACTAATCTGAGATTACCACTGTCATACGAGCACCTTGGATTGTGTGATGTTAACAGAACCCACTTACGAACGATTATCATTCCATATTAAATGTATGCAAGCCAGCCAAGGCACTAGCTAAACTTGCTTTTCTGTGCACTATGTTTGGTGTCAATGTTTCATCGTTATGTAATACGTATATTTTGAATGAGGTGCTTATTGGCATAAAAATGCTATGTTATACTGGTTCTACCAGCAGTCATCTTCATTAATTACAAAGAATCAGGTAGCACAATGATGGCATCAAACACAAATGTTGTACGTATGTCGTATAGCTGCATACAATGGAATGTTCCGTTTGTGTCAGGGACCACCAGTAGCTCATTTATAGGAGCGTTAGATTCATTGCCCAAAAGTGACAGGTTCAATAACTTCCCTGGCTTACGGTGTTTTCTTTATAAGAAAGCACCTAGCTCCCATTTAATTGGTACAAAAGCGTCAATATAGTGTTAAGGAGCTATTAAACAGTAAAGCTAAGAGACATTCCTATCCACAAAGATTCGTCATGCACTCTCCTGAACGGTTACGCATACAAAACACCAATCCCTGTAAGATTCATCCTTGCGATCCTGGAGAAAGGTACGGACAGCAACATAACTGCGTTATCTCGCTGAGATGTCAGATCCCACTGCTGGCATTGGAATTGCTAGTAGCGAAGTGTCCTACAATGCGAACATTAACTTAACGTGAAAAGGTAGCGCGTAATTTGCACAAGATCAAAGCGAATAAATTTTGTAGAGCAACGGTTATCTTGTATCTAATAGAACATGCAGTGTTAATGCTGCGCATTTATTCAATACTACTACTACTACTACTACTACTACTACTGCTGCTGCTAGTACTACTACTACTACTACTACTACTACTACTGCTACTAGTACTACTACTACTACTACTACTACTAATAATAATAATAATAATAATAATAATAATAATAATAATAATAGTAAATAATAATAATAATAATAATAGTAAAAATACTATGACATAATAATGTCTAATGGCTGGCGAAAATTGTGATCTTCGCTAAAAAATGTGATGATATTAGTCTCTTGCTTCACTTTTTTTGCGGAACACATTTTAAGCAATTTTAACTATTTCATTCCCTAGTTGTTTCCCTCGCTTAACCAAATCGCAAATGAATCAAGAATTGTGATTGCAAAGTGTGTGATAGATGAATTAACAACGACATAACGTCATGTTAACCATAACCAGTCTTTATCTTGATAAGAATATTCATCTCACGTGACTCATCAGCACTGCATTTTGCCATTCCGCCTAAATTTCTCCGCAATGATTGCATGCAAAACATAAATCAACCTACCGCCTTAAGCCGTGCAAAGAAGCGGGATGCAGAAGCAAACGATTACACACAGAAGGTAAGTTTGCTGTGGACACCATACTAAACTGCCACTCAAACATGTGTTATTACACAACTATGTGTAGCTATTAAAATTCACGGAACCACCACGCTGCGACTGGAGAAGAAATTTCCATCTTTCAATATGCAAATCCCAAAAAATTATGCTAAAATGTTGCGACAATCCACGATGAAGACAATCTTGTTTGACTAAACTGAGTAGAACCAGAATTATTCAACACGATCAATAATATATGCTGCATATAGTTTATCTGATTAGTCGGTGTAAGCAACATTTCATCAGCATTAATCTTTTCATAACCAGATAAAAATAATATAATACAATATAGCTTGCATACAAATGAAGACATGAATACCTCTCCTAAGATATTACAATATTTCAACTATAATGTATAATTTAGCGATATTGCAAAATCTGTCTTTAGAAGTGTTAATATTAAATATAGTCCCGACATTGACATGTTTTACATGGTAGAATTATTATGCCATTTTTAAGGATATAAACATAGTGCGTCAAATTAACAATCCCATGCCTCAGAAACGGAACTACCAAAACTTCCTGAAAGCCTTTGTTATTTATATATAGCTTGTCAATCTCTCTTGATTTGCGTATGTTCTGCTTAACAGCCTCAATATGAGCTTCGTCATCATCAATCCCTTAACAAAAGAGGTCTTTCTGGCACACCGGCTGACTTTACAATCAATTCTCTCCATTTTTCGATGTTCTCTAATGCCCTTCTGGAATCTTCAATCCCATGCCTATTCACTCGTTAATGTTGACTTTCCACCTCTATTATGTCTTCCTCTGTTTCTGCATTCTCGAACTGTGCCTTGAAAGATTGTTTTTCCATTCCACATGATCTTGAGACATTACACTACCACAGGATCCGAAAGCTTGATGAATTATGCCAAGGATTTTCTTGCTGGATGTAAGGTCAATGTGCGAGATGCCCAAAATTTTGTGGAATATCTTATTTCGAAGAATTGAATGCTTCTTTGTAGATCTTATGTGAGTTTCAATTTTTCACAAGCATACAGAAAGGTTGATATCACAATCGAGCGCATCAGCCTTCTTTGGAACTTAAAGGCAATGTTGATATCTTACCATATTGACATCAACCATGTTATTGTTGCTGTTGTTTAGGCAATCCTGTAAAGTAGTTCTGATTTGGAGCCCACATCTCTGATAATTGATCTCAAGTACTGGTAACATGTGACTATTTATATTTCCTTTATACTGACCATTATATTGCACTGATGCCGTTAGTATTGTTTATCATTAGTTAATTTATCGTTGTTAATCTCCATACGGTATGCTGCTGTGGTTGTGTCGAGACTCTCATACAAGCCGGACAGTTATTTTTCATCTCCTGCTAATCTATCAATATCATCTACGAAGCGAAGGTTGGCGAACAATCCTCCGATACTGACTGTGCCATTCTTGTGGTCATGCAAGTCATTACCGATGGTCTATTCCAGGAAAATCTTGTAAAGTGTAGGTGACAGCATATATCATTGACTGACACAAACTATGGCTCGAAAACAATTTCCTCAATGTCATTGATGAGGACAGAAATACTGGCTTTGTCGTAGAAGTCCTCAACAACCGGCACCAGGATTAATCTGACATACTTCCTCATAGTTGCTTATAAGGCCACATGTTATACTCTATTAGCGGTTTTTATTAAATCTGTAAAGACTTGGTATAGATTTTGCTGATGTTGAACGTACTTCTCGCATGGGAGCCTGAGCTAGAAGATTTGTTATGTGGTCCGATTTATTGACCGGAAGACTGTCTGCTCTTGGGTAACACTTCTCTCTGCTTGAAACTTTAGTTTGTTTATTGTTAGCATGATATTGTTCGGGTGACTGATCCGATTGATGGTTCTGTAGTTGTAAAGCATAGCTGGACATTTCCTATCTAGGGGAGGACGATGACCAAATAATGAAACCATGTGGTGAGCCATTCTTCCCTGTTTCATATAATCTGCACATTTAAATATCTCAATACTCTTATAAGGCATAACAGCTTTAAGTGTTCTAACGTAACACAAATATGGAGCCTGTAGATGACTATTGGACATCTATAAAAGTCAACTATTGCTAATGTAGCTGTGGATATAGGACATTTGTATTACCTCTAACCTTCGATAACCTAACCAAGTTTTTCTGGATGTTAAGCAATTGACTCTGGACAATTTTAACAAGTTTATCCAACACTTTCATTCAGTGAGTGAGTCATAATATATATATATATATATATATATATATATATATATATATATATATATAGATATATATATATATATATATATATATATATATATATATATATATATATATATATATATGCGTTAATAGCACCTTAATACCCATGCAAAGGGGCAATGGTAACAAGCACAACACAATGTAATTCGTAAGGGGTCGGATAAAAAGGTTTAAGGTTGTATTAGTGGATTTTATAAAGTCTGTCGGTTGTTAGACCTCGCAAATTGACGTGTGTAGGCTTGTGTGTCTCTCAGTAAGTTGTTGTTTTAATGTTTTAGTCTGGTAGATTTTGAGAAAGTTACACAGATGTGTGAGCTATAAAATGCAACTGTATTAACTGAAATCTGAATCTTGTAATATTCACGAAATTGGTGCTTACTGCCTCATTTAATCTGAATATTTAAATATCTCAATACACTTACAATAATTCGGTCACATTGCCCAGTTGATTTTTGTTCACATCGGACCGTCATGACAGCCTCTTTATCCATGTCCTGGTAGTAAGCTATATCCTATTTAAACAAATTCATGTAAATGTTAAGAAGTAATGTAGGAATGGGCAGGTAATTTGATATGCCAACGTATTTATATTTACATATGCACTAATCCATAAAATTTGATTGCAATTAACATCTTTAAGGGTATAGACATTGATAACTACTGAGATAAGTAACTGATTCAAAATATAATTATGTTGATTATGTGAATATTATTTGTCAGATACATAACAGGAATATCTCAATATTGATAGTTTATTAACGTTTAAGCTATGCACGTAAATATTAATATAAATGAGGACGTATAATATTTAAACTACATAACACCTTTACAAAGAATACATGTGAACCCACAATTATGTGAGCATTGATGAAGAACATAGTGACGTTGACAACCACAACCAATATACATGATCAGTTGTATGTACATAGGAGATGTATACAAATTAGTAGTAATTTTCCATCTTTCTAAGTCATTCCATTACGTTTGTGTTCTTTATTTGCCTAATTATCCGTCCTATTTAAAATTTTATTAGAGATATAAATTTTACACACATCTATTTGGATTGATAGATCATATAACAAAGTCGTTAACATATATCTATTTGCTTAAATAACAATTATTTAATTTATTATATATATATATATATATATATATATATATATATATATATATATATATATATATATATATATATATATATATATATATATGGAGATAGAAAGAGAAAGGGCTAAAGAGCTGATGAATTATTTTTATTTTATATGAAAATTTTAATCCATTTTATGGACTTTTACGTTTCTCAAGAAAAGCCCAAAACATGGTTTACTAAGGAATGTAAAGAAGCCATTAAACAACGCCGAGAAGCACTGAACAAATTCAATAATCGTCCAACGCCCGAAAATCTAGCTCAATACCGAATTACTCGGGCAAAAACTCGCCGCAAGATTAAAGAAAGTAAACGAGCATCATGGAAAAAATATGTTTCAACTTTAAACTCTCGTTACTAAATAAACAAAATTTGGAAAACAATCCGCAAAATAAATGGAAAAGGAAAATACAATTGCCTCCAACACCTGAAGCTAAATAACATCATTTATAAAAGTAAGCATGAAATAGCTAATGTACTTGCTGATTTTTTCTCCAAAAATTCCTCATCGTCTAATTATTCCGAAGCTTTCCGAAAACTTAAAACTCAAAAAGAAAAAGAACGGCTAAAATTCACATCAAATAACTTAGAGTTAAAACCAACCGTTTTCTTTGTCGGAACTAATAGTTCTTCTGGAAATCTTCAATGATTTATGGATCACTGGCAATGTATCAAACATTTGGAAAGAAGCAATAATCGTACCACTTCCCAAACCAGGCAAAGATATTGCAGATCCTACCAGCTAGAGACCTATATCATTAATTAGCTGTGTATGCAAAACAATGGAACGAATGATCAATTCTCGGCTTGCATGGTATCTGGATAGCAACAATTTAATTTCTCATTTCCAAAGTGGCTTTCGTCATGGTCGTAGTACCAACAATCATCTGGTTAGACTCGAAACATTCATTCATGATGCTTTCATAAAGAGGGAACATTTAGTGGCAGTTTTATTTGATTTGGAAAGGGCCTATGACACAACATGGAAGTACGGAATTCTAAGTGACCTGCAGGATCTGGGTCTAAAATGCCGACGACTGCCCTCATTCATACCAAACTTCCTCTCAGACAGGGAATTCAAAGTACGAGTGGGCTCCACCCTCTCTGACATACATGATCAAGAAACGGGCGTACCCCAGGGCCGTATTTTATCGGTAACGCTTTTCAACATAAAGATTAAAAGCATCACCAAGTGTCTGATGCCAGGTGTGGATTGCTCACTATATGCTGATGACTTTTTAATGTTACCGAACCAAACACATGCATACAAATGAAAGACAATTACAACAAAATTTAAACAAAATTCAAAATTGGGCCAACACGAATGGCTTCAAATTCTCGAAATCAAAAACTGTCTGTATGCATTTCTGTCTGTTACGAAGACATAACGATAGACCTAATCTCGCGCTGGAAGGAACACCTATTCCAGTTGTTGAGGAAACAAATTTTTAGGCATTATCTTCGATAGAAAACTGACTTTTATTCCACATATGAAACATTGGAAAGTAAAATGTTTGAAATCTCTTAATTTACTTACAGTAATAGCGCACACTGACTGGGTGCTGATAGGAGAGTCATACTCAATTTATACAGAAGGTTTATACGCTCCAAATTATACTATGGTTGCGTTGTTTATGGTTCAGCAAGGAAATCCTATTTAAAGATGCTTGACCCAATCCATCATCAGGGAATTAGAATTGCCCTGGGAATATTTAAAACATCCCCGTGTGAAAGTCTCCTCGTCGAAACGGATGAACCACCCTTATCACAACGTAGAGAAATGCTCTCCGCACAATATGCTATCAAATTAAGATCCAGCCCTCTGAACCCATCTTTTTCGGCAGTTTTTGAACCAAAATATAAATCCTTATATGACAATAAACTAAATGTCATACCTACATTTGGCATTAAAATATCACAATTTCTCGAAAGTACTCAAACTGATTTTTCAAATATTCTGAAAGCCAACATCTCCGAAACATCCCATGGCTACTTCAGCAACCAAGGGTAATTTCTACGTTACATGATGGAAACAAATCGGAGACAAACCCTTCCATTTTCCACAACTCTTAAAAAGAACTCCTCTCACAATTTGAAAAGTATACGAAAATATATACCGATGGACCAAAGATGATGAAAAGGCTGCTGCAGCCTTCGTAAGTGGAAACCACACAACCAAAGATCGCTTGCCAAATGGTACGTCAATTTTTTCAGCCGAAGTTAGAGCAATAGACCTTGCTTTGCAATTCATTGAAAGCAAGCGTATTTCAAATAGCATAACATTCTCCGACTTACTAACAGTACTTCAGTCACTACATAACAAAAAAACTGGAGAATCCATTATTAGCAAACATTCTCCTTAAGCATACTGAGCTGAGTACCTCCCACAATATAGTATACTGTTGGTTACCCAGCCATGTAGGAATTAAAGGTAATGATAAAGCAGACCGTGCTGCTAAAATGGCCCTATTACTAGAACCAACTGATTTTAAAGCACCATATACTGATTTTAAACGTTGTATCAAAGACTGTTTACGTCAGAAATGGCAGGCATCATGGAATGATGCCGTGAATAACAAACTTCATGCCATCAAGCCAACCTTAGGAGAATGGACCCCTTCCTACAGATCCGTCCGTAGAGAGGAGGTAGTCATTGCAAGAATTCGACTCGGTCATACTTATTTAACACACTCTTACATATTAAAAGGAGAAGACCCACCAGAGTGCATAGCTTGTAATGAACCATTCACTGTTAAGCACTTTATGCTGGAACGCTTCGATCTTCAACCTACGCGTAATCATTACTACGTTGTGCAAGACATGATGGAGCTCTTTGATACAGTTAACATTACCAACATTATAGACTTCCTTAAGGAAGCAAACATTTTTCATAAGTTATAGCTTTTATTTTTTCACCTTGTTTAGTTTTGTGTTATATGTATGCAGTCTAAAGATTTTAATTGCCAATCATATGTTTTCGTTATCATACATTTGCGCACCCGGTTGATCGGGAAACTTTTAATTATTTACCATCGTTCACATTTTTATCGGTTTACCTTTAACTTTTTTGTCTCCAATCGCTGGTCGATAAAATTATTTTACCAGTTATAAATGAAAAAGGATATAATCTAATGGTTGGCGCTAAATAGAAACATAGTGCTGATGCGCTGTAAAATTATAAATCAATCAATCAATAGATAGTTTATGAAGGTTTAAGCTATGCACGTAAATATTAATATAAATGAGGACGTATAATATTTAGATTACATAACACTTTTACAAAGAATACATGTGAACCCACAATTATGTCAACATTGATGAGGAACATAGTGACGTTGACAACCAATATACATGATCAGTTGGATATACATAGGAGATGTAAACAAATTAGTATTAATTTTCCTTCTTTCTGAGTCATTCCATTACGACTATGTTTTCTATTTGCCTAATTATCCATCTTAATTAAAATTTAATTAGAGATATAAATTTTACACACATGAATTTGGATTGATAGATCATATAACAAAGTCGTTAACATATATATATTTGTTTAAATAACAATTATTTCATTTAATATATATATATATATATATATATATATATATATATATATATATATATATATATATATATATATATATATATATATATATATGGAGAGAGAAAGAGAAAGGGCTAAGAGCTGATTAATTATTTTTATTTTATATGAAACTTTTAATCCATTTTATGGACTTTTACGTTTGTAATTTTGTTCGTATGCCTTCTAGCTTTAAACGGTATTATTTTCCTTTTTTAATTACATTTTAATACATTACAATTCCTAAATTCATTTTTAACATTTTTTTAGCCATTTCAACACTTTCAAAATTCCAAGCCTAGAATCTAGCTTTCGATTTTCTGGTAGTGTTCCTAAATTTTTTATATATTCGAAATTATTAGTACCATCAAAGAGATACCAACACATATATTGGTTACATGAATGTTATTCATGTACTATTTGTCTTTATGGATTATATTCCAAAATCATTTGTATACCATTCATGACGTGTACGTCTCTTACGTCACGAACATGCATATTTGCATAATCGCCGTATACTGCTTATATGGAGACTTTTATGTGTAACAGACATATGATTAACTGTATTGTATTACGTTATTTATTGGCATACTGTTATTTTGTTTTATTTTACTTTACATATTTTTATCGGCATCCATGCAAACTATTCTAGAATACGTTGCAATTATTATTGTGTCAGTTCATGTAACTCTAAGATGATAGCGACTGATAAAAAAATACACCTTAGTGATAATCCGTTGAGAGCTTACCTCATTTCCTAAATTTTGGGTTTTCACCATAACAGATTGACCGTCTTTCCGTGTTCTTACAAAATAGACGTCAGCATTTGGATCAATGTCTCGGTTCCTCTTCAAATTCAACGTAATGCCATTTGATCCACGCCTGAGATAAAAGGTCAACTCATCAGGGAGATTAATGTTGTCACTAAGTGTCCGTTTGTCAATCTTTAAGCGTGATGTAGCTTCTTTCAACCAAACAGTCTCCAAGCCTGCAGATTCTGGTAAATTAGAGGTAGTATATTTGTAAAGAAACAACTGAACGATAGAGTACATGGCAATCAGTTATTTTATATTAGTTAATATTAAAATATAGAAATACAAATGAAAAGAGTTTGAAATATTCTTATGTTTGTCAAACATAAATTCATATGGGTCATCTTCACAACAAGATTGTACATCTTTAGCGTTAAAATGATAAGACGATGAAGACGACGAAGGCAAAGAAGAATAATTAATTAATCAAACGTTTAGCTGTGTTTTAAATGATTTTATTAAGACGATAATTTTAGCTTCAATTACACTAGTTTAACTAATTATCCGATGAAAAGAAACTACATGTAGTAAGTATACTTTTATTTCGTTCCATATGGATAACATTTGCTGGGATGCCGTTACACACTGATACTTATATACATGTATAGCTTATAACCCACTAGTATACGCAGGCAGGGATATATTTCCTCTATAGTAAACTAAACGCGTTCCAAAGGAATGTTAACACTGTGGCGATATAGCAAGTTCCAAAAGTGATGTTGTCGCTTTCGCAATATCAGTCACACAAACCCCAATGCATCTAAGTAATTCATAGAAATATATAACACCAGCTTTGAATAACAGCACTGTGAGTGCATATGTGTACGCACTCCTTTTTCAATAGATGACAATTGTTGCAAAGAAACTATCCACTTCCATTACCTTAACTGCACAAGTGAAAATTGTGACTATTAATCTCAAAAATGAAAATGAATAAAAAAATATATCCATAAAGAGTGACAATTTTACGTTTCAAAAAATCATATACGCACAGTTACCAAACGGTGTTTAATCATTTCATATTGCAATCGGGAGAGAGTTTTGGAAGCATTGTTCAGTAGAGAACTTCTGTTTTATTACTAATTAGCGAAAATCGTGCTTGCTAAACAGTGAGTTAGAATCAATGTTATTTACAGTTAAACTAGTTTTTATTTCAATGCAGATCTATTGTTTCATATCCGCGATTGGTCATCCTTAATCAGCCATGTAATAGTTCATTTGTGATTCGTAATAATTTAAATCAATACTATATGTGTCACTTATGTATTGATTAAGAACCACTATTTTTTATTTTTGCTAATCCTGTTAGTTTGGTTTTGTATGTTACATAGTTTATATGGATGACTTCGTAACACTTGAGACGAATAAGACCTTTTCTAGGGAAATTAAGTATACCCAATCAATGGAGATAGTAAAAGAAGATGATAGCATTGTATACAAAATTGTAACACATATTTAAGAAAGGTAACTACTGAAGGTCTTTATGTATTTGCTCCAGTGTCATACTATCAAGCAACGTCTCTACTCTACTTAAGAACATCTGATCTCCATTGTATCGCAATAGTTGAAGATTTGTCATAAGAACCCATACAGGCAAGTGTATACATACATTACATAAACGTCAAAAAAAGTTAAATATCAAAGTGCACATTGGAAGTTTCAATTAACACTGGATAATTATGTACGAGTCATAAATGCACGTTTCCAATTAAGCCTGTACACTTGTAATGACTGATAATGCTGCTCCTCTATCGAACAAAGACTTTATCGATCAAATTTTGCAATTTTATAAGTGTGTTAAATAAATTCATTTTGTACACATACAATGCAGATTTAACCCAGAAATGTACATGTGGTAAGAATAGAGATGGCACTGAATGTACGACGGTTGTCACTTTATTGTTCCAATAATGTAAAGTTTTTCTGGCTTATATGCATGTTTTTTTACTGTGAGTTTTATTTTAAGTGAATGTGCCACTGTCACTGCTTCGAATTCACGAAGTCATTTTCAGTTCAGAAAATTAAATAATAACATTTATCACTAGGCAAATCCAGTCTTTATCTCCAGAAAAAAAATCCCTTCTTTTGCAATTGCAGGCAAAATAGTTTCTCAGTTATCGCTTTTGGTTAGGGAGTGCCAACTATCTTGAAACTATTTTCAAGTTTCCACACTATCCAAGCCTATGGTTCAACCTGTTCTTACGCCGCGATGATTATACGTTAGCAAAAAGGCGACATTTATTTCCTAACCAAGCAAAGATCTAACTGTACAGCTGTTTGAGCTAGGAAATGATATATTTGGTAATATATTAAATGTAATAGTTCTCCTACGGCACTGCATATTAGGAATAATTTTGACTAGAGAGGAATAGAAGTATTTCTATTTCTCGTTCATTTTCATATCGAAGCATAAGATCCGTTTGATATAGATCTATTTCACAAAAATGCACAAAAGAGAATTTAACCTTAATGTTACGCACACCTTTTATGACAAAACCTGCTATCACATCAGTCGTTGCAAGGACGAATCAAATAAATGAATTTTCGAAAGAGAAAACAAAAAGTGATAAATAATCATTAATTAAATGACTGGATTTAGCAGTCTGAATATATATATATATATATATATATATATATATATATATATATATATATATATATATATATATATATATATATATATATATATATATATATATATACATATATGGCTATAGATATAGATAGACAGATAGACATATAGAGATATAAACACAGAGATTCACGTACCTGACCAAATACATGCCAAGAGACCTACGATCAAATAAAATACACCTTGTTTGACTGTCATGACTGCTGGCTAGCGTCTGCGTTAATACTGCTTACTTGACCAGCTGTTATCTATCCTTTATATACGATTCGTTTGGTGAGTAAATTTGGAAGGTCAGCACAAATTGATTTCTTTTGTCATGGAGAAAATTTTTAAAACTACAGAGCTTTGATGTTTACGTTTGTCAAATATAGTTGTATTTCTAAGCTGATGAAGAGAGGAGAGTGGAAGAAAACTGAAGCCATAAAGGTCTTAGTTACAACTATGTGTGATTTAAGAAATTATATTATATGTAAATTTAACATCTTATGCATAGCTCTTCCTATTACAATTTAAGAATAACTCAGTGTCAAAAAAAATATACTATAGTGTTTATATCTTCGCTATATATATATATATATATATATATATATATATATATATATCTATATATATATATATATATATATATAAAAATATATATATATATATATATATATATATATATATATATATATATATATATATATATATATATATATATATATATATATATATATATATATATGTTCACCTAATAAACACCTATTCCTATCACAATTTGAGAATAATTTCAGTGATAGCAACATATTTCTTTTCTTTGACACTAAGTTCTTTAAAAACCTTTACAATACGAAGATATTATTTACACTAACAACACCATATTGTGTCTTTTATACCAGTTATAAATTTAAAATGTATAAAACATTTTATTTATGACACAGTCAGTTCTCTTTAAATAATGTTCAGTTTGCCATACGGATATCAAACAAACTCTCTTCCTTTCAGTCTGTGCATTTGAGTATTTATAGGTATGTATGTACGTCTATTGATAATCATGTAAAAGCACGGCTGTAGGTATGCATGCATATAATAATATAGATTTGAAATATAAGCTGACACACAATACAATTAAAGCATGCATATTAACGGTACAATAGTTATTACTTTGTTTTGTTAATTATAAATGTTAGTTATTTCGTTGAGTAATGTATCTCTAGTTAGTTATGTTATCAACTTTATTCGTTGTTTTCTTGTCTCTTCCTTCATTTGTGACTTAACAGTTTAAAATAACTGTACATTGTCTGGAAAGGAAAAACCAAAATAATTCCGATAGCAAAACAATTCCTCTAGATGACGTGTAAACAAACTCTAAAAAGCCAATGTCAAATAGCAGTTAGCGAACACATTCACGTCGTATACAGTTGCTTATCTTTCGTTTAAATAGTTCTTTAATTTTCGAAAGTAACTTTGACAGTATTATACAGGTCAGTGTTGGGTTTACAAACGCGAACATTGTTCGTATCTATGTATTACTGTAATAAAATATAACACCTACTTAGTTGTCAGATTTCAGTCATAAATATTGAATTGTCAGATTCTTCTCTCTCTGTCTCTCTGTCTCTCTCTCTCTCTCTCTCTCTCTCTCTTTCTCTCTCTCTCTCTCTCTCTCTTCTTGAAATAAAATTTTTATTCTTACAGACGCAAGTTTGACACATTATTGCCTCATGATACACTTTCATATAATATGAGAAACAAAGATTATATCTTATTGGATACAAACTGTTTCTAGAATGTAATGAATATTCGTTACGCTTAGGGGACAATATGAGAATATGTACAAGCAGTATTTAAAAGAACGTAACTAAGAGAAGTTTATAAATAGACATTTACATTGACATTGCTAAAATTACTAAACGTAATTATCATTCTGTATTTTACCTAGGAAAACAAGTAACACATTTTTGAAGGAGAACCATCATATATTATATAATTTTGAACAACTGTGTACAAAAAAACTATCCTTTTTTTACTATTCGGCTATATACACATACATACATACATCAAACGTACATAGATACATACATACATACATACATACATGCATGCATGCATGCATGCATGCATGCCTGCATGCATGCATGCATGCATGCATACATACATACATACATACATACATACATACATACATACATACATACATACATACATACATACATACATACATACATACATACATACATACATACATACATACATACATACATACATACATACATACATTAGTACTCACATATCAAAGAGAGCGATGGATTTTATTGCGGCTTTCGGCTTTACAAGTTTTACATGCCTCCAGAGAACCTACGCGTGATAAATACTATAATGTACACGACATGCAGGAACTTTGTGATACTTTTCAAATCACTAGTATTTTAGATTTCCTAAAGGAAGTAAATCTTTATTTTAAACTGTAACTTGTATGATCTTACCCAAACTAATTTTTAACTAATGCAAATACCAACTATTATATACATCGTTCATCAAGGTACATCATTTACATTTCCCTTTGATCGGGAACCAATATCTTTAACTGTTATCAACATTTACCATTTTATATTTAACTACTATGGATGTTTTATTATATCGCTGGTCGATATTGAGCCTTTCTTTTTACAAATATGACCTACTGTATGGCGCTAAATAGCCTAAAAGTGCTGGTGCGCCGTTAAAATTAAATCAATCAATCAATCAGCCTCCGGAGAAGATCTAGCTACTACGCGATGATCCTTAAGAAACACAAACAATACTCAGGAGTGGCCGTTCTGAAGTCATTCGTACACGGAGTAATATCTTATGTTATCCTTTACCATCTGTATTTACCACGAACCTTATTTTATCCACAGCAATTGCCTGGTCTCCTTTGTGTATATAGGTAAATAAACAATATTCAGGTGTTAAAATATTAGTACAGAAACGAAACAAATGTATGCAAATCCCTAATAGAGCACGAATGGCAGTGACTTTGTTTGTTGAATAATATCAAATAAATATTGTATAACGTCTAGACATATACTTTAATATAACAGGCAATGGCGTAGTATAGTTCATGTCACCATGCAACTGCAAAAACACCATCATCAGTTCTAAATTTAAAAGAAAAATGTGTGATTATTAATGTGACTACTGTCCTGCTGCAAGTTGTAAACAATGCCATAATTCATCTTTTTTTCTACATTTTCTCGATATCCAGTACATATTTCTTTGTAAGTCAAACTGCACACCGAGATCTTCTTTCTCTATCATAGCTGTCAAAAGTCACTTTTCCCGATAAGGGTACTAAGATTAAACAAAATATGTTGTAAAAAAGGTCGACATTTCATCCTCGAACTATTAGTAATTTATCAAAATCTTTGTTTAAGATAATTATCAAATCACAATCTTAGCGACCGATCTATCCCTACCGGCACGTACACAAACATATAAACACATTCATTTCTCCACACAGCACTAAATTTAAACCTCTTTTAAATGTTAAACTTCTTGTCATCAGATGAGATTATGAAGACAAGCGATATTCTAAAATACTCGTTTATATAGTCATCTGATGCAAACACATTTTCCTAAATGCCTTTGGTATTGCTCAAACAAAGATGAATACAAATCTAGTGGACTGATAAAGCATTTCTATGTTATCTTTAGATTTTACTGTGTACCTTGTATATGCCACTTCCAATAAGAAATTCCTCATAGTTTACGTCATCGTATAATATGCATGAATCATACGATGTAGAATGTTTGGGATACGTTCAATTTTCCTCTTTACCTTTGCTTTTCACCATTGAAGATGCAGACATTATCAACACTAGGGCATATTTATGTATGTATCAAAATTTAATTTTGATGAACATTACAAATCACATTGATAAACATGACTTAGGCATCAAAAGTAATACATTTGGCTATTCTTATCAGGGTTACGATTGTTTTCATATAAATATATATATATATATATATATATATATATATATATATATATTCTTGATTTCTTTCATTTGTCAAGTTGTAAATAACGATTTGAAAATGTGTAACAGAGATAAGCATGATATCGATTGATATATCGTTATGGCTAATACAATGTTCATTGTGCAATCACATCAAATATTTAATAGACATATCAATCCCAAGTAATATGACATTATGACACAGCAAAGACGCAGCAAGAAATTAACAGCACGGTAACACCATAAAATCCTATCAAAGCTAATGGGGCATTACTTAGATCGATGGGATCAAGTTCACTTTCTGACCCAAACAATTGTAATTGTTTTTTCAAAGCCAACATAATGTCGAGCAACCCTTTGAACTTTAAGAGCCCTTATCGGAGAATCCCACTTACTGTGACATCGTATAGCGGAAAAAGTACAATAATGACCTAAATCTAAATCACGATAAATGCAAATCTGGTTAGTTAGATTCTACAGTGTGATAGCTAAATTGCTTTTAAAGGAGACATATTTTAGTTTATCGCTTCAGGATGATATGTCTAAAATGTGCTCATAGGCTTGCACAATGGGAGTATGTATACATATCATATGGTTCATGTTATGTAACCAGTAAAATATTGTACTTATTCTCCCTCATCCCTCTTTGTTCTGCACGCTTACACATTGTAAGACAGACATACATATACACATGATCATCCCATGGAATGATTCTAATTTAGAACATCTGGATCATGATCATGTCTAACCCTTTCTACACAATAGTACACTTAGAATCCAAGACAAACAAGATGCAGTGGGTGTATCAAGTACATTTACAATAGACCAATATATATGAATTACAATAGACCAATATATATGAATTACAATAGACTAATATATATGAATTATTTTGATGGTCGTTTATCACAAAAAGAAGGGTATGGTTCCTTAGGTGGCTGAGCCTAAGATTTTGTATTGATAATGGGTTTGTTTTCTTTGTTATTCAGTATCTATTGTAGTATAGCTTCCGTGAACAGGATGGTGCTTTATTTAAAATTGCATAGGAGATAATGGTAGCAATAATTATGCAACGACGAAAAGCTGTTCATCTTTCTTTATAATGGAGATCATAGGGTGCGTGGAAAGAATAAAACGGGATATTGATAACAAATAAGAGGGTGTCTGTAGCAGCAATTTGTGGTTGATATTAGATGAACAAAGTTTGAATATTTGATATATGAATGCTGCAAGCAAATAAGTGATTGGTGTATGGTATAAAACTGCCTGCAGGATAGTACGCAAGTAGTTGCTGGTTAGTTCATTACTGGGTAGAAACATGAAAGGATTGTGACTACGGCAATGTTGCTTTTCAACGGAGGAATGAGGAGTGTGAGTATACTGTGTAATGGAATATTTAATTTAGCTTTGTAAAGGGAGGGAGGATGAAATATATATTATCTGCTACAATAATTACGATCTATTTGATTTATATCCGTGGAGCTTCGACGTGAAGGAAGGCATCCCTTGAACTCACTTCACATATTATCTACTATCCACACAAACTGAATGAGAAGAAAAAGTCATATTTACTATCCTCACAATCCAACGAAAACGCATAAAACACGCATATCTACTATCTACAAAAGTGAGAAGAGAAGAAATAATGCACATAAATAATATTCACACAAACAGGATGTGAAAAAATAAATACACAAATATACTATCCACACAATAGGGAAGAGAAGCAAACACACACATGCAATCCACACAAACAGACGCAAACGATTAAGATACACAAGTGTAAATATGTTCGACCCAAACAGTCAGGAAGAGAAGAAAGACCAAAACACATATCTAATATCCATACAAATGGGATAAGCAGACAAAACACACATATCTTCTATCCTCACAAACGAACGCAAACGCTAAAAGCACAAATATATACTGTCCACAATCTGGATGAGAAGAGAAGAAAAAACGCATATGAAACCCATCACACACACACACACACACAATAGCAAAGGAGCAACCGTTTATAGTCACACTGCTCTACATTGACACAAACGGGCAACTTGAATAGTGATTATTTTCGAGAGATCTGGTTAGCCCTGAGCATTTCTATTTTTCTTTAAACTCCAGAAAAATCCGGTTAAAACTGGCACCTCTATGGATGGGTAACAGAGACACACCCAACGGTGGCTCCAGTACTGCACCCAAATGATGTCTGTTCATGGGAGCACAAAAGTATGTTTCCTGGTTTTTCAACTTCCCAGTCTTCACTTTCAAATATTCTAAAGACATCCCCCGGTGTATTCAATACCACAACCGATGATGTGATTCTTGCGGCAGTGGCTGTGACTCTGGTTGTGATTGTGGTTGTGGCTTAGTTGAGGTGGCAGTACTGATTCTGAGGTGTTATCACTGTAGGTTTGATTACAAATACAGGTCTCATGATGATATGTGGATTTATTCCTCTTTGTTTTTGTTACTCTTCTTCTTTCTTCATTTACTCTTCATCCTCCTTTATTCTGGCTTTCTCGACTGTGGCTTTCATAGCCATTTCGTCCAGAAGGTGGCTGGCATATTCCAGGTGCATCATATGGAGTTCCAGTACTTTCATTAGTCTGATCATGTCGTTGCAGTTGAAATGTCAGCGATGGGTAGCCAGACTGACGATGCTTAATAACTGGAAGCACGAACGTGAAGGAAACTATACCCCTGAGATTCTACGTTTTGCAATTAGCGTTCATAGAAGTTACGGCTAAGAATACAGTGAGCACAAGGAGAAATACACATTGAATTGAAATGAAAGGATATACCCTTAATTATCGCACCAGTCAAGTGGTGAACTTTTGGTGTTTTGAGAGGTTGGAAATTTTAAAGTGATATACACGAACTTCACATGATTGATCGTTTACCGACACACCAAATCGTTAGTCGACCCTTGAAAAAGTGTATCAAATGGTGTACCTGAGGAGAGTTCGGTTTCCCAACTACTTCATTTTACCTTTCGGACACACTGCTATAAAACAATAGTTCCAAGACGATGATCACCAACAAGAATGATGACTTTAACACTGCAGGAAACTCGTGAGAAACTAGCTGAAAACATCCAGTTCAAACCATACTATTTTTCTTTCTTCTTGCTGACTACTGTAAAATTGTGTTAGTCGATTGGATACGTTTCAGCAATGGCCCACTCATAGGGCAGTATATCGTACTGCGAATGTCAGAAAATCCTTGGCTGACTCAGGAGTACGACCAAGCCAATCAAATCCCAAATGCCTATTTACTGGTGGTGTTAAAACCACCACTCCTAATTATTTGCGATGTCATACCCATCTCTTTAATCACAGCTGCCAAGACGGAGGGCCTGTCGTTCTCTTGTCCCCGTAGTCGCCTTCACCACAATCAAAGCAAGCAAAAACTCTCTACAATCCTTGATCACTTTGAGTCTGTCTCACACATCGTAAATATTACGTCTCTTTAGTCTCCTCTTCCCATCAAATTGATTAAATCCTTGTACGGTATCATTCGCAAACAAAATCCACAAATTCGTGCTCGTCTCTTAGATAGTCTCAAAGTTGAAGAAGGTGTAATTATTCATTCCCTCTTCAAATGCTATCCCAATGCTCCTAAAGTTCTTCCCAAGACAAAATTTCACTACCCGACGTAGAAAGAACAATGGTGTCAAAACCAGGTCACACTCACACAAAAAAGTAAATGTTAACAGAAAACATTCTACCAACTAGAGAGCATCTACAAAAACGTCTCCGCCAGCGGTGACACCATACACCTCTTTAGCGTCAGTTTACTCTATTCAGAAACAACCTGCCCCAAAAATCAAAGTACAAGAAAGATCGGGAATGTCACAAAGTTTACAGATTTTTTCAATAAAAGAATTGACCCGATTTAGTAATTTTGAAACTACTCCACGACGTGTGATACCTACAATCAAGTTGATACGACGAAAAGTCGATCTGTGGCGACGCATTCCTGTACAAAAGAAATTAAGGCAAATATTATGGATCAGTGTTTTTCTGCTGCTGTATTCTCAAGAATGTCCTTTCCAAGACATGTACACCGTAACCATCGTCTTCTTTCTTATGTCCAAAAAATAAAATTAAAAAATAGACAGTCACGTCATCAAAAAAAAAAAACGCATCGCCAAACATCGACATCACCCTCGTCAATGACACACTAGTCCAAACTATTCTGGTCACCAAAAAGGTTTTATTAATACTCTACATCATTTTTATTGGTCGGACGATGATTTTCTGCAAAGCTGAAAGAGAGACTCCAAAAACATAAGACAAAAGAACATATATCAAGCCATGCATGTCAGTGTATTTTTGTGCACTAAAATATGTTCCCTTGTCGTCGTTCTCCTGTCCATCAAGGAAAAAAAAAACAAGCTCGTCATCCTTCTTCTATCCCAAAATGAATGATTGTAAAGACAGTCTACTCGTTTAGTCAAACATTGGTTCCTGTTGTATGTCCTAACCAAAGCTTTAAATCCATGTGATAAACAAACTAATTCAAACTGCCTCCAAAAGATGTCGTCGAATCGGTGAGCGATCGTTGTCTGAATGTTTTGAAAAGCACGATACTTTTGTCTTAACATCAGAAAGAATGTTTTGCAAAACATCGACATGTTCTTCTCCAAATGGGGCAAAGGTAAATACCGATTCTTCAAAAGAAGAAAAGGTTGGTACAATGTGAATGAATTGTTCCCCTGTTAGAACTTATTACCAATATGACGAAACCTATCATGAGCTAGATAGGACATATTACACGTGTCCTAATTCAAAGATAAAAAGATCAAGTAGATAAAACTAACCACTTGAGTCAAAAGATCTCAGACATGGTCCTTGGAAACTGATGGAAGGTCGGGAAATCAAATTAATAAGATACAAACGATGGATGGAATACCATCGTTGGCACGAACAATGGACACGTATTCATTTCTTAACCCTCATTTGACCGACATGTCCCAGTTACAACATGAACAGCAATCGTTGATGGATCGAACAGACATGTAAGAAATGGAAAAAAATCTCAAAGGCACGATCAGTTGTTTCAACGACTGTAATTCACTCACCAGAAATCTTTAGCCCAAACAGCTCCACCCACTGTGAAAGATTTAAAGGCCCTGATGACAAGTTCCTCACCAGCACCACAAAGCAGTGATCAAAACAGACGTATCCCCCTATATAAGAAGAAAAAGAGGTACGTCAAGTCTTCCAAACAACGTCAACAGCTGCATCCCTAAGAAGATTGCATCCTCTTTCTTGACTCTTTCCCCTACACCCCAGGAAAAGAACCAGATGCTTCGATTAAAAAGATGGTTTATACTCTTCCTTTGACAGAAGTGAACAAGAAATATGGGCAACCAAAAGTGAAAAAAGAAACGAAGAGCAAAGCCATTACTTTATTGCCAACATCTCTACCACTGCCAGAACTACCTTCCTATTCTACTCCTGTGGCAAATCAGACACGCAAAACCGTTTCTAAACCACTTGAGAGTACTTTGTTACTTACTACAAGATGTAGGTGTTAGCCAGCATTTACTACAATCCATCCCATTCCTCAGGTTACGCAGGAGTTCAAAACGTGTAGCTTGCTGCCAACGCGCGACTAAAAATCATCCGTGTACCTCACGTTCAACGATGGTTACAAGAACATACCACCTAAACCCTACTCAAAGCCATTCGACGAAAATTGTCCATTAAGTCGCACCCAAGTGGTGGTCATTGATCGAAAATGGCAAGCTGATTTAGCAGATGTCTTTCATTTGCCCACCTCCATTCGTGGTTACAAATTTATTTTTCGTGTCATCGATTCCTTTTCCAAATTTGTTTTGGTTGTGCCATTGACTTCCAAATCGAGCATTGAGTTAGTGCGACCTTTCCAACTGGTGATGAAATAAAGTGGTCGTCACCTTTTTCGATGGGAAACCGACAAAGGCACATAATTACTGAATCGAACTTTCCAAATAAGATTGAAGAAAAGAGACATTCATTTTGTCACCACCGAGAATCTCAAAACATAAGCCAGTTTCGTAGAACATTTTCAAAGAACCTTGAAAGAACGCAAGTAGAAATATTTTACGCATACTCAATCTCAAGTACATCGACGTTCCTCGTCCAACCATTCTTACCATCAAAATATCGGACATAACCACCCCAGAAAGTGATTCGATTCAAACAGGGACCGTCTTGGAGCACTTATCCGGTATATCCCCCACGGTGACTGTGCCATAAAACGATGCAGTATTACCCACAACAGATTGGGTGCGTATTTGCAAAACCAAACGCACTTTCTACTAACTTTACTTACCCAAATGGACACCGAGTTGTTTCATGTCACTGAACGAGTGCGTGGGCGTCATCCTTTGGTCTATAAATTAGAGGACATGAACGAAGAAGGTTTAAAAGGAACGCTTTACTTACCCGTGTTAAAACATGTAACCAAAATAGAAGACTAAGTATATGAGATAGAAAGCATTCTTGATTGAAGAACCCGAAAAGAAAGAAACAAACGTGTCAAAGAAGTCAAATCAGATTGGAAAGGATATCCTCCCAGTCTTGACTCTTGGATCAACGTGTCAAAATTCATCGACAATAAAACAAAGTGACAATCATGTCCATCAACACCTCTGATAATGCCGTTGTCACTCCTTCGCTCAGTTTTTGTCTGTGCAAGATCTACAAAAAATCGACTCTTGTCAGCGTGCTGTAGAGAACATGTGCCTAAAACGCACAGTCTTTTTCTTCCGAATCTTTCAGTTGTATTTTTAATGGTGCTGAATGTGCCAAGCTTGTAACAAGGAGAAAAATATTTGTATATCATTTTACAGGTTCTTTGTAATTCGTAACTAAAATATTCCTCGAACGGTAACAACAACGAGCAACTTCAATGCAACGTCAGTTACCCTTTCATCAGTCACCATTCCAATCAAACCAATCATCTATCAGACACTGCCCTGATTTTCAGCAACCCCTCGGACACTAGAACTATGAAATAATGAACAGCCAATTTTACTTAACGTTAACCAGTGACAGTTCTATGGAATTTTTTCCCAAAATACCTTATGGTGTTTCAAGGCCGAATTACCTCAGGCCATCCATTTGATGGCGAGGTTAAATGAGAAGTTGCCTTGGTGAAAATGAACCAATCTACGTACATCCTAAATAACCTTCCATATCAAAACATTTTCGCTCTGGAAGCTCATTTCGAGCAATTGCAACAAGCCTTGAATGAACGCACCACTGCAAGTGACGCTATGAATACAAAAGATTTCAAAACTAGACGGTACATCTATATTTTGACCATTTCTGCAGGTCATTATTTTAGTGGACAACATTTGGTGAGCACGCAAAGTAGCAAATTCAATGAAGTCTTTTCCAAAGTCATGGAGACACATGGAATGGTCTCATTCGAGTACCACAAAATAACTCGTCGCCTACTCATGAAATTTACAGAGGGCAAAATATTGGTCATTTCATTTTGTCCTGCATATGATATTTTGGGTATAGATACCAAGTTGATCAAGGTGAAAACCAAACTACGAGCCATTATAATCAACTTGGATTTTGCAAAATAGATTTTTGGTTCACTGCAGAAATGAAAGAGTGTATTGAAATTGATCTTTGTGAACTCCGATGCAGTGGTGTACAACGTATTAGCACACACATCCGTACCGTTACTATGTCTTATTCATTTCAAAGAAGATTCGTCCACGGCTGATCACGAGGAAGGTAGAAGCATCTATCATGTTCACCGAGAATTCGTACATCCTCACAAGTTGTCCGTTAGTAAGTCCTATTTCGACATTCTCAACATTACTATAATAGAATACCTGGGACAAATATTCCATTCACCAATGAGAACGTCACAGCGAAACTCCACTTCGAAAACGATTACTCAAATACCATGTCAGTTATATATTTTGTGTACCAAGGAGTCGCTCGACAACATGGACATGGTTTAGGAGATAGTCTAAAATCTGCATTTAGTTCAGTGGCTTCTGTTTTGAAACCGATGGTGAAACGGGGATTACAAGCTTTGAATGAAGCCCCATTGATGCACGGCAAAGAATTTCTCCAAAATGTCATCACTCACGAACAAAACTCTTGATATCAGGCAAACATGTATTCCTTTAAACGGGAAAAGAGATTTTGGCACAGGGAGAAACTCCTATAAATGACCTGCACGCTCTCAAATCAGACATTCCTATATCCGTGACGCCACAACAAGAACATGGCAGTCTTAGATATCCGTAAAAAACTTTAGTTACCTATTTTGATTGTCACACTTATTTCTATAAATGATGAGAAAGATCAAAAGTTGTGTGAGCGCTATAGTTATCTTTTGTGTATATCTTGGAAACGTAGTGTCCTTCAATGGTCTCATGGCTTCCATAAGTTGAAATCTCATCTAATTTCACAAAGTTCGCAAACTTGTAAAAACGGTGGTTTGATATTTTTGGTACTTCTTACTTGCAAGTTATTAGTTATTTGTTGAACAAAAATGTTGTTTTTTGGGAAAAATGTATCTTTCGCCTAATTTTAAAAACAATCACTGTGAATATGTTCTTTGATTTGTCTATATCCCTCGCCCTAATATGAGCTATCATAGCGTTCCGACGCAACAAAAAATGAAATAGGGATGTTTTATATCGCGTCGGAGTTCGTACCATATAAAACGTGTCGGTCTCAAGTCTGCCGAACGAAAGACAAACAGAAAAAGGTTGAACAGAGCGGACGTGTTTTCCTTAGCTCCAAGACTTTAAGGATAATATTGGATGATTCGCTACACATTAAGGATATTAAACTAAGAAAAACTAAAGAAAAATAAAATCTACTCAAATCTACTTAAATCGACTAAATTTATAAAAGTCTATCTAAAAATCTACTTTACCTCATAACTCTAAATTAATTGTCGTTATACAACTCTTACTACAACCAACGATGTAAATAGACCCTCCTAAACAAATTTTACAAACTATTTAACATATTGAATAAAAACCAAAACTATTAACTAAAAATTCCTTTGTTCCTTTGTTCTTACGAAAAAATTCCTTTGTTCCTTTGTTCTTACGGAAACAAACACGTGGGCAGCCAAAAATATTTACTGTACAGTGGTACTACTCCACAACAGTGACCTCAAATAATATATTAAAATCTACTTAAATCTACTCAAAACTACTGAATTTATAAAAGTCTAATTAAAATCTACTTTACCTCATAATTCTAAATTAATTGTCGTTTTACTATAGTTAAAGCCAACTAGTACTGAATTTTAAAACCACAAACAACTCTTACTTCAATCAAAGATGTAAATATACCCTCTTTTAAATGTTTTTAACAGATTGAATAAAAACCAAAACTATTAATTAAAATTTCCCTTGTTCCTTTGTTCTCTAGGAAAATTCCTTTGTTCCTTCGTCCTCACTGGAAAGACACGTGGGCAGCCTAAAATATATACTGAACATCGGTACTACTACATAACCATAACCTCAAACAATATATTATAAATACTTAATCGTACAACCCCTACCTGAATTTACATTATAATATTTTTTAAAAAATAAAAATTTACATTTAAACTCTAGCCAACAGTTAAATTCCCCTCTCAACATACGTGGTTAATATTATGCCAGCTTACAAATCAGATAACACAAAATACATAAACCCTAATCTAATGCTGCATCTGATTGACCGATAATAACCGCGCTTAATCACAAAAGAAAACATACAATCTTGAGCTAAAAGAAGGATTGAAAACTAAAATCTATAATAACCAATCAAAATTTAGTACTCGAATGACGTACACAAGAAACGCAACTTTAGTACAAACGCTCCCACATAACTACTAATAAATGTATACTATTTTCCAAAATTAACGAGGAATATTGAAAATCTGAAGCATCCAATATTATAAAATATAAAACTAAAAAGAATAATTTAGATCCCTTGCAATAAGTACCCTAGGAATTATTACCCCTTACCTTTAGTCAACGTAGCCTTAGTTATAAGAAAAGTTAAATTATAACATTAATCATAATTATTTATAACATACATATACTGTATTTGAATTTTAATTTTCCTTATAAAAACTATATATACTCTGAAAAAAGAATATCCCACAAACAAGGAAAAGGATTGAAAATAAAGGCCATCTCTACCACGTCCGCCTAAGAACATTCACAAATTGAAGCATGAGCACAAACAGAAAAAGGAAGGCTGGCGGGATGTTGAACAGAGAGGACGTGTTTTCTGAACACCCGGACGTTCTTACAAATTCAATAATTCTGAGAATTATGCTCACTTATTAAACTTATTATAAAATATAAAACAAAAAATAATAATTTATACCCATTGTAATAAGAACACTAGCAATTACTACTCTTTATCTTTAGTCAATTTAGCCTTAGTTATAAGCATAAATAGTTAAATCATATCAATATTCATAACTATTTATAACATACATTTACTGTATGTAAATTTTAATTTTCCTTATAGTAACTATATATACTCTAATTAGTATTGATAACCATCTATAATGCTACAACTAAGCACATAATGAGAATAAAATACCATAAAACATAATTTTCTTAAAACCCTAAATAGAAAACAGAATTGAACTAGATTAGAATTGGAATTTCGGCTTTTAGCATCGAATCAAATCCAACGAGACATCAACCTTAAAATTTTGAATCATTCAATATTACTAAAAAAAAAATGCAAGAATAAAAAACAAAGGAAAAGAATTCAGGACCTCATAGGAGGGAGGAGGGGAACCAACATCAAAAGAGACGCCTACAACAAACCATCAAGAAGAACAAATCATCAATATCAAATAAAGGGATTCAAAAAGCCTGTACCGGAACCCTAATAACCCATCCCCGAATACAAACATATACATAACTGCAAGCACCATATCTAGTCCAAACCATAAAACAGGCGCAAGGACTCATACTAGCACAAGCCTGGGTGGATCTTGACTCCAATAAGCACTATATATATATATATATATATATATATATATATATATATATATATATATATATATATATATATATATATATATATATATATATATATATATATATATATATATATATATATATATATATATATATATAAATATATATATATATATATATATATATATATATATATATATATATATATATATATTTATATATAAACATGCATACAAATATATATATATATATATATATATATATATATATATATATATATATATATATATATATATATATATATATATATAAACACACAAACAAATATATATATATATATAAAAAGACACACACAAATATATATATATATATATATATATATAAACATACAAACAAATATATATATATAAACATATATATAGAGATCTATATATATATATATATATATATATATATATATATATATATATATATATATATATATATATATATATATATATATATATATATATGATAAAAATACCCACCATGACAAAAACAAAAAGGTCAAGGCCGATAAGGGAAAATCAGGAACCTCTCACCTGACAGCCCTAATTCCCAGGAGCGGAGTAGACCGATTACCCGGATGCACACAAAGACCGAAAAGTAACATGGTAAAGGCTACAATCACAAAAATGAACGGAACGGACAAACAATTAGCGACGGACAGTCCGGGCGGCGCGGCCAACTGTTCGAAAATGAGTCTACAACCTGTCTTCACTTTAGCCTGAAAGACCCAACATTAAAACGAGATCCATTGGAAAGGCAGTCAAAATTAAAAAACAGACATTGTCAAAGCGGTGATAAATGTCAAAATTAGGTGACATACACCTAGAGATTGAGTTAATTTTATAGAACCATATAAGTACGCTAAGTACCCAAAATTCAACCTCATCAAAATATATTAAAAATTCACAACTCGGGAACATTTTGATAATTGAATAGGTGGCTAACACTTCATTCGTATAGGGACACCCGTAGGAAAAACTGGTTAAATTTGCCAACAAACCACAGGAGATAAAGTTAGGTGAACATAAACATTGGGGACTTTAGTAGGCGGGAGTTGAGGCTGAAGGCCGTTACGCTCTGTTACAATACGCAGCCAACCAAAGGGTCTTAAGGTCAGCCAATAAAGGTCAGCACCACGACCAAAAGCCTAGCTCTAGGGCTAAGCGCCTCCCTGGATAGCAATGTTTTCAAAAGATAACATCCGGCTAAGGCTAAGGCTAAGCCACCAGGGGGGTATAGGCCCACGCGCCGGGGCAAAAGTGTCAGCACTAGACACTGGTGAGCCCGGCCCCGAAAAGGGGAGAGGCCACTAGTGCTTTTCAGGGCTTAAGGTCATAAAACACTCGAATGTATACATGACTGTAAACACATATGAAACAAAAAAAAGTCTGGCCAACACGGGGTTCTGTAATGCTAATTCAAATTATGGGTATACAAAAGTACTACTCAGATACGTAATTTTATGAGACCATTTGTTTCAATTCGGATTAAAAAGCTTATACAATTATTTAGACTATGAAGGCGACATAGAAGGGTTCTTCACTGAATCGTATATCAGATAATGTGTAGAAATATCATCCAGATCTCGTCATGGTTTGAATACTTTATATGACAGTAAACTTTGCTTCTGGTTAAAATATTTCACATTAAAGATATGTGCCATGACTAGAATAATGTAATTTGCTATGTAGGAAATCATAGCTATGAACGGTATTAGTGCGAAATAAGTGAAAAAATATGCTTTCAAGATATTTTTCTGTTTCAGATACGTACTTTTAGCAGCCCTCTTATTTCAAAAACTGTAAAACGATAAATGCTGAGCGTTTGCAATCTTTAGGAATGTATAATGATAAAGGGCTGAGTAATGCATCCAACTGGTTGATTGGATTTACATGTGTGATTCTGATCATGATCAACCATGAATCCTGATTGATTGTGAAACATAGTCAAACTATAATATATACAATATTAAGTCAAAATTGTGTCAATCTGCACTGATAAAATAAAACGGAATAACTTTTTGTGTCTTTTACGTGGATAATAGTGTTTATTGCAAATAAAGGCATTTACATTTGAGATACTTTTGTAAATTAGTATACTGATATAGGTATAGTGAGTTCATAAACATATTTTCCCGTATATTATCCAAATTGGAAGGGCTTCAATCTTTCTGGTTTCTGTCATTTATGTTCTTGGCACTCTGCAAAATACAAGGACAACATTAATTTGTTGTCATCTATATTTCTCTCACAACTTGTTAATACGCAAGGGGTAAGAATCATTAATATAGTCAACACCACCATCATCATCGATATCATCGTCCAGTCAGACTTTTCCTAGAAGAGACAGCGCATTTTATAATTTTACTACTTAAAGATTGAAAATAATTCCAAAAGGAAGAAAAGTTCTAATATTAAATTATTTAGTTTTTAGCAATTCATCAACATCTAAGATTTTTATCATGCCAAGTCAGCTGCCTTGAACTGACAATACGAAAGGATGTCTAATGTCTGCCGAGCATATCATTCGGAGAAATATTCGAACATTCATCTTTATTATTGATATTTCTGTAGTCGAACATCTGACATATGTACCTCCGTTGATGCAACTCACCTATTTTTCAAAGTGGCGAAGGTAACTTTGAAACACACAACCCTTCTATGCACCACTGCAAAATATATAAACACACATTATATATATATATATATATATATATATATATATATATATATATATATATATATATATATATATATATATATATATGTTTGTGTGTGTGTGTTGTGCGTGTCTGTGTGTGAGTGTGAATGGTGACTGTTGTACCTGTCTGTGCGCTTATCCAATTTTAAGATGGCATTAAATTAATTAATCAAAACCAACCTACCTAGTCAATCTGCAAAACATGTCAATATATGACAGAGACCAAGACATTCACTAGCACAGTGACTAAAGAAAAACTAAACATATATGGTCCAAACTAAACGTGCAAAACAGAGAATGTGATTTATCTCATCACATGTAAAATCTGTGGCCTTCAGTACGTCAGAGAAACTGAAAAGCTATACAAAAGGCTAAACCTTCATAGATCTGATTGGATGACAAAAAAGCTGTACAGAAGCCCGGTCGCAGAACACTTCTCCTCCCCTGGCCACACTTTCAGTGATATAATCCTTATCGCTATTGCTAACAACCACAGCTGGAATTCCGAAACCAGGAAGGAAAAGGAACCAAACTGGATACGCCGCCATAGAACATTGAAACCAAGCGGTCAAAACCAAGAAGACTAGAAAATGAAAACTATGCACTGCACTAGTAGAATTTAACATTTTCTAAATCTTCTTAGTATCATTCAATTTTAATTATAAGAATAACCGGTATAGAATCAAATATTCTGGATATAATCTGCGTTAGATACATGTATAAAAGGTAAAAATAGATGTCGCTTTGGCTTGTAGACTTTTAGGGAATTATACCCCGTTTTCAGTGTCCTCAAATAGTCTATACCAGCTGGTTGTATTTATAGTTTTAAACCATGAGGATACGGCCATGTAGAGGTTTACAAACAAAACGTTTTTGTATTTTTTTGTTTCTCGTATATACGTTTTGTATTTGCCTTTCAAAAAGACCCATTAAGAGTCGAAAGCGCTCAGGCTAGTTAGTTACTAGTTTCGCACTATTCGTTGTCAGTTTATTGCATATATATATATATATATATATATATATATATATATATATATATATATATATATATATATATATATATATATATATATATATATATATATATATATATATATATATATATATATATATATATGTGTGCGTGTGTGTGTCTGTATGTGTGTGTCTGTGTCTGTGTCTGTGTGTGAGTGAGAATGGTGACTGTTGTACCTGTCTGTGCGCTTATGGAATTTTAAATTTTTGATTGCAAAGATTGAGTATTTATGACCATAGCGTCCTGTTGAATCTTAACTGGGTTTTCGTGTAATAAAACTTAATGAATCTGCCAAATGAATATATATATATATATATATATATATATATATATATATATATATATATATATATATATATATATATATATATATATATATATCAGTCATAAGTATGCTAAAACATACTAAATGGGTATTCTTATCATAATTATAAATTAGATATCTAATTTACATAATTGTTTATAATTAGTTTTTGATTGTATTCATACTATCTAAAATTTGTTTTCTATATATAATGTATCATTACAATAACAATTTACACTGCCCATGTATATTTCATTGTTAAAACTGATGAAAAATGATCACGCGAATGAGCTTGTTGGACTCATGGATTCTGTGCAATGTTCCAGAGAGAGAGAGATCACCTTGTTTCGTCCACATGCAGTTCCCCTAGCTGCCCCAAAAGGTTTCCCGATGCATTTGCCTGTTCTTGGGACAGTGCACCTCATAAAGAGACATATGTCTGCAGGTTTAGTCTTTATAAAAAAGATGACGTAAAATCAATTGTAAGAAGTGGTATATTTGTTCAGTAAATAATCAGCTACGCTAATTGGAACATATAAATCTTACGTTAGGCTTGTTTAATTACAAAACTGACGACTAGGTTTTATTCCCGATGATTTTCGCTATTTCGTCTGACGTTTTTCTTCAACAGTTCGTTTCGTGAACAATGACTTCTGCCAGCTAGTACTGGGGATATCTGAACATGCCCAGATTTGTAGATGCTGTGTTTGCGATTCTCACCGCATCACTACCTAAATGAGGTGACTTCTACAGTTAATTTCTTAATTCATGTTAAATGTTATTGCATAATTGCATTTCATGCTACATACAGACGTGGAAATAAATATGCGTGGCAAACAGGGTTTAATGTTATATTATCAATTAAAACGGTGCTGAGAAAATAGAATTAATATTGTGATAATATAAATAGCTATTAATTTAATATATCTTAGAAATCATTCTTAGTTTGTAAGAGTGATTAGAGTTGTTGGATGACAACAACCCGGTGAACGTATGCCAGGAATCGAACCCATACGATCGCTCAATAAACTAGATCAATGTATCATATAAATGAAATAAATAAGGTTCAATGTATATTATATGTGTAATACATTATATTAGAGTACCTTACAATAAAATTACTGGTATTGAGGAAGGCTTCAGAGCAAATTTCTTGATAACGTATTAGCACAAGCGTTTCCACATATAATAATAATCAACTCATGTATCTATCTATTCAGGTAAATCTGTCTTTACGGTTGGATGATACAACTGGTATCAATTGTTGTGTAATGTTGGCTGCAGCACTCTCAAGGTAGACGTTTCATGTACTTTAATTGTGTTTCGCTAATTAATCTTTTTAAGGGTATTTATATACATTAAAGCATGGTACTCCCTGATTTGTATAACATATTTTAACGATTTGCTCAATATTCTAATCCGTAAAGACCTTCATTAAATAGCTTTTCAATATATCTCAATTCTGTCTCTATTTCGCAACATCATTTTACATTGCTTTTTTGTTACTAAATAATAACGTTATATAAATGCATTAACAAGCGGACGTAGTTCTTATACTGGTATGTAATATTAATAACTTAAGATTATATTATAAGAGTAATTTACAGACTGGCGAATGCTTTATTAAAGCGACGAGATAATGATATTGTCCAGTCATGTATAAACGATCAGTTTTATAATAATTTTAATCTGTACTATCTCTCATTATGATTTGTATAGACGATTATTTTAATTTTCCAAACTTCAATGTCCACACATTGACAATTCCGTATAAAGATATCCGAGAAAATAAATGCCTAATCAATAAATCTTAACAGTGTGTGTTGTTTCTACAATAATAGGTTCAGCATGTCTTCCTACACTCGACAGCACATGCGCCTGGACAGCAAGGCTTACAACAAAACATTAATCAAGTACCATATTAGGACATGGTCGAGAACCAATTAGATAGCATTTAATATATATGTATACATGAGTCATCATTGCACATTTATTACATAGCAAAAGCTATAATAGGTTAGCATTAATTTTAATAGGTGTGTGGACACAATACATCTCAACGACAGCCCTGTTAACATACTTTCCATTATAATGATTCAGTGTATCACTTCCATAAGTCACGCTTTATTGTTCTTTACGTTATGAGGTCTTTTCATGTTTGGTTTGCTTCTTAGGTAGCTGCTATTTAATACTGAGAGCTCCAACAATCTCTCAAGGTTACAACCGTTCAAGTTCTTAAATAAGTTATGCATTTACACCACTGAGGCACAGCATATCATGTGACTACGAACAACATGCTGCCCTAGTTAAAAAGTGGTGTTCGTCAATCCTGGATATCGGTCAGATGGCTTTCTAAAAGCTATGTTGATGACATCATTAGGCTGTGTATGCTTCGAAAACATAATAGACATGAATGATTTAAAAATCATAATCAATGATTTTTCCTACCGAAAATGACAGCTCATTCAGTTTCACACTAGTCGAATATAAGACTGGTTGTGATCCCATGTATTTTTTAAATTATGGATCATGCAATTTCAGCATAATGTCCCAACCCATACACAGATCTACATCTACCACCTCGTGCATGATTTTGCAACTAAATTCCAGTGAACCATCTACCTTCAAATAATCCAATAACAAGAGCCTCGTAATTAATTTAAAACATCAGGGAATATTTCATATCGTATCGTATAGTTTTCTCCTTCTTAGAGAATCATTATCACTTTCTTTACGGACACACATACACTCACCTAAATCAACTTACACAAGTGCGATGCACTTACCTCACATAGGACAGAATTGGGACCAATAGTAACATGACACTGCTCGTTAGGACTGTACACTTCTCCTGGCTGTTTATTCATATACCCATTATATTCCTGCACGTTAAAGTAACTACCATTCTTTTTCACGCATAATCTGAAATGCGAACGGAGAGTTAGTGTAGTGGATAATATATTACCAGTTAGCCTCCAATATCAATCGCGATCCAATACGAACAATCGTTTAACACTAACACTGACAAAATTTAAATGAATCCATATGATTAAACACAATTTAGAAACAAAGAAAAACCCACAGAGTCATACTGACATATTTGGGCAAACAGATATATATTACTATGTCAGTCTCACAATTGTATTTTATTTGTATGTTTAATTCAATTATTTAAGATGTTGCGTACATGTTTCTTGTTTCCATTGATTACGTTGCTTTGAGACGGTCCCTCGTTGAAAGCACATGGGGGTTTTGAATGAAACCGACCGACATTCATGTCATCTATTGTGATGATTATTTCAACTCGCCACTATACTTCGAGTAACTGTTAGACGCTTATGTATTACTAGATGACGATATTTTATGTTGCCTTACTTGTTTACTATGTATTTTAATTAAATATTGCATTACGTAAATTGCTCCGTTAGTTTTGTAATGGCGCCATTGTTCCCAGCATTTTATGTTGTTAAGCGCAAGGTGGTAGCGCTCCCATTTCTAAACCCAATCGGGGAACCTCGGGTGTCCCGGCTGTTGATGTTGATGTAAACATCCGAGGTTCTCCAAGGGTTCAGAGAGTATAAATACTGCGCGTCTTCGCAGACGACAGAGAGACAGCGTTGACGTCTGAATCGTTTGTCTCCTTTCTGATTATTATTAAAAACATTTTGTTATGGCGAATTTAATTCAGGTAAAGGTTATCTCTAAGAAGTTATGTGATTAAAATACCCAAAATTCAGTTAAAGGTTATCTCTAAAAAAAAATTATGTTATTAAATTATCCCAAAATTCGAATTTGCACAGATTTTGAATGATAGAAATTTCTGACTGCTCCAGATTTTAAATGATCTGAATTTCAGAACTATCCAAAATTCGGGTTTGCCCAGATTTTGAAGGTCACAAATTTCGGACTGCTCCAGATTTTGAATGATCCGAATTTCAGAACTATCCAAAATTCGGATTTGCCCAGATTTTGAATGATACAAATTTCGGACTGCTCCAGATTTTGAGTGATCCGAATTTCGGAATTATGCAAAATTCGGATTTGTTCAGATTTATATTTAAAAAGTTTTTTTGTATAGGGAGTTAATAGAGATAGATTTTTACAAGCCTCTACCACTGAGATTATATTGGTGCTGTAAACATAAATAAATAAACAATAATCTCAAATTTTATTAAAATCACTGTATAATAAATTTATGATAAAATTGTTTCCTGAAGTATACATGAACAGTTGTGTAATAAGCAACCAATCTTATTTCCTTATGTTTTATAGTAAATGTATGGACATGAAGTGAAATTGTTATTCTAAATGTCAATATAATTCTAATCTATGATTATTAGAAAAAGAAAAAAAGGGAACACAATAAAAAATAAAACATAATTTATTCTGTATTTATTCACCTCAGTTATATAACACACATTTCTTCATTCTTTTCTTATTCTTCTCTGTCATTCAAGTCTTTTAATATTCCAGGAATATTCAATACCAACACCACAAGTAAACATCTACATCGATTTCACCTCAAGCCAGTATCAGGAGAACCCAGAAAATGTTATGACTGAAAGAACTCTTCACAGAATCATAAACACAGAGAAGTCTTAATAATAATAAATAAGTCTAACAATATAAATATATATATATATATATATATATATATATATATATATATATATATATATATATATATATATATATATATATATATATATATTTGAGATATGTAGATGATACTGGAGAGAGGCAAAAGAGAACGTGCATAGCTTTTAATTAACACTGGTGGCATTGCTTCCATGTGGTTCTTTTTAAGCTTATCTTTAATATAAATTCGTCAACAAATGCTGTCTTAAGTTACTCCTTCTAGAACGATGAACTCTTCTTTTTATCACAGATTGTCCACAATAATATTACATCCAAGAAATATTGTTATAAAGCAATACGCTTAAACTTATAGCAGATGTCTTTGCCATGCTTCGAATCTTGACTTTACCTTCAAACATATGCCAAACAGACCAGAGCACATATATCTATTCTCCTAAGCATATAGTATATAGCATATTTTAGTCAGGGCATTTTATCATATCACCATGTGAGAATACAACTGATGGTTACCATTATTTTTGTGCCATTTGTGCAAACTTAGATGTGGAAGAACAGAATATCGTTCACAGAAAGTCTGGAGAGGTACAAATAAATCAAGAAGGGAGAGCTGAACAGTATACATCCAGTATAAAGGTATAAAATATAATAGGAGAATGCATAACGTTTATATAGCAAGATTTTCAAAAGACGTTGAGAGTTTACTCTCAAATATATTGTCCATATATTCTGTTTCAGGTGCCCCATCTTCAAATACATCACCACCAAATCCCATGACAATGATAGTTTGATATATATCAATATTTTAGAACATTCCAGATAGATAAAATGCTCAGTAAATTTGAAGTAACTTCTGTGACGTTCTACAACTTTCCATTAAGGAAATAGTAGCATAAATGCATTGTTCTTGAATTTAGCGGTAACCTATTGACCACTCAAATAACTGCTTCTTCTTCATTGTGATCCATTCAAAACGTCGGTCTAGCAAAACTGCGCCTGTTTCTCGTATCCGGACTTTCATTCGATCATCGTGCAAGTGCAACAATTCTCTGAGCTCACCGTCTCCTCTTCTCCTTAGAGAGACCAGTTGTCTTAAAAAAGAGAGAAACACTATTAGATATAGAGCTGACTAGATACAACACATGCTTCCCCAACCAAAATAACTTAAATGACGTGATCAGAGATCTTGATCTCATCAAGTCCAAAGCCGAGTTGTTGATGTCAAGGCTCAAGTGGTGGAATGTGTGCAAGTCGCAGATCAAAATGTAGCGTCCCGAAGGTAGTTCCTGTTTCTTCACTCGTTAAGATGGGCTCTGCTTGTGTCACAATGCGATCAGTCTGTTCGAGGAAATCGGTAACCAGAACAGGTGGCATATCTTCAATGTCAACTCTTCCACGAGCCTCAAAGCCGTGCTGCTCCAAAAAGGGAACAGATACCCGTCTCAAAGAGGATTACAACAGCTTCAACACCTTGCTGGACGCAAAGAAATATGATCAATACGGCATGGTGGTCATCGGCGACTTGTAAATCGTGGCATTCCTGAGGGGACTTCAAGGCGGTTTTACAAAGATTCTCTGCTATCTCTGCCTTTGGAAAAAAAAAATGGCCACCAAGGCTCACTACCACAGGAAGGACTGGCCACAACGAAACGAGTTCTCTGTGGGGAGAACAATGTCAAGTGGGAGCGACTGGTGGAACCTGGAAGGTAATTTATGCCATCACTGTGCATCAAAATGGGGCTTATGAAACAATGTGTCAAAGATCTAAATAAGGAGTTGGCAACATTCAAGTAACTTCAAGACTTCTTCCCTAAATTGTCTGAGGCAATGTTGAAAACCGGTGTCTTCGTCGATCCATAGAAAAAGAAGATACTGGTGTGCAATTAATTCCCCACGAACCTCAATAGTAAGGAGACATCTGCTTGGAACAGTTTTGGCACATTGATTATGGGCTTCCTTGGCAATCACAAGATCAAAAATTATGTGGAACTGGTTGAGACTCTGGTAAACAACTATGGAACAATGAACTGCAGGATATCCCACAAAGTCCATATCCATGATGCTTATATTAATGAATTCGAGGAAATATGGGAGCGTACTCGGAGGAGCCAGTATAGGACAGTATGATTAGAACCTGAATGGAGAGTACTTTTTTTGGTTTATTTGTGAATGTCGTTGACAGTGTCATATGAAAACATGAAAAACTGCACACTTCTATATTTTTGTGATCACATTTGTATTGCTTTAGTAAAAAAAACACAAGTTAATTTTAATTGATGAGTTACTTTTCCTTACTTTTTTTTAAAAAAAATACAGAAATTCGCCTTTTTCACATTAGAAAAATTGTAAGCAATCACTGTCTGGGTCACAAGAGCACTGCTTGCGGAAATAGTAGCCATTTTCTATACATTTTAGGCATAAGAAATTACGAACTAACACTTACTGCCCAGCAAGAAAAATTGCGTTACATAGTGTTGTGCGTGTTGCTGATAACCAATATTTTCTGTAAAGTAATAACATAAAGCGAAATGTGAGATAGTCAGATAATTGGTTTCCGGACATAATATTGCATATGTTCTGGCAATGTAAAATATATTTCTAGAACAAAAAGGTAAATAATATTTGCAATGGTTCGTTTTAGATAACTTTTACGCAAACCAATTTCGAGATGCTTTAATTTTCTCTGTGACGATATTTTCTACTACATACAAAATATGATTTCTTCGAGATCAATGTGTCTTGCTTTATTGTATCCAATGCATTCTTTTACACTGCAAATATAAACGTTTGCTTTCTTAACGTGTTTACTGGAAGCATGCAGCAGTGTTACAAACCATCTCAATAATGACTTAACAAAGATAATTAGAAATGGTGCACAGAGCCATAAAGTTGTTTCAGAAGCCACATCTCCTAATAGGTCAGGTGTCAAAAATGACATGATGTTGGAACAGGTTTCACTTCGTGAGATACTTGCCTCATTAACCGAGAAGGCACACTACAAATAAATGATGGAGGATACAATCCCGACAATTAATGTAAGTGGGTAAAGGAAGTACCTGCGGAAAACCATCAAAATATGTTTTTTTTAAAATGATTGCGTCATTAAAATATGGCAGACGCTGTCTTATCTGCAGTCAGAAACGTTATTTATTCCGCACTCAGAATATTTAGAAATTGAGGCACATGCGCAACAGTTTACACAGGAAGTCTCCGTCTTCATCAATCCAAGATGTAACGACTAATTAATCAGAAATCTTCAGAACAATAAAGCCTGTTTGGGGAAATCTCACAAATTGAAGTCGTTTTCCGGACATCGCATATCTCGAAGTAACAATTATAGTGCGTCAAAGGCGCGAACAAAATGTATTGTTTTCTTTATTTGTAAGCTGTAGTATATGTTTTATGAAAAGGAGCAAAACTTTAAACCCAATACTGACATAAATGGACGTATACATTTAAATGTTCACGAAAAGACAGTAAATAACGCAGAAGTGTTTCATAAGGTAATGTCACCAAATATACACATGCCTATCAATGCAAACACATATTGCAATGAAAGGAGGTTATCTATAAATTATTACGTTTTAGACATCAGTTCTTAAATTCATAGAGGTTACAAGACGATCGCATTTGTGCTCCTTTAATGACTACAGAGCAGGTCAGTCACCAGTACAAACTCCTCTCTCTCTCTCTCTGTCTCTCTCTGTCTCTCTCTCTGTCTCTCTCTCTGTCTCTCTCTCTCTCTCTCTCTCTCTCTCTCTATATATATATATATATATATATATATATATATATATATATATATATATATATATATATATATATATATATATATATATATATATTGTACATACTTGTTCTTTAACTCGTCTTTAAAAGCTTTCACAGAACAATTAGAGAAAATAAACCGGTTTCTGCAGTATGGCTTGGTTCGGTCCCTAAGTGGCATGTAGTCAGTCATGATAAACAAATCCTTTGACCTACAGGCAGCGGCATTTCCTTCGCCATCGTGATCTGCTCCAAGACTGAAAATAATAAACAGGTAATGCGCATGACAATACATCAGATAATAGTTGCGCCGTAATAAATACCATAGTTATAATAAATTTCGAAATCTCGATTTTAACCTTTCTGCATTTTTTATTAGAGCAACATTTCGAGACCATATTGCCCCTTCGGTGACTAGTGGTTAGAGCGACCGCCTCGGATGCGGGAGGTCGCAGGTCGAACACAGGCAGAGTCAGTCCAAAGACTTTTTCAAAATGGTGTAACAGTTGCCACGCCTGGCGCTCAACATTAGGAGGTTAGTTTCAGGTCAGCCTGGTCTCAGCATAATGTGGATGGGTGCGATATCATGCCACAAGTCTGTGGCATAATATGAAATGCGGCATGAAATGTTTAAAGCTACGTTCAAACATAAATACACACGATATCATTAGAACATGCAATATTGCAACACAGTGTATCAATTGCGTAACCTAAGACTTGAAAAAGAGTATATTCCACTTCCGTAATGAAACATCATATCGTTTAGGATTATATGATTTTTGATAATAGTATTTTGTATATTTTCCAGACCCAGAACTTTCATCCAATAGATTATACTGGAATTGATGGAACATGACAATTGTTAAGGCGGAAATATGAAACCAAACTTGGAAAACAAAGAGCTTGGCGATTGTACGTAGATGGAAGAGTGTAACAGAGCTCATGTATTTGACTTGCCTATGTCCAAGTTCATGTGCAGCTGACCACACTGTCGAAACATAATCTTCTGCCTGGATAATGGACACTCTCAGACCAGGATTGCACACCTCCCCTGTAAAGGAAAGTCCTGGAAAGGACGAATACAAAAGGAAGACTATGTTATAATTTCATTCATACAAACGAGAATTCAGCGTTTTTTGAGTTATTATGATTTTGATTGAATCAACACACTGATCAGATTTTAGTTTATATTAATTGTATTTTTTGAATGAAATGACAATGAATATAATTTAAATCAATATATTACAAATGACTGGCATGTAAATGAGTACTACGCAAAGACACCGTCAGGGCAAATACGTGGAATTAAATATCTATACCAATATACATATATTAATTGCACTATTGCAAATAAAGATAATTGATGGCCGCAGTTGGAGGAACTATGGAGTTGGGTTTAAAATCAAGATCACAAATGATTCATTAAGCAATCCAACATGTATATAAATATCTTCTTACTAATAAAGGTTGTATATTATTTATCAAAGCAAATTATAGCTAAAGTTAATTCAAACTTTCAAACAGCAATCAAATTTTCAGCCAACAGTCTTTGTACATGACTTGTATGTATGTATGTATGTATGTATGTATGTATGTATGTATGTATGTATGTATGTATGTATGTATGTATGTATGTATGTATGTATGTATGTATGTATGTATGTA
The DNA here is from genome assembly GCA_016746295.1 of Potamilus streckersoni. NCBI lineage: Eukaryota > Metazoa > Mollusca > Bivalvia > Unionida > Unionidae > Potamilus > Potamilus streckersoni. The sequence continues at coordinate 819,478 of JAEAOA010000226.1, read as the reverse complement.
TGTATGTATGTATGTATGTATGTATGTATGTGTGTGTGTATGTATGTATGTATGTATGTATGTATGTATGTATGTATGTATGTATGTATGTATGTAAGTATGTATGTCATTTATTCATATTTTGATTATTTATCTATGCATCAGTGAACCTGTTTAAGCATGTATGTATGCCTATCTTACGAGATCCCTTTCTTAACTTTACAATATCGCTATTAATATCAGGCGGTCTACTAATGCGTGTCTTTAAATAAAAAAGGTGTCAGATACAGGTTCTGCTTATTGTCTTTCTGAACAAACACTGTTGGTCCTCGGGTAAAAATCTTGAGATGCAAATCAGCATTGATATCTATGATTACTAAATTATATTTCGTAGAGACGGAGAGCTTCAAATGCAAGTGAACAAATGCTTGGAAATCTTTCCCTCTGTTATCAGTAAGAAACTTTCCATTTTTCCCCAACAAGAAAACTGCCCTTTCACTGTTTGAATATCTAGAGTTTTTATTCAGCAAACTAAATTGTTGTTGACTTATTCCAAAATTTTACCGACAGTAATGGGCGCAGAAAATTCTCGAACATAAAATCATTCGCAACAAAGTATAACCTATTTTCAAATTTTTTATGAAACACATAATTTACTATCAGAAAGAAAGAAAGAAAGAAAGAAAGAAAGAAAGAAAGAAAGAAAGAAAGAAAGAAAGAAAGAAAGAAGACATGAACGAAGGAAGGAAGGAAGGAAGAAAGGAAAAAGAAATAAAGGAAACACTTACCGTTAATACGCTCATTAGTATCTTTGCTATATAATCGGTGTCTAAAATAAAGAAGTCATTTAATGAATTTGCAAGATATCTTTTTGACAATGTGGCAAAAAATAATATCATTTAGATAAAAATAACGGCATTCATAGCTACTTAATAGAGAAACATTATTGATAGCCGAATCAAGATGTCCTTTATAAATCATTAAGTTCAATATATAGATATTCATGAGCTCATACAGCAGGGTTTGTATAGATCGAACAAAAAAATACAGTAAATGTATTACAACCAATTAACAAATAAGCATTTTATATACGTGTGTTGTTATTATTCCAAACTACCCAGTGTGTTAGAAACAGGTAACCTAAATATCGCAAACGTGCTATGTTTAATAAGCACTAGATAGTAACATCTAAAAGAAGGAAGTATGTCATCGTGCCTGTATACCGAAAAGGTGCATTGAATCGTTGTGGCCATGTCCATAAGTGGAAGCTATGCAAATTTCTACCTCCCAAGGTCGGAAATGCAATGTACTAACCTTTTATTCTGTGTATTTGATTAAACGTACATATACTGCTACTAAAACTACTTTACTACTACTACTTCTGCTACTACTTCTACTACTACTTCTACTACTGCTGCTGCTGCTGCTAATAATAATAATAATAATAATAATAATAATAATAATAATAATAATAATAATAATAATAATAATAATAATAATAATAATAAGTGGAAATTCTAATAACAATTTCGTTAGAAATATGTTATGTTATAACGAAAATTATGAAAAATTAACCTTTAGAACAGGTTATTATTTGCTAGGCTTTGAAGCTGCATCTTCAACAATTTTATTTATGTATGTCGTGGGAATCATCTTCATTGCTTCCTCAAGGACACCGCAAGATTAATTGAAACAACAAGATTAATTACTTAAGGCTTGATCTCGTTTTTTATTCATCTGGTTCTTTTTGAGGGAGGTGGAGGTTGGGTAGAAGTCGCTTAGCAGCAGAAAGGGTGAACAAACCACTTTGCCTGAATAGATTATTGTTCGCCCTTTTCATTTTCACGTGCTGGTTACATGCGTTTGTCGTTCACTCTATCTGTTACGATGGATTTTATCCAAATATTGTATCAAGTACGTTACGATATCTTGACCTCGGATCACCAAAGTTGGTGGAGTTCAATAAAATTCATTAATGGATCTAATTAAGTTTCTACGAAAATTCAGAAACGTTTGTATGCGATTATTATAATCAGTTCTGAATGAGTTGATTCCATCGTTGATCGTTGATATAGCTGTCACTTGATCACTAGTGATCTTAATATTTCTTTTGTCGACATATTTTTCTTATTTTTGGTTTTTTGCTGCTGCATTTGTATATGCGGTTGGGTTTCCAAGATATGTAATTTTGGTTGCTGACAATATTATGTTACCAGCAAATACATCGCCTGTTTTTTTAACATAGTTGTTAACCGACTTACCGGAATCTTGTCATTTACCTTGATCAGCAACATAAAACGATATTATTAGTAACTACGGTGGGAATTCGTATAAGTACATCCGGCAGTTGTATGTTTCTCGTTTCTAATCGTCCTTGTTTATCCTGAAAATCGACAACTTCATTTTGATCCACTAGCAATATTTAATAAATCATCGATTTCATTTCTGAATTGATCAAGAGTTGCGTATTTATAAAAATCGACTTCCTGATCTTTCTTCAATCGAAAAGAAATATCTGCCGTTCAGTTTTTAGTGTCTGTTCAAATGAGACATCGAAGTATATTCATGCACGACTTTTTGAGGTGGTGCTGTTGATTATGTTACAGCATCAAATACATTAAGAACTTCTCGACTACATATTGGTGTTCATTTCTGTTTTGTGTTTGTAGCGTTAAATACTAGATCGGAAAATTTTTTATTGCTGACATAATGAAGAAATTCTTTTGGTCTCACCAGCCCATACGAATCACAATCAACAATTTCACATGGATCAATTGCATATGCGACCCAACGGATGCCAGGTCCAGAGTTTTTATCAGGATTAATAATACCAGTTTCATGTTGCATTGCAACGGTAGGCAATTGATCACGCATAGAAACTCCTCTGAAGTTTTTAGTTTCTTAGCAGCATTACGTAAATCAAACTTTGTTAGTGGAACTGTTGTATTAAGAGTCATCGAATTGTCCCTAGTCTTTGACCTTTTCCGTACCACAAAGGCGTGGTCCCTCCCTTTAAATCTTGGACCTTTTCCGTACCACGAGGGCGGGGTCACCTGGAAGTCTTAGACCTTTTCCCTCTTTTGGGGTGTTTTCTTTTGTCTTTTTCATGTCCGATTGATATCTTTAACGCCATTTCAGCAGTGTTTCAACAGCACCTAACGTAGTTGCTTTTTCATCAGCTGGGGCTACAACGGCTATTATTGCTGGTATAGCTGCGAGAAGTGGAAATATACTACCCGTCTTAGCGCTGTCTTTAAGAATAGCTGCAGAAAGATTAAGTCGTACCCCAGTCTTTCATCGCTTGGCTTCATTGAAGTTACTAGACTTACGTTCTGTCAACGATAGACCACCTGCGATTTGTTCTCGTTTGAGCGATATTTTTACCGCAATATTATTTTTTGGTGATGATTGTAGCTTTTTATCTGACCAGGAGTGAGACTGATACTAACGTGATTATATAACATTATAAAATATTATAAGCGATTCAATTGCATGTTTATTTACATTTTTTCTACTGGGGCATCACCGACTCTCATTCTTCCACCAGTACCTTCACGTAGCAATGATTTATTTATAATATTTACCGAAGTTCAACAAAATATCCTCGGATGGTTCTTGATGTCCTTTTATCCTTAACGAAACCTCAGAAACAGCAAGATCATCAAATGCCAAAATACTATGCGTTTGCAAGTTTACTCGTGCAGCAACATGTAATGCAATAAATATGTGTCTTGGTGCAGAAGTACCTTGCAGAGAAGCTATTTGCCATGTGAATTAACCGTCAGATGTACTTTGAACACTATCTGTGGTTGTTGTTAACCCTGATAACGTTGATTTACCACCTTGACTCATAAAAGATTCAACCTGTCTTCTTTAGATAACAATGGAGTCATTGCTGACATCCACAATGAAAGTTTTGTAAGAATTATTCTTCTGCCATCAAGACCAGGGGGTCTCCATATTTCATCATCGTCGTTTACTTTTCGTAATACTACAATTGTAAGTTTGGCTCCGACAATTGCGTTTCTGTCATTTCTACAGAATCCAAAGATATGTGATAGTGGATCGCACACGAAAATCTTCCATTTCCATCTTTCAACATCACTCGACGTGGTCTATATCCTAAGTTGAAATTTACATCTCCGTCCGCATTGGCGTCTCTAGCAAAATTCCTTGGTTGTCCTATTTCATATTGTTGGTACTCTGCATAATTAGAAGTATATGTTACAAACATTATTGATGGGCCAGCTGATCTTGAGTAATCATCGGTGTATCTGCAATATCCAGTATTGTCGTGGCAACGTCGACGTCTTTCTGAATTGATTCAACATTGTACATCCATCATGTATGTAGAGCTATCAAACAGTTTCATAATACCTGTATAGCAGCATTACTTTCAGGCGTAAATTTATATATTATCTTAGTTCTGTTTCTTGGTGGTTGAGGCGGTTTAACGGGTGATGGTTGAGCTGATTGAATAAGGCCATCAATATCAACAGGCTATGTTTCAAGAGCTCTTTCTTTTGCCTCGGTTGCTGTAACAATTTTCTTTGTTGGTTGGACAATCAGATTAAATAAATGTTCTTTACCGTCATTAAATTCAACTTAAGATTCCTGACACAACTATAATTGTTGATTAACAGAATCACGGTAAGGTAAATATTTTCTAATTACCTATAGTCGTTCTCGAGCTAATCTAGCTTATTAAGGTTCACTAATCATTTTTGATAATATTTATTCTGGCTACAGAGAGGGTGAACGACCAACGCGGCTGATCAGCACGTGAAAATAAAAAGGTCGAAAATCGAAAAAAATCTGACCATTTAGAGAATTGTTTGGCTTAAATGTCTTTGTATTTTTGCAACATCGTAGAAAACATTATTTTACAAAAATAAGGTGACTCGAAACGCGGTCTGTTGCGGCGGTCTGCTGCTCGCTTTGTCTATGTTGTGTCCCAAGTTTAATAGTCTGTTCGTTTTTTATTCCTCTTTTAAAAACAGAAATATCATTATTTAGCAATATACTGTAATTGCGTTACAATTCTTAAAACATTGTTTCTCTATGAAAAGCGCTGCCTAAATTGTGTCATGTCACCTACAGTCGTAATGCAACGTAAATGGTCTGAAAACATCTGTCTGGTATTTATATGCTGACATACGTTATGCGGATGATTGGTCTTGTCATATTGGAGATATACAAGAAACTTCAGAAGCATTTACTTCAGCGAGCATACAATCAAATATTTTGTTTCATAAGAGGGTCAGTGGCGTTATATAACCTATTAATATCATATGACTGTATAAATGTGAAACCAATGGAACTCGCTGCCTGAAGCAATTTAGACAACATGTCACAATATTGGTAGTAAATATTAATTGAACTTACATAAGTGATACAATGACATGCTTTGCATGGCAACACTACTTTCAAAACGTTGGTACAACTATTTAAATATATTTTCCCCCACAATCAAATATAAAGTTCATGGAATCAGAGAAAAAGTACTGCATATCCTAAATACATTGCGTATAATAACGTATGAAGACCAACAGTATTTAACACAAGTTATTTAGTGTCCATGATTCCATGGGATATACTTTCTGATGTATATCAAGCATTAATTACAGCATACGAAGACATAATTTTGTTCATTATTGATACACTGGTCTGGAGTTCATTACCCCGATAATTCTGAAGTATTTTTTGTGCCATCATTGTATACTCAATGAAGATGTCATGTTTGTTGGCACTTACCTAGTAAAAAGCATTCCGTGGTCATAGACTGGCAAACGTTTCACGCCGTAAGTTTCATCCCACACAACGAGTTCAGATATAAATGCCATTACTTCAGTATATTGCGTCCCGTTAACCATCATCTTATTATGAGTTGGAAAGTTAATATCATCCTTAAAACAAATTAGAAAACAAATGGAAATAATCTAGCACCTGCAAAAAATCAATTTGCTTCTACACTTAAAATATATAGAAAAATTAAATTTAAAAATAAGAACAAAATAATTTTGTTACAATCATATTTCAGTATCGAAACGACAATACTGAAAGGAACAAACTGCATTCTTTCCCATGCATTGTATGAACAAAATGGTACATGAGGGTCAGAGAACATACTAAAACTTTATAAAGCATAGTTGTAGGTATAATTATTAGTGTAAAGATACATACAACAAATACAAAAGGTGAGATCAAAGAGAGGTAAGGATTGAACTGAGAGTGGAGGAAGAATAAGAGGAAACTTTAACAACTAACTTAATACGTTTACATACCACAAGCTATTCAGTAAGGGATTTATTAATATGTGAATTATATTTTCAATATCAACATGTATGAGTTATGCATCAAATTAACACACTAATTTCCCTCGCTCGTTCTTCTCTTTCTCTTCACGTCTATATATAATATCGCAATAACCAAAATGTGTATACAATATCTGAACATAAGTGGTTCAGTAAAACTAAGAAATACTTTAAATCAAACAAGTTTAATGCAATCATTTGTTTCAAATCTCTAACTGCAAAATTAATTAATAGATATTTCCAATGTTTGCTAGAAGGGCATCTTTGTCTAAATACGTACGTCTTTATGAGTCTTTTTGTTTCATTATTCCTGTGGAATATGTAGGTTAGACTCATAACTCGTTACTGCCAAAAATGTAAAGGATTTTTATCAACATTTGAGAATGGAAACTCTACACAACATTGCGTGCTGTTTTTTCAAACTAAAGAAATTTAATCTTATCTAATTTGAAGTTTAAATAAGAAAGTTTTGCGCATAGAAATTTAACGATACAAATATGTACACATTTTACGGAGATAAATACTGGTGCAAATACGTTACCTAATACATATTTAGCTATTGTATCAGCACACAATGCATAAAAGTGGGGTAAATTGATTCCCCATGTCTCAATGGTGACATTTTAACTTTCAGAATACTCACTATAAACAAAGATGTATTACCGTGATCAAATTGGTTAATTTATATCTATCTGAGCTACAAAAAATGTAATCTGTCATGTAAACATTAAAATATAACTCCAATTTCTTACCCTATTGCTTGCATAAAATTGAACGTGAGTAGCAAAACTTTCTATTCAATAGCAGAATGCAAAACACATTCAAATATAAATCAGTATGATTCTTTTCCATATTTATCAACCAGACGTATATTTAGGAGTATCTTGAAATTTTTGCCTAATTGTTCCGTTACTTCGTTGAGAAATAAGGACCTTTTCATTGCATAAAGTATATCTATTCTAGTAACATTATTCTCTTAAACAGTAATTCTTGCCAACGACCCATCTGTAATTGTTTAGTTCTTATTCCTTATTTTATAGTCGTAAGGTTCCAGATATATTGTTATAATTATATGGGCATATTTCACAACAAGATATTGATTTGTCACACTTTAGCACCAGAATTATTCGGTTGCAATGATATGTGTAAAAGTATTTTAAATATAAGCAAATCGCCACACTTTTCATTGCAGAAGAGTATGATTTATGTACGATTTTAGACTTGTTTCTGAATAATTTTAATCCTTGGAATTAGCAAAACTACAACTTCACCTCCTTGAAGTGACCAAACTCAGCAATACTGCTCTCCACATCGATTGCTGAGCAGAATGTTACCTTTTATGTAACATAGTATTTAATTTAAATCACGTTTTCACGGCCAAAACAATAAAAGACACAGTCACTCAGAACAATGCAGAAATCAAGATTTCATACCTGGAAAAATATAAAGTCACGAAGTTTGATGCTGATTGATATTTCGGGATCGTCTATCATTTTGTAGCGCATATTTATCTGTGGCAAAATATAGATAAAAGCCTTCCATGAAGATAATAATTCAATTTTGTTTCCATTTAGATACCGAAAAATAGGTGGAATGGGCAATATAATTGTTTGCAGAGGGACTATGATAGAGAAAATTATTAGTAAATACTCATCGAAAACCTATAATAGTACCAATTGGAGGAATATTGTAAATTCGTGTGAGTTGCATGTAATTAACGCTACATCTTCCTTTTTAAGGCAATTCAATAATTTGTTTTACTGTCACAAACTAGACCATCATTAATTGTCTTCAAGATATGTAAATTATAATTTAGATGAATGTTTTTTATGTCAAAGAGTTAAAACTTTATTACTTACGCCGTTCATAATGTGCGAGTAAGCTTCTGTAATTTTTTTTTTCACTAGACCCACCCTGGCTGCGGGATTTAAGGGGTGTACCAAAGGTGAATATCTACAATTAAAAGGTAAAAAACGATCGTTTTGATTTATGTCTGAGTGTCTTTGTTTTTGTTATTTATGTCGGTTTTGCTTATTAAAAATGTTCGTACAGTGTGCAGGAGAGTTTGTTCAACTTTATCAAACTGAATAAATATGAAACAATAGGAATTGACTGCGAAATATTTCGTATGCTTTTCGTTTAGAACATGGCTTGTGTTAGGCGATTCAGATTTGCGATAATACCTATTGAATATACAGAATTTTACTATAAAAGTGAGCTTAATTATGCCTTTCAATCGTGCTGCCAATTTGTAATCAAATACCATTCAAAATTCTCCCAAATTTAATATTTGGAAAATACTGAATGTTGGTGAATTCAGATAAGTGAACATGAAGTCCCACGTTAATAACTGATAGGTGAATAAATTGTGACACGTAATAAAGATAATTCTGTCCCTACTAAAGTTTGTGAGCTCATAACTAACTGAATATTTATTGCAGCAATTTTGGCAACACTGGCAGTGAAAGATATATAGAGATAATTAAATACAATTTGATAGCGGTATGTAAACAGGTAGGTAAGCATATTGAAATCCGTATGGAAATGTTTGTTGAGGATGATATGCAGACAAAAGTATTTAAGTGTTGATGTCTTTAAGTTATATCGAAAAGAGACTGAAATAAATCTCTTCAAGTGATCACTTACAATTTCCATACTGATTCATCTATCAGTACCGCCACCTCAACGTCGTAGGATTTCTTTAGCTGACGAGCCTGATCTACGTATATAATTTGCAAGAAGGATATTAATGTTATATACTCTCATCCTTAATAATACATGGAAATTTGTATGATTTATATTTAATTCAAAAATCATGGCTTTAATTGTATCTACAAGACCTTGGACATAACGTGATATAAGTTTGCATGATAAGATATATTCTGAGATGGCATGTATTGCTTGAGGGTATTAAACCCTCATAATATAACAGCTATAAATTTTTTATCTCTCATGCTCAGTGATTCTTCCGTCTTTACGTGTTATACTTAATTTTCGTCTTTCTACGTTTCAGTATTTATTCATCTTTTTTGGTTTGCTCAGAATAATTGTTCCTACCTGTTTTCCATCTGTTATAGAAACCTGTTTTTTCTCGAGATGATAACGTCTCGCCGGCGGAATAAATACTGTTTTGTGTGTGCTTTCCATCAAATCGCCGGAGAAGAGCCTTCAGCCCTTCTTCAGCTTTCTTCTTGCTTTCACTTATATCATCTGCACGATAAGAGATACTTTATCTGATAAACAGTCTGGTAGGTATAACTACTTTCTTTGCATCGTATGACAAAGTTCATAATAACGTGATTTATACAAAGGCATATAGTAAACTTAATATACTGCGAATAATGCACGAAAAACGATGTACGAATAAAAAATAATTCGTCCATTGTATACCTGTTATTTTGTTCTGGGAAGACGTTATACCTTTTTGGCTTTAATGTATAGGAAAGGACACTGAATACATTTATGAATATTCGCTGCTTCAAAAATATAATAGACTATTTCAAACCTTTAGGTGTGGCTGAATTATCTCCTCTAATATTTTCTTCTTTCTGTAAAATATATCGTTGTCCAAGAAAACGTGACTTGACATCAGTCTCGGCTGGTCTAAGCGCGTAATTCATGTGCCCTATTCGTATATTTCCGTTCTAGAACAAACACATATTAGCATATAACCAACGAAGTTCAGGTTGTAATTCTACTCTTCCCAGGTATCTTAAAATTCTGCATTTTCGTTTCAAATTTAATGAAATAGAAATACACATATATGACTCCCATTTTTATAGATTAATGAAATACAGTTACAAGTCATAACACGGTGAATAGTTAAAAAAACTGAAATAAATAATAAAAACGCTAGAAAGTAAGCATGGATTAATTTGTATCTGTACTAATTTGTTATGTTTTCCACATTTAAAATTATATGACATTGTACCCAATGTATCTACAATATTTAAACTAAACGTGATATAAAGGTTTAGTAATATACCAAACTGCATGTCTAAAAATTATCATGCTGAATGTAAATGGATTTACAAGAGAAAAGATACTTAAGCGAATACATGTGCTGGTACCTGCCATGGTACGTAGATGCGGAAAAAGATAGGTAATATATTAACTCAAACGGTAGTTAATATACTGTTTAATATGTACCTGATGAAGCATTGAGAAAAACAAAGTGTTGCCAACAGACACATTTCGTTTAAAATGTCTAGTATCATATCGTTTTTGCCATTTTTATAATCTTAAACCTCCTTTCATCTTACAACAGACTCCTATCAATGTCTTCTACAAAATTTAAGTTACATTTTGTTAATACTACAGGGCAAGCAAAACATGGCCTGTAGTAACAATAAATGTTACTACACCTTAAACTGTCTCGTATCATATCGTTCTTGCCTTTTTTATAATCTTAATCCTCTGTTATTTATAGTCTGCTACAAATTTAAAGTCACGTTTTGTTAATACAACAGCGCACAATATACCTGGGCCTTTATGGTTGCTGCACTTTGTTCTCTCGGCTCTCTTGCTTCTTTTCCCCATTTAGAGGCTATATAACATTCAGATAAAATGTGTTGTGTCTTGATATATCGCAATACTCGAATAAAATTGATTACATTCTTGATAGTTTGATGTACAAAATTAATTCATCTTCTTAGGAAGTAGTTCGTCTTCTTTCTCTACAAATCTGACATTACCACTGTCAAACGAGCACCTTGGATTGTGTGATGTTAACAGAACCCACTTACGAACCATTATCATTCCATATTAAATGTATGCAAGCCAGCCAAGGAACTAGCTAAACATGCTTTTCTGTGCACAATGTTTGGTGTCAATGTTTCATCGTTACGAAATACGTACATTTTAAATGAGGTGCTTATTGGCATAAAAATGATATGTTATACTGGTTCTAACATCAGTCATCTTCATTAATTATAGAGAATCAGGTACCACAATGATGGCACCAAACACAAATATACGTATGATGTATAGCTGCATACAATGTAATGTTCCATTTGTGTCAGGGAGCTCCAGTAGCTCATTTATAGGAGCGTTAGATTCATTGCCCAAAAATGACAGGTTCAATAACATCCCTGGCTTACGGTTTTTTTTAAAGGAAAGCACCTAGCTCCCATTTAATTGGTACAAAAGCGTAAATATGGTGTTAAGGAGCTTTTAAACAGTAAAGCCAAGAGACAATCCTATCCACCAAGATTCGTCAATCACTCTCCTGAACGATTACGCATACAAAACACCAATCCCTGTAAGATTCATCCTTGCGGTCTGGGAGAAAGGTATGGACAGCAACATAACTGAGTTATCCCTCTGAGATGTCAGATCCCACCGCTGGCATTGGAATTGCTAGTAGCGAAGTGTCCTACAATGCGGACATTAACTTAACGTGAAATGGTAGCGCATAATTTACACAAGATCAAAGCGAATAAATTTTGTAGAGCAACGGTTATCTTGTATCTAATACAACATGCAGTGTTAATGCTGCTCTTTTATTCAATACTACTGCTACTACTACTACTACTACGACAACTACTTCTAATACTACTACTACTTCTACTACTACTACTACTACTACTAATAATAATAATAATAATAATAATAATAATAATAATAATAATAATAATAATAATAATGTCTAATAGCTGTCGAAAATTGTGATCTTCGCTAAAAAAATTTGATGATATAGTATATCATCTTGCTTAACATTTTTTTATCCGAAACCCCTTTTAAGCAATTTTAACTATTTCATTCCCTAGTTATTTCCCTCGCTTAACCAAATCGCAAATGAATCAACAATTGTGATTGCAAAGTGTGTGATAGATGAATTAACAAACGACATGACGTCATGTTAACCATAACCAGTCTTTATCTTGATAAGAATATTCATCTTACTTGACTCATCAGGACTGCATTTTGCCATTCCGCCTAAAGTTCTCCGCAATGATTGCATGCAAAACATAAATCAACCTACCGCCTTAAGCCGTGCAAAAAAGTGGGATGCAGAAGCAAACGATTACACACAGAAGGTAAGACTGATGTGGACACCATACTAAACTGCCACTCAAACATGTGCTATTACACCACTAACTGTAGCTATTAGAATTCACAAAACCACCACGCTGCGACTAGAGAAGAAATTTCCATCTCTCAATATGCAAATCCCAGAAACTTCTGCTAAAATATTGCGTCCATCCACGATGCAGGCAATTTTGTTTGACTATACTGAGTAGTACCAAAATTGTTCAACACGATCAATAATATACTGCATATAGTTTCTCTGATTAGTCGGTGTGAGCAACATTTCACCAACATTAAAATTTTCATAACCAGATAAAAATAATATATACAATCTCTCTTGTCTACAAATAAAGACATGAATACCACTCCTGAGATAGTACAATATTTCAAGAAGAATGTATAATTTAGCGATATTGCAGAATCTGTCTTTAGAAGTGTTAATATTAAATATAATAATGACATTGACGTGTCTTACATGGTAGTATTGTTATGCCATTTCCAAAGATGGAAACATAGTGCGTCAAATTCACAATCTTGTGCCTCAGAAACGGAACCACCAAAACTTCCTGAAAGCCTTTGTTATTTATATATAGTTTGTCAATCTCTCTTGATTTTCGTATGTTCTGCATAACAGCCTCAATATGAGCTTCGTCATCATCAATCCCTTAACAAAAGAGGTCTTTCTGGCACACCGGCTGACTTTACAATCAATTCTCTCCATCTTTCTATGTTCTCTACTGCCCTTCTGGAATCTTCAATCCCATGCCTATTCACTCGTTAATGTTGTCTTTCCACCTCTACTCTGTCTGCCTCTTTTTCTGCACTCTCGAACTGTGCCTTGCAAGATTGTTTTGCCATTCCAAATGATCTTGAGACATTACACTACCACAGGATGAGAAAGCTTGATGAATCCTGCCAAGGATTTTTTTGATGGTTGTAAGGTCAATGTGTGAGATGTCCAAAATTTTGTGGAAATATCTCATTTCGAAGAATTGAATCCTTCCTTGTAGATCTTATGTAAGCTTCAATTTTTCAAAAGCATATAGAAAGGATGAGCGCATCAACCTTTTTTGGAACTTAAAGGCAATGTTGATATCTTACCATATTGATATCAACCATGTTATTGTTGCTGTTGTCTAGGCAATCATGTAAAGTAGTTCTGATTTGGAGCCCTCATCTGTGATAATTGATCTCAAGTACTATTAACCTGTGACTATATTTCCTTTCTACTTACCTTTAAATTGCACTGATGCCGTTAGTATTGTTTATCATTAGCTTGTTTTATCGTTGTTCATCTCCATACTGTATGCTGTTGAGGTTGTGTCGAGACTCTCATACAAGCCAGACAGTTATTTTTCATCTCCTGCTAAATGATCACTATCATCAACGAAGCGAAGGTTGGCGAACTTTTCTCCGATACTAACCGTGCCCGTGCAACGCATTATCGATGGTCCATTCCAGGAAAATCTTGTAGAGTATAGGTGACAGTATATGTCATTGACCGACACAAACTATGGCTCGAAAACAATTTTCTCAGCTGTCATTGATGAGGATATAAATATTGGCTTTGTCGTAGAAGTCATCAACAACCGGCAAAAGGATTAAAGTGACACACTTCCGCATAGTCGCTTCTAAGGCCACATGTTATACCCTATTAGCGGTTTCTATTAAATCTGTAATGACTTGGTATAGATTTTGCTGATGTTGAACGCATTTCTCGCATGGGAGCCTGAGATAGAAGATTTTTTATGTTTTCCTACTTCTTGATCGGAAGTCTGTCTGCTCTTCAGTAATACTTTTCTCTGCTTGAAGCTTTACTTTGTTTATTTTTAGCATGCCATTGTTCTGGTGTTTGATCAGATTGATGGTTCTGTAGTTTTATGGCATAGCTGTACATTTCCTATCTTGGGGAGGACGATAAACAAAGAATGAGATCATGCGGTTAGCCATTCTTCCCTGTTTCATATAATCTGCACATTTAAATATCTCAATCCTCTTATAAGGCATAACAGCTTGAGGCTGTTCTTACGTGACACAAATATGGAGCCGTTGATGACTATTGGACATCTACAAAAGTCAACTATTGCTAATGTGGCTGTGGATATCGGACATTTCGATTACCTCCAACCATGCTATGTTCTTGTCCTTGTTGTTTTGATGACCTAACAAAGTTTTTAAAGATGTTAGGCAATTGACTCGGGACAATTTTAACAAGTTCATCCACCACTTTCATTCAGTGAGTCATGATATATATATATATATATATATATATATATATATATATATATATATATATATATATATATATATATATATATATATATATGCGTGAATAGCACTTTATCACTCATGCGACGGAGCAAAGGTAACAAACACAACACGATGTAATTTGTAAGAGGTCGGTAACAAAATATAAGGTTCTAATCGTGGATTTTATAAAGTTTGTAGGTTGTTAGACCTAGCAAATTGAAGTGTGTAGGCTTATGTGTCTCTCAGTAAGATGTTCTCTTAATGTTTTAGACTGGTAGATGTTGAGAAAGTTACACAGATGTTTGAGCTATAAAATGCAACTGAATTCAATGAAATCTGAATCTTGTAATATTCACGAAAGTGGTGCTTACTGTTAATTGCGACTGGATCTGCCTCATTTAATCTAAACCTTTAAATATCTCAATACACTTACAATAATTCGGTCACATTGCCCAGTTGATTTTTTATCACATCTGACCGTCATGACAGCCTCTTTATCCATGTCCTGGTAGTAAGCTATATCCTATTTAAACAAATTCATGTAAATGTTAAGAAGTAATGTAGAAAGGGGCAGGTAATTTGGTATGCCAACGTATGTATATTTACGTATGCACTAATACATAAAATTTGATTGCAATTAACATCTTTAAGGGTATAGACTTTGATAAGTTTTGAGATAAGTAACTGATTCAAAATATAATTATTTTGATTAGGTGAATGTTATTTGTCAGATACATAACAGGAATACCTCATTATTGATAGTTTATTCACGTTTAAGCTATGCACGTAAATATTAATATAAATGAGGACGTATAATATTTAGACTACATAAAACCTTTACAAAGAATACATGTGAACCCACAATTATGTCAACATTGATGAGGAACATAGTGACGTTGACAAGACAACCAATATACACGATCAGTTGGATATACATAGGAGATGTATACAAATTAGTACTAATTTGCATTCTTTCTGAGTCATTCCATTTCGATTATTTTTTCGTTTTGCCTAATTATCCGTCTTAATTAAAATTTTATTAGAGATATAAATTTTACGCACATGAATTTGGATTGATAGATCATATAACAAAGTCGTTAAGATATATTTATTTGTTTAAATAACAATTATTTCATTTATTATATATATATATATATATATATATATATATATATATATATATATAGAGAGAGAGAGAGAGAGAGAGAGAGAGAGAGAGAGAGAGAGAGAGAGAAAGAGAAAGGGCGAAAGAGCTGGTGAATTGTTTTTATTTTATATGTAAATTTTAATCCATTTTATGGGCTTTTATGTTTGTTATTTTGTTTGTAAGCCTTCTAGCTTTAAACGGTATTGTTTCCTTTTTTAATTACATTTGAATACATTACAATTCCTAAATTCATTTTTAATCTTTTTTTTCTAAGCCATTTAAACACTTTCAAAATTCCAAGCTTAGAATCTAGCTTTCGATATTCTGGTAGTATTCCTAATATTTATATATTGGATTTTATTAGTACCATCAAAGAGATATCAACACATATATTGGTTACATGAATATTATTCATGTACTATTTGTCTTTATGGATTATATTCCAAAATAATTTGTATACCATTCTTGACGTGTACGTCTCTTCCGTCACGAACATGCATACTTGCACAATCGCCGTATACAGCTTATATGGAGACTTTTATGTGTAAAAGACATATGATTATCTGTATTACGTTATTTATTGGCATACTGTTATATTGTTTTATTTTACTTTACATATTTTTATCGGCATCCATGCTAACTAATCTAGAATACGTTGCATGTCAGTTCATGTAACTCTAAGATGATAGCGACTGATAAAAAATAAACCTTAGTGATAATCCATTGAGAGCTTACCTCATTTCCTAAATTTTGCGTTTTCACCATAACTGATTGACCGTCTTTCCGTGTTCTTACAAAATAGACGTCGGCATTTGGATCAATGTCTCGGTTCCTCTTCAAATTCAACATAATGCCATTTGATCCACGCCTGAGATGAAAGGTCAAGTCATCAGGGAGATTAATGTTGTCACTAAGTGTCCGTTTGTCGAACTTTAAGCGTGAGGTAGCTTCTTTCAACCAAACAGTTTCCAAGCCTGCAGATTCTGGTAAATTAGAGGAAGTACATTTGTTAAGAAACAACTGAACAATAGAGTACATGGCAGTCAGTTATTTTATATTAATAATATTACAATATAGAAATGCAAATGAAAACAGTTTGAAATATTCTTATGTTTGTCAAACATAAATTGACATCGGTCATCTTCATAACACGATTGTACATTTTTAGCGTTAACATTATAAGACGATGAAGACGACGAAGGCCAAGAAGAATAATTAATTAATCAAACGATCAGCTGTGTTTTAAATGATATTAATAAGACAATAATTATCGCTACAATTACACTAGTTTAACTAATTGTCCGATGAAAAGAAACTACATGTAGTAAGTTTACTTTTATATCGTTCCATATGGATAATATTTGCTGGGATGCCGTTACACACTGATACTTATATACATATATAGCTTATAACCCACTAGTATACAAAGGCAGGGATATATTTCCTTTATAGTAAACAAACCGAGTTCCAAAGGAATGTTAACAATGTAGCGATATAGCAAGTTCCAAAAGGGATGCAGTCGCTTTGGCAATATCAGTCACACAAACCCCAATGCATCTAAGTAATTCATAGAAATAGATAACACCAACTTTGAATAACAGCATTGTGATTGCACATGTGTACGCACTCCTTTTTCAATAGATGACAATTGTTGCACAGAAAATATCCACTTGCATTACCTTGACTTCAGCATTTTTGACTCTGAAATCGATGAGATATTACCCTACCTTAAGTCAACGATGCGAATAAACTTTGAATAGAATCTGTGATGGTGAATTAATTTTAATGTGCAGAAAACATTTTCTTTCAGTTAGTAACCTTTATATTTTACCACTATTTAATAACCATCCACAAGATTAATTATGTCATTGTTCAACAGCCAACATTTTATTTTACGGACACGAACAAGATCATAACATAATACTCGCCATATGCTTGGGACAAAAAAACGCAAACGTTTAATCAAGAAATGACTAAATTTACATAAGTTTATTTAACAAACAAATCTACAAATTGTTTCACTGTAATTATGTAACGATATATTCCTGAGTCGAAACGACTGAATCAGTCACAAACTATAAACATTTCACCACATTTATTTAGGAGATGCGAAACTGCAAACTGTTTTCAAGAACAACATACCTGCAAAAGTGAAAAGTATAACTATTATTCTCAAAAATGAAAATGACGGAAAATAAAAATATATCCATAAATAGTTTCAGTTACCAAAAAGTGTTTGCTCATTTCAAATTGCAATCAGGACAGAGTTTAGACAGCATTGTTTAGTACAGAACTTCTGTTTTACTACTAATTAGGGAAAATCGTGCTTGCTAAACAGTGAGTTAGAATCAATGTTATTTACAGTTAAACTAGTTTTTATTTCAATGCAGATCTATTTTTTCATATCCGTAATTGGACGTCCTTAATCAGCCTTGTATTAGTTCATTTTTGATTCGTAATAATTTAAGTCAATACCATATATGTCACTTATGTATTGATTAAGAACCAATATTTGTTATTTTTGCAAATCCTGTTAGTTTGGTTTTTTATGATACAGAGCTTATATGCATGAGTTCGTAACACTTGATACGAATAAGACCTTTTCTAGGGAAATTAAGTGTTCACAATCAATGGAGATAGTAAAAAGAGATGATATCATGGTCTATAACATTGTAACACTTTTTAAAAAAGTAACTACTGATGGTCTTTATGTATTTGCTCCGGTGTCATACTATCAAGCAACATCTGTACGCTACTTAAGAAAATTTGATCTCCATTGTATCGCAATATTTGAAGATTTGTCATAAGAAGCCATACAGGCAAGTGCATACATATATTACATAAACGTCAATAAAAGTTTAATATCAAAGTGCACATTGGAGATTTCAATTAACACTGGATAATTATGTACGAGTCATAAATGCTCATTTCAAATTAAGCCTGTACAATTGTATTGACTGATAATGCTGTTCCTTTACCGAACAAATACTTTATCAATCAAATTTTGCAATTTCATATGTGTGTTAAATAAATTCTTTTTGTACACATACAAAGCATATTTAGCCCAGAAATGTACATGAGGTAAGAAGAGAGATGTCGCTGAATGTACGACGGTTGTCACTTTATTGTTCCGATAATGTAAAGTTCTTTTTGGCTTATATGCATCTTTTTAATGTGAGTTTCATTTTAGGTTAATGTGCCACTGCCACTGTTTCGAATTCACGAAGTAATTTTCAGTTCAGAAATATTAAATAATGGCATTTATCACTAGGCAAATCCATTCGTGATCGCCGGAAAAAGCCCTTCTCTTGCAAATGCAGGCAAATAGTTTCTCAGTTATCGTTTTTCGATAGAGCTTGCAAACTTTCTTGAAATTATTTTCAAGTTTTCGCACTATCCAAGACTATAGTTCAAACTGTTTGTACGCAACGATGATAATACTTTAGCAAAATGGCGACATTTATTTCCTAACCAAGCAAAGATCTAACTATACAGCTGTTTTGGCTAGCAAATAATATATTTGGTAATATATTAAATGTAATAGATCTCCTACGGCACTGCATATTAGGAGTCATTATGCCTAGAGAGGAATAAATGAATTTCTATTTCTCGTTCATTTTCATATCGAAGCATAAGATGCGTTTGATATAGATCTATTTCACAAGAATGCACAAAAGATAATTGAACCTTAATGTTACGTACACCTTGTATGGCAAAACCTGCTATCGCATCATTCGTTTCAAGGACGAAACAAATAAATGAATGTTCGAAAGAGAAAACAAAAGGTAATAAATAATCATAATCAAATGACTGGATTAGGAGTCTAAATATAAATAGATAGATAGATAGATAGATAGATAGATAGATAGATAGATAGATAGATAGATAGATAGATAGATAGATAGATAGATAGATAGATAGATAGATAGATAGATAGAGAGAGAGAGAGAGAGAGAGAGATAGAGAGAGAGATAGATAGATAAACACAGAGATTCTCGTACCTGACCAAAGTCCTGCCAAGAGACATACGATCAAATAAAATACACCTTGTTTGATTGTCATGACTGCTGAATAGCGTCTGTGTAAATACTGCTTACTTGACCTGCTGTTTTCTATCCTTTATATACGGTTCGTTTGGTGAGCAAATTTGGAAGGTCAGCACAAAGTGGTTTCTTTTGTCACGCAGAACATTTTTAAAAATTCAGAGCTTTCATGTTTACGTTTGTTAAATATAGTTGTATATCTAAGCTGATGAAGAGAGGAGAGTGGAATAAAATTGAAGCCATAAAGTTCTTAGTTTCAACTATGTGTGTTTTAAGAAACTATATTATATGTAAATTTAACATCTAATGCATATCTCTTCCTATTACAATTCGAGAATAACTCCAGTGTAAATAAAATCTTCTTATAGTAAAGTTTTTTTATTGATTTCAGTGTCAAAGAAAATATATACAATAGTATTTATATGTTTGCTATATATATTTATATGTTCATCTAATAAACAGCTATTCCTATTACAATTTGAGAATAACTTCAGTGATAGCAAAATATTTTGTTTCTTTGACACTAAAGCTTTACAAACCTTTACAATACGAAGATCTTATTTACACTGAAGAGACCATATTGTGTCTTTTATACCCGTTATAAATTTCAAATGTATCAAACATTTTATTTAGGACACAGTCAGTTCTATTTAAATAATATTCAGTTTGCCATACGGATATCAGTTTTGAACCAATTATGCATGTACATTGTATTATTAAAACGCGATTTAGGAGAAAAGAACTCTCTTCCTTTCAGTTTGTGCATTTGAGTATTTATAGGTATGTATGTACGCCTATTGATAATCATGTAAAAGCACGGCTGTAGGTATGCATGCAAATAATAAAATAAATTTAAAACAAAGCTGTAATACAATACAAGTAAAGCAGGGATATTAAAGGTACAAGGATGCAATGATGGCGACACTTGCGAAACATGTGACTTCGTAAATTATTAAAAGTGACTGCAACAGCTTACTTATTTTGGAATTCTCAAATAGTTAATAATTTGTTTGGGTTATTACTTATAAATGTTAGTTATTTCGTTGAGTAATGTATCTCTAGTTAGTTATGTTATCAACATTATTCGTTGTTTGCTTGCCTATACCTTCATTTGTGACTTAACAGTTTAAAATAACTTTAAATTGTCTCGAAAAGAAAAACCAAAATAATGCCGATAGCAAAACATTTTCTCTAGATGACGTGTAAACAAACTCTAAAAGGTCAATGTCAAATAGCAGTTAGCTAACTCATTCACGCTGTACACAGTTGGTTTCTTTTCGTTTAATTAGTTCTTTAATTTTCGAAAGTAACTTTGATAGTATTACACAGGTCAGTGTTGGGTTTACAAACGCGAACTTTGTTCGTATCCATGTATTATCTTTCAAAGTCTTGCAAATATTACTATAATAAAATTTAACACCTACTTAGTTGTCAGATTTTAGTAATAAATATTGAATTGTCTGATCCCTCTCTCTCTCTCTCTCTCTCTCTCTCTCTCTCTCTCTCTCTCTCTCTCTCTCTCTCTCTCTCTCTCTCTCTCTCCTTGGAATAACATTATTATTCTCAAAGTCTCAAGTTTGACAGATTATTGCATCATGATACAATTTCGTATAATATGAGAAACAAAGATAATATATCATAAGGCTACAAACTGTTTCTAGAATGTAGTGAATATTAGATACGCTTAGGGGACAAGATGAGAATATGTACAAGCAGTATTTAAAAGAAGGAAACTAAGAGAAGTTTATAAAAAGCCATTTACATTGATATTCCTAAAATTACTTAACGTAATTATCGTCCTGTACTTTACCTAGGAAAACAAGTAACAAATTTTTTAAGAGAAACCATCACATATTATATAATTTTGAACAACTGTGTACAACGAAACTAACCTTGTTTTACTATCGGGCTATAAACACATAAATACATCAAACGTACATACATACATACATACATACATACATACATACATACATACATACATACATACATACATACATACATACATACATACATACATACATACATACATACATACATACATACATACATACATACATACATACATACATACATGCATACATACATACATACATACGTACATACGTACATACGTACATACATGCATACATACATACATACATGCATGCATGCATGCATGCATGCATGCATGCATACATACATACATACATACATACATACATACATACATACATACATACATACATACATACATACATACATACATACATACATACATACATACATACATACATACATACATACATACGTACGAACGTACGTACATACATGCATACATGCATACATACATACATACATACATACATACATACATACATACATACATACATACATACATACATACATACATACATACATACATACATACATTACATGCATACATACATACATACATACATACATACATACATACATACATACATACATACATACATACATACATACATACATACATACATACATACATACATACATACATACATACTCCCATATCATAGAGAGCGATGGATTTTATTGCGGCTTTACAAGTTTTATTTGCCTCTAGAGAAGATCTAGCTACTATGCGATGATCCTTAAGAAACACAAACAATACTCAGGAGTGGCCGTTCTGAAGTCTTTCGTACACGGATTAATACCTTACGTTATGCTTTACCATCTGTATTTACCAGGAACCTTATTTTATCCAGAGCAATTGCATGGTCACCTTTGTGTATATAGGTAAATAAACAATATTCAGGTGTTAAAATATTAGTACAGAGGCGAAGCAAATGTATGCAAATTCCTAATAGAGCACGAATGGCAGTGATTTCGTCTGTTGAATAATATCAATTAAATATTGTATAACGTCTAGACATGTACTTTAATATAACAGGCAATGGCGTATTATAATTCATATCACTAAGCAACTGCACAAACTGCGTCATCGGTTGTAAATATATAAGAAATATGTGTGAGTATTATTGTCACTACTATCATGTTGCAAGTTGTAAACAATGCCATAATCCATTATTTTTTCTACATTTTCTTGATAACCAGTACATATTTCGTTGTAAGACAAACAGAACACCGAGATCCTCTTTCTCTATTATAGCTGTCAAAAGGCACTTTTACCCGATAAAGGTACTACGATTAAACAAAATATGTTGTAGAAAAGGTCGATATTTTATCCTCGAACTATTAGTAATATATCGAAATATTTGTTTAAGGTAATTATCAAATCACAATCCTAGCGTGCTTTGCAAAATTTCGTAAATGTTCTTGTGACTTTATCATTCAATAATGCTGCAATATATGTTCTTTTTATACGTTCCTTTTTTTCTACATTAACTTTACACTGTCTGAATCGTTCAGTACTTCCCGAAATTGCTTTTCTGGTGCCAAATGCATTCTGATTTACCGCGAATGAAGGAGATATTTCCTAACGTAAACAATTTTTTATGAATGAACTAAACCAGATATTGTATACATTGGCACATACCAGCAAATATATCATAGATTGACACATACAAATTCCTTAGGGCACATTTCGCGTTAACTTTCGGACACAATGTTTCATATTTAGGCTAGCTATAGGCGCCAAGGTCCTCACAATAGCATGCAATTTATAAGACATGAACTGAATTCTTTAGCTTGTAATAAAAATGGCAAAAATATAGTTTACAATTTTACTCCTGAATTTCCTCAAAATATACTTTCGTAGTTCGTGCTAATCGAAATAACGTGAGTCATGTCATGGATTATCAATGTTGATTGCACATTTCGAAATCGTACTGACATTTGGAGAATATTCCAAGTGCAGTTACATCTACCTTACTGCACAGAAAATGAAATAAAAATTAAAATCCTCAGTGTATGTTTGATGATTCCAATCAAAAGGCTTGATAATTGTCCCAGATTATGATCTGAACCATTCAATAACAGCGTAGAAACACTCATTCCAATGTTAATACACTTCAATACAATTTAATTGGTGGACGCTGTTAATATCCGAAGTAAATACTTCCTGAAAATAAATTTAGACCATGATCATAAAATTGGGTCCACTCACAAATCTACCAAAACCTATTCATTCCAGATTAATAAACAGCCTACTATTTTATTTAAGTGATTCATGAGCATGGTGATGACAAAAATTACCCTCTCCCCTACAGTCATTGAAAACGACAAGTTCACCAAACTCTTATGTAAACATCATGAAACACCAAGACATAGCCTGTACTAATCTAGGAGTGCAGCAAACCATGGTTGAAGATCGAACAAAAGGTAAAAAGAAGTTTCTTCAAAATTCGAATAAAAGATCAAAGACATTCTGCAATCCAGGATAGATAAGGGTAAAAACGTGACAATAATTCTGGGATTGCTGCACATAGAGCGATTATAATTTTATCAAAATGACAGAAGATTCATCCGAAAAAATAAAAAGTCTGTGCTAGACTTCTCAATTGGTGCACAGTCCAGATTTACATGCATATACATGGTTTTCCTTTCTACTGTTAGAAACAAACCCTTTTTAAAATGATATTTAGAATTTCAAAATGGACAGGAACATTTATGAATTTAAGTATAAAACATCAAATCAAATTGAGAAAATTTTACTCACTTATTGGCCTTTTTAGGGAAAGCGCTATGTGCAGAGAATTCCAACTTGAATGTTCAAAATTAATCACATTTCCCACTTGTATGATTGTCCTAATTATATACCTTGACTAACGCATTAATGATTTTTATGGATTGTACGATTTGTATCAAAGTGTGCAGAACTTCAACGTGACTATTTCTGATAGATTCTGCGAACGTTTGGATTCCATTGCCGGACTTCTTGTTTACTTGCCCAGATATGGCATTTGGTTCCAACTCAATAAATTACAGGACGGTGCAACCATCTAAGTCCACCTAGGTGCATGCTTGCACTTATTGTGGTTGCTTATGGGTGTGGCTATTGTTCCAAACCAAACAATTAATTAAAAAGCATGTGGAAGATGGAGTTAACAGTCTAATAGGGTATAGTGTCCCCACTGGAAGACACGTTCAAACGTCAGAGGTGCTGACATGAGCTAAACCATGCCCAGCAAAATGGCCTGAAACACTTTTAATCCATGATTAATCAAACAGCCAGTCTAGCCATTAGTCTTCGGCTAGGAGAAGAGACCACGACATTATAGTAATATTGCCAGATGTAACTGACGATTCCCGCCCAGAAACTGAATGTAATCAATGGATTAGAAGTTAGCACTGATTCAGGGAAGAGCGTAGTAACTGAAGCATAAAATAAACACGTTTCTGCTAATATGAGAGGAAAACTTTAAATACGTCATGTGCCGCACCCCGTAAATGAAGACCAAATATAAAGAACAATCACAGAAAGAACAGAGTGTGAACAACGCAAACCCCACATTAATCTTTTCATTAAATAATAGTCAAAAACAAATCAATCACCAATAGTAACAACACAAACTCCAGCTAAGAAGTTATGACACGAACTTTAGTACTCCGGACAGTAAATACAACTCAAGAGGGAATAGGTAATGGGGGGGGTCATGAGAGGAAAGAGATTTCAAGAAGTAAATGAAGATCAAGAGGCACACTGAGACAAGAAATACAACACTAACAAGCACAAGTATTATCATCAGAAAGGCTTGAGAGCAAAAGCAAACTCCGAGAATATTTCAATCAGTTTGTATTTAGTTCAACTGTCTTTAAGTTCATGCACCTTTCCGAATAAGTGGAATAACAATACATTGAATCAAGTGATCAAAAAGGTGTTTGAAATAGCATATCAGTATTATTTTTAGGTGGATGGGCATCACTATTATTTGTAGCAGTAATCACTCTTATGTGTCTCAATACAATTGTTAGGTATATCAGCATCTCTATTTAGCGTGTCAGCATCACCACTAAGTGTATTAATGTTGCTTCGAGATGTATTACTTTTACTGTTAAGTGTATCAGTATCACTATTTAATGTACATACATCAATAATAGGTATGCTGGCATCTCAACTAAATGTTTCACCATCATTATTATTAATATTAATTGTATATTAAGTCAATACTAAGTGTATCAGAATCAATGGATAAAAATCAAGACTCTACAGCACGTTATGAATGTGATATAATTTACTAGTGGATTAAGAGATAATTAAATATTAAGAGATTATGTGGATTAAAAGAAATTAAAGGGCACAGTTTTTATGTGAGAGCATCTTCCTATATTATGCTTACGCAATGGTCTTCTAACTTTCAAATGAGATCGAATTATTTTAAACAAAAACTGACATTTTTATTTGAATGATTTTACACTTGGTTACTTTTATAATTTTGCATTGTATGGCATTTTGCTTGATCACACTTAATAACCCTGATTACACTGATGTGCCATCTAGCCCCACCTATTCATACCGGCAGGCACACAAACTTATCCATGCATTCATTTCTCTGCGCAGCAGTAAATTTCGAGCCTCGTTAAATTTTAAAATTATTTCAAGAGTTTGCAATATGAAGGTAAATTCTAAAATACTAATTTATCTATCCGCTTGGTTAAAACAATATTCCCTAAATGCCTTTGGGATTGCTCAAATAATGATGCATACAAAAATAGAAGACTAATAAACCATTTCTATCTTATCGGTAGGTGTTACTGTGTGCCTTGCATATGCCATTTCCGATAAGTATTGCATGGGAGTTTAAGTCATCATATAATAAGCCTGAATTATACGGTTTGAAATGTTTTGGATATCTTCAATTTTCCTATTTATCTTCCTTTATCACCAACAGATGATGCAGACGTTATGAAAACCAGGTGAATGATTTAATTTATTATTTTTTGTGCAATATGAATTAAGCGTTTACATGAATTTACTATAGATAAACGTAATCAGGCATTCTTATCATGATTACGATTCTTTTCATATAAATTTATTCTTGATTTATTTCATTTGTCAAGTTGTAAATAACGATTAAAAATGTGTAACCGAGATAAGCATAATATCGATTGATATATCATCATGGCTAATACAATGTTCATTGTACAATCACATCAAATATTTAATAGACATAGCAGACCCAAGTAGTATGACATTTTGACCGAGTAAAGATTCAGCAAGCAATTAACAGGACAAGGACACGAAAATATGCATCGTCTTTACATTTTCTTCATAATAATACGTTTATATTTTGACCAGGAAAGATACCAACATTGTTTATATATATATATATATATATATATATATATATATATATATATATATATATATATATATATATATATATATATATATATATATATATATATATATAGAGAGAGAGAGATATAGATATATATATAGAGATAGATATATATATATATATATATATATATATATATATATATATATATATATATATATATATATATATATATATATATATATATATATATATATATATATATATATATATATATATATATCCGAATTTGACCAGATATGTCCCACAATACATGCACATCTTGTTGTTACAGTTAATATTAAACAAATGTCAGCATCAGCTCCTATAGGCAGTCTGTTGACAGGAACCCAGAGTGGACCGCATGATATGTTTGGCAAAGGAACCGGAGGCTCTGGAAACAGTGACGGAGGCAGCAACAGTAGCAATTCTGGAACAGACGCAATTGCCTTTACAAAGTATCTTAGCACGACGAACCAACAATTAGCTACAATGTTCACAAATCCTGAAAGTCTGGGAGCTGGAATGAATTCTGCAGCTAGTAATTTTGAACCGGTTAATATGTTTGGTACAGGGACCGGACGTCTTGGAAACACTGGTAGTATTAGCATTAGCAGCACTTCTGGTACAGATCCAACTGCCTTTATGCAATATCTTGTCAGCATCAACCAACAATTAGCCACCATGTTCACAAACTCAGGGAGCATGTTAATGGGAATAAATTCTGGATCTGGTAATTTTGCCGGATTTGGATCTGAAGCATAGTCTAGTTCCGCAAATAATTTTGGTCCCAATACATTTAGTTCCAGTGAATTTAGTTCAACATCATGATCCAGTAAGCTCGGGTCGAGTTGTCATGGTAACACCAAAGGATCATCTCATGGTCCTGGGTCATCCGTTGAATAGTTCGGTTCAACTTCACTTCCAACCCTAGCAACTGGAACGGTCGTTTCAAAGCCAACAGCAACTCAAGCTACTCTTTTAACTCCACGAGTAATTCTCGGAAAATCCCACCTACTAGTGAGCTTTCAAACGGTAGAGCATTTGGAAACACTTCTTCAGCGACAGGCAGGTCTATCGATGGTTTCCGATGGTCTACTGGGAGCAGCATCAAATCGTCTTCAATTCAAAGACTCATTCCTTTTACAATTGGTTAGAAAGTGAATGCAGGGTCATTATTCGCATCAAATGGGAATTCCTGTGCACCAGTGCTCTCTGGGAATAGAATTCTAGGCATGGAAGTGATCTTCAAGGTGCGAATAACAAATCGTCCGCTAGAAATGTTTTACACCATATAATGGGAGAAAATGAGTCTGGAACTCGCCTGGCGATGCGATGAAATCTGGTGCTACAAAAAGGAAGGAAGTTCTAAATCTAACGATCGAAAGGTAAACATTCTCATAACAAATGTCACATTATTTTTATACAGCATTTATGTAGATTGTAAATTATGGAAATATACTTCCAAAATAATAAAAGTATAGGAGTCAAACTTTCTAAAATTAATGAACTGTTTATATATTCTGCTTCACTGTCTTATATATATATATATATATATATATATATATATATATATATATATATATATATATATATATATATATAACAAAACGTAGACTACATTCATTTTAATGTATGTGCATGATATAAATCAATCAAACAGTTTTTTTTAACGTGTATTAGGATACATTTGCATTCGACACAGAAAACTGATTTATTTTAAGTAAGATTATGATAATGTTAAGAACTTAAACCATGCTCTCTTTTGGAGCATAACTATTGTGTTGATCTCACGAGCACTTTATTTATTATCCCCTGGATCAGCAAACGTTTCACTCTCAGATCAAGTGCGAAAAGCACAATATCTGTTATATTTCAGAAGACATCACTCAATTGATGTACGCACTGATTCCAGCATTGGCGATATGCTCAATCGTCTGTACAGTTTCGTCAAAGAAACTAGATTATATCAGCCTGCTGAGTAATTTCAAGCAACTTCCGGAAACATCACTTCCGTTTGCATTGTACTCGTAATATTTGTTTTTTGTATTCACTATTATTCAAACTTTATTTGAATTATCAAATAATACACGATGGTACATTCCGAAAGCTTATATGGGGAAAATAATTCAAAATAGATTTAAACTGATGACATAAATTGTTAGCAAGTTATTCCTGGACTGGACCTTATAGCTGATTACTCAAAAATTACCACAAAGATCAAGAATTAAATGTTACAGAAAGAGATAACTTGCCTGCAAATTTTGCACAGAAAGAAATACAATTGCCGGAATATGTATACTTGCCCTACAATAAAAATACTAATAAATGTGATTTTCAGCTCGTCTGCTGTATAGTAATTTGTATGCATTCTAAAGTACGCTTCAGGCAAAATGCGATTCAGCCATAGTGCGTTTTAGGACCTGTTTAACCTCACGTAAATACCTGTCGAAGCTATGGTCGAAGCAGATATTCTACTCAACGACTTCCTAGATAATGGACTTACACCATTGATCTTCGATGTTACGATTGCCAATGTATGACCCGTTGACATAAATCGAGTGTTAGATCATCTGATAAGAACTACCTGTTGCCCAGAAAAATATCGATTGCAAATTTCACATCTGTAAAGATAAAATACTTTCTTTCAACATGACATCATAATATATTCTAAATGCATTCATGGTGTACGACCTAAGTAATCGGCTAGTTTAATTTCATTCATCAATGATTTTACATGTATCCGATGCACGGAAATTCAGATAGATAGATAGATAGATAGATAGATAGATAGATAGATAGATAGATAGATAGATAGATAGATAGATAGATAGATAGATAGATAGATAGATAGATAGATAGATAGATAGATAGATAGATAGATAGATAGATAGATAGATAGATAGATAGATCTCTGTCTCGAGCCCCAGACACAGATCGTCTTTATCTACTATTAGATTTTTGTTGTTTATATGACGTAAGAACAACGCGATTCTACATTAATTGACTTAAAAGCATTGTGGGTTCTTTAATCTCCAGGCATTATGGGGTGTCCTAGTCCAACAATTTTAATAAATCGGCGTCAAATTAGCCGAAAACGGACACAATGGAACTCTTTCAAACTACCAACCAAAATCATTCACAGACAACAGGACCGAATATACGTGGACAATCTTGATAATACGACAAATTATATTATAGTTTTGTGTCAAAATCTATTCCAATGCAGTATGCCATATTTTGGCCGGAAAAGAGATAAGTTGCAATCTCAAATCTCCGTTTACTAAAAAACGAAATGGTGTGTGCGTCAATGTGAACTACGTAAATAGAAAACTTATCTTAAATGTATGCTAACAAAGAAACTGCATGTTAATGACGCAAATATTAGACCAAGACATATTTTAGAATACATTCCTCGCTTTTCCTGCTATATTTAGCTCTAGCCCCCTTTTTTCTCTCTGCCCCATACCTTCCTCACCTCTTAGCTGAATATCTAGCCCAGCGGTTCCCAGACATTTTCGGACCACCCACCTTTGGTTATCCTTAGCGTTCCAGTACCTTACACAGTAACAAGCATTATTCAGTATTAACGACCTCACCTACACACCCACTCGCTAATCTGTACCGCCACACTTTGTGAACCACTGATCTAGCGGTGATTCATAATTCCAAGAGTGTTGTATACATCTATAAACTATTACATTTATATTATGATAGTCATATCTTAAACAGTAATAGAGGAAGTGTTCGACACTAAGAACACAAGCATTGGTATGGTTAAATAGACACAGTTTCCTTTCTTATTTTGTTCTTGAGGTTAGGGTGTCTTTAGGGTGTCTTTGTTATTATATGTTTTGAATGGCTTTGTTTCTTCTGTGTGGATGGACAGTG
Source organism: Potamilus streckersoni (assembly GCA_016746295.1). Taxonomy (NCBI): domain Eukaryota; kingdom Metazoa; phylum Mollusca; class Bivalvia; order Unionida; family Unionidae; genus Potamilus; species Potamilus streckersoni. The sequence goes on along the minus strand of JAEAOA010000226.1, from coordinate 788,580 downwards.
AGGAAAAAAGGTGTACATATATTCATTAAACGTTCATCATGACCATGTATCACTTGTAATTGTTTACAAATTAAAGAAAGACATCGTACAGTCCCGTACCGTACAATACCACAAACCAAAGAGACTTCTAGAAAATGTAGCTTCGGATGTGCTCAGTTTTGTGACTATTTAATATAAGCGAAACCTGCAAAACGTCACCCGAATTAATAGAGCTTTCTAAACCTTTCCGCCACTCTAGCAGTAAAGGCAATCTATAACGATTTCTATTTTAAATCAATCAGAAAATTTATACATGATTTGGCACCCCAACTTTGTAGTATATGACTTGACACAATGATGTGCTGGATATTTATAAATAATAATGATATTTACAACAAAAAGATTACTAGATTAGCTCAAATATAACAACAGAGTATGGCATAGCTTAGTAATTGTCTTGAGTTTATATATATATATATATATATATATATATATATATATATATATATATATATATATATATATATATATATATAGTTCAAGAGAAAGACAGAGATAGACACTACGAACAGTGTCCAACTTATTCATAAATTTTGATTTAAAGAAAAACTGTCAAGACCCTGTTACACAGTATGATTGTAAAGAACTTGTATTAAAAAAAAAACAAATTCAGTTTCTTAACGTTAGTAATATACTTTTTGTCAAATCAAAGCAGTGACATCTGCCGCCTGCCAGATTTTAAGTCTAAACTTCTGCTAGGCTGCATTATATATTGTCATCAGGAAATGGCGTGTGCATTTGTTTCCATGTTAGGGACATTGTATAGCTGAACAGATACGATGATAATTTAAATCCTAATCATGATAAATTAAAATCTAATTTGAATATGTGTCTGTTTCTCATTGTATGTGTATTTTGTAAATGCGATTGAGCGAGGGTGGCGGAGGGGGATGAGTGTGGAGGTTCAGCAGATTGACAGTTTGGCTCACTCATAAAATATATAGGCTTAAAGCTTCATGGGGAGATGTCCAAAATGGGCTCCTATACTTTCACAATAAGAGTATGTCTACATGTCCTGTTTCGGCGTGAAATAATAGAAACTTAAGATTTTTAAAGCGGCGAGTTTAGCTTTTCAGTTATATGTGCACATGCTATTACCAGTCAAGGAATGTACTTATTCTCCATCCCCACCTCTATTTTGCAAACATATATTGACCAGTCAAGTAGTGGACTTATTCTACCTCCCCAACTCTATTTTGCAAACATATATTAACCAGTCAAGGAGTGTACCTATTCTCCCTCCCCACCTCTATTTTGCAAACATACACATTGCAGTTATGCTTAATCATCCAAGTTAATGATTGCGATTTAGATTATAACTGTATATGTTCCACTTTAAGATACACTATCTCTTTCCGTTTTGCAAGCACCACACTTAATGATAGATAAATAAGCACATTTGATAAATAAGGGGAACATTTGATTTTTTGTATAGGATTGTTTTGATTTAGATCTGGATATTTTCTGCACTGACTGCAAGTCATAAACAAAATGGAGGGAGTTTATCAAGTACACTGATTATTGTCACTGACCAAGGAAGTCGTTCAGTGCATTCTTACAAGAAGTGTACGCCGCAATTTGCAAACATTAAAACAACATCTTTAAAAACTAAAGTCGTAGCAAGGGCTATTGCCTGCACACAATATATGTAATGCAGCCTGAAAGACGTTCAGACTCAATATATGACAATCATCATATTCTAATTCTTTTACTAGAAACTAAATATTTTACTAAAATTTGGAAACTAATCAATGAAAACAAAAATTATTGACGCACGTGTGTAACTTAGGATTTCTCTTGTAGTCTGAAACTCACAAAACCAAAGAAGGTTTTGTTAATTTCTCCTTGTCTTATAATAAAGAAAAAATGGTGTACTACTTTAATTTATTCTTACACCCCACACCACAACGACTAAAAATACTTCTAGTACTTGTACTACTACAACAACTATTGCCACTACTAATACTACTAATACTAATACTACTACTTCTAATATTAATACCTTCTACTACTACTACTACAAATAATAATAATAATTAATAATAATAATAATAATAATAATAATAATAATAATAATAATAATAATAATAATAATAATAATAATAATAAATGTATGTGTGTGTGTTCAGCTCAGATTTGATTTTCTTAATTACCATTATGGAATTTCCAAAGCTATTCAATAAATAGGCATTAAATATGTCTTCGATAATTTCATCCTTTTGTTTGTAAATACCATCAAAGACATTCTCGTTTTTCAAAAACTGAATTGTTACAATTGTTTTGTCCTTGGGTTTAAACTGAAACACAATTTAGTTTAGATTATATCTTTTGAGCATTTATTTGCAGATCGTTTCCTGGTTCGATCACTTATCACATTCATTACCTCCACCGTGCCTCATGTTTGCCAAAGGGGATTTTTGTTCTACCTTTAACCTAATCGTTATATACAGATTTTCAAACCTCATTAGTAAAAAGTCTTTCCTGATTTTTTATTCGTGAGAGTGTTTCCCACTTAATATAATTTAGTTGCCTTTTCCAATTACCAGGTATTACTTTAAATAATTAGAATAATTTCCTTACATATATCAGTGTGTGTCTGTATGTGTGTGTGTATGTGAGTGGACTTTTAAAAGCAGCTTTAACAACAGTAAAGTCATATTGCTATAACGCATGCAGTGTCACAGTTTTTAAGTGCCATGGTGCAGCATCAAGCAGACATTTAGCACGATGCCCTACCCAGATACCTAATTTTGACCCAGGCTGACCAGTCCTATCACTGACCTCTTAATGCTGAGAGCATAGATAGGCAGTTGTTAGTACCATTTGTATAAGTCTTTGTTATGACCTCTCGCATCAGTGTCAGATGCTCTAACCACTAGTGACGTAATGTCTCAAACTTTCATAAATAGCATTGGTTATCCAAGTATTATTGAACATATGGCATCCAAACATTTTAATCCTCATATGTGTACATATCTTCAAAATGAAAAAACTTTAAAAAAAAATAACTGAGGATGACCATATTCAATTACATTGGGTTCATTATTCATAGTAAAATAATACGTCAGTAATATATACGAATAATACATGATGACTAGATCCGTTTAAACTTTAATTACACATTTATTATATCATTTTAATTGATCGAAAAATAAGTTACGTTTTGTTTTATCATTAATTATGGTTTTCCCACTTGTTCCATTCAATATTCAGTTTTACGCATCATATATATATATATATATATATATATATATATATATATATATATATATATATATATATATATATATATATATATATATATATATATATATATATATAAAGAATACAAATCATATGGCGAATAACAACCCTCACAAGCGTACTGGATCCACCAAGGGATCACGTTTGTCAGGGATTAATTAAAATAGATGCAATAAACTGACGACGAACAGTACGAAACTAGTAACTAACTAGCCTAAGCGCTTTCGACTCTTAATGAGTCTTTTTCAAAGGCAAATACAAAACATAGTTACGACAAACAAATAAACACAAAAACGTTGTGTTTGTAAACCTCTACATTTCTGTCTTCACATGTTGCGGAAACTAGTCTATACAAGCTGGTTGTATTTATAGTTTTAGCACATGTGAAGACAGAAATGTAGAGGTTTACAAACACAACGTTTTTGTGTTTATTTGTTTGTCGTAACTATGTTTTGTATTTGCCTTTGAAAAAGACTCATTAAGAGTCGAAAGCGCTTAGGCTAGTTAGTTACTAGTTTCGTACTGTTCGTCGTCAGTTTATTGCATAAATATATATATATATATATATATATATATTTATATATATATATATATATATATATATATATATATATATATATATATATATATATATATATATATATATATATATATATATATATATATATTAGAGGGGCATAATTTTATTTCGATCTTTATTTCAATATTTGCGACAAAATGGTCACGTGTAATAAAATAAGTCTTGCCATATTAACTTAAGAGTGAATTGATTTGTGAAATAGGTCCACTAAAATGAGATCAAATTAATTGGCAAATTCGGAAAATTAGTAGCTTTCTACAAGAGTCTTCAATTAGCATCCAGGGCAAATACTCAATAAGCATTAGATCGCTCTTAGTGCCAATATTTTTACTTGGATTATGGGGCTCTATTTGGGAGTTTAATATACGGTAATTTGTTTGCATTATTCCGATCAATTCCAAACAAAACAATGATTTTTGCAGAAAAAACAATATCAGACCCAATTGTATTATCGGAACATAGGCTGGATATTAATTTTTTATGACTTTGAGCAGTGGAAATTAATGCATATATGTAAAAAGAGATAAAGTGCGTCTCTTTCACTGTATAAATTCGCGAATATTATATCTTTGTTCTATTATTTTCATTTATACTTTCATAAATACATAAGACTGCGAGTCGCGTGCAACGATTTTGCCCCGCCAATGGAACAGTTACAAACGGGTTATTGCGTTAGTAAGCCACAGGACCAGCATGTCGGTATGAATCAATTTCGGATTGGTAAGTATAACAAAAATGTTCCTTTAGTCTTGCTTTAGTTTCTGTTTTGAGATCCACTTCATTATTGAACAGATGCGATGTAAACCGTATATCAAGTAAACAAAATCAGGAAACGTTCAGTTTTACGGACGTAATGAAGGTTTAACTGTTGCAAATTGAATTACTGTAAGACGAATATTTGAAAAAGTAAAGCCACAAATCAGACCTCAACAAGAATATGTGTGTTATTTTGATTATTTGATAGTCAAAATCGCTACGATGCCTACAGAGTGGCAGTTTATATTGATGGCTAGCACTGTAGCATCATGCTGCACCCAGTCACATTCACCTGACTCCATGCCGAACCTCTCAAAGCCTAAATGCAAATCAAGGCAACCACCAGTACCACTTTTATTAGAATTTGGCATGACTCAACCGGGATTCGAACCCGCGACCACCCGCATCTGGGGCAGGGGCTTAAACCACATAGGTCACTGAATAGGATTGCCTAAACTCGTTTGATTCATTCAATGTTTATTGAGCTAGATAAAAGAAGTTCTAATGTCAGTATTTCAATTTAGTAATTATAATGCAACCAGAATCTTTTCAAATCGATTGTGCTGATATATAAAATACATTGCATCAGTAGTGTAGCCAATTGACCAGTTAAAACAACACTTTCTTGCTCACAAAGTTATTAAAATGTATAATAATATGAACAAATAATTGCTAACTCAATGATCTGTAAATCAATAAATACAAAAACAATAATTCAAGTTCTGCGTGTAAATGAACAAAATCACAGCTTATTTTCATTGCTTTTTTTAGGTACATTTGCATGATAGTAATTATCATCTGCGGAGGCAAGTTCAACTTTAATCAATTCAAGTCATATTCAGTGCAGGAATTTGTTGCTTTCGCAATGTTTCTGTTTTACATGCAATACATGTCTAGCATTCTGGAATGTGAAGTCCTTCGGATCTTATCTTCTTTATGCAAGTCATTATAAATATAGAAAAGAGTTACACAGTAAATATCGAAATGATTACAACTTTCTCAGCAAGAAAGGTGGTAATCAAGTTTATTAGCCGTACCACGATTAAACGCCCACTGAGTTGACTCCATACCATCATTATATGAATATGATAGATATCAAATAGGCAGATCATACCTCACGGTCAGTTTCCCTAAATATATCTATAATTCAAGGAGGGGTTTTAATAAGCTACCTGATGACTAATGGATTAGCACTTTGATGGTATTCATTAGCGCAAAATAACACAAACAGCCGTCGTCCTTTGAATGACAAAGAAGAAAATCGCTGGTAATTTGTGTAAAAGTTCATTGTTTTAGAGGAAATAAATTGTGCAGAGGTTGTTTGGGAAACATTAAGTCTGTTTTTTAATTTATCAAGACACAAAATCTGAGATTATTAAATCCGACATCACTTGCTAAAGGACAAGATCAGATATATTTGTCTCGGCTCAGAGGCATACATAAATATATTAGCTGCTAACAGCAGCCCTACTGTTCTTGGTACGTGCTATAGAAAGTAAAATCACCTACACAAGCTAGAGCCCTTGGCATATCAGACAATTAAGAAAGTCAAAGGTTACAGGCAAAGTATTTAATCCAAACCAAATAGAAAGGCTGAGAAGTGAAGACAAAATGGGCAGATACAACATCAGAACCAACACAAGATGGGTATGTACATATATATTTACTGAATTACTAATTTGCTTTACAAGTGATTGATATGACCTATATTTAAAATTTCTGAACTATATATATATATATATATATATATATATATATATATATATATATATATATATATATATATATTGTTAAAACTGGCCAAACATGGATCATCCCACAGGGACGATTGCTACAATCTAAAATCAAGCACGCTTTTTCATTTTTGAGTCTTACAAATATATAAATTTCTTAATTACCTTTGCTTCTCATACTGGTACCAAATTATTAAAAAGCTGTGATGATGATGATGTATAAATATATATATATATATATATATATATATATATATATATATATATATATATATATATATATATACATATATATAGATGCAATAAACTGACGACGAACAGTACGAAACTAGTAACTAACTAGCCTAAGCGCTTTCGACTCTTAATGAGTCTTTTTCAAAGGCAAATACAAAACATAGTTACGACAAATAAATAAACACAAAAACGTAAAATGTAGAGGTTTACAAACACAACTTTTTTGTAAAATGTAGAGGTTTACAAACACAACGTTTTTGTGTTTATTTGTTTGTCGTAACTATGTTTTGTATTTGCCTTTGAAAAAGACTCATTAAGAGTCGAAAGCGCTTAGGCTAGTTAGTTACTAGTTTCGTACTGTTCGTCTTCAGTTTATTGCATCTATTTTAATTAATCCCTGACAAACGTGATCCCTTGGTGGATCCAGTACGCTTGAGAGGGTTGTTATTCGCCATATGATTTGTATTCTTTAGATATATATATATATATATATATATATATATATATATATATATATATATATATATGTGTGTGTGTGTGTGTGTGTGTGTGTGTGTGTGTGTGTGTGTGTGTGTGTGTAAGTATGTATGTATAAAGCAACAAATTAGATTGACACATGTATAACCAAATGGCGTTGTCCTAATCATAACCATTTCTGTACGAATTGAATTTTGCTGCATAAGTGACCCCACCAAACGTCCTTTCTTGACATTACCGTTAGTTATTAAATAGAATCAGGTGAATTGTTCCAATAATTGTGCCTTTCTTAACACACCTGGCACTGCAACAAAATTTTAACGCCTTTTTATGCAACTATTAAAAGCATAGTGATCTACACAAGATGTTGCCGACCACATTCGAGTTTCACAACTGTGCACAAGCGTTGATTTGGAAAAATTATTAGGCTTCTAAAGTCGATGTTTGAACCATCTATATCGCCAAATTTCTTCAGAACAAATTATAATTAAAATTAAAAATTATAATACAGGCTAAATTACATGTAAAAGGATGTAATACGACATAAACATAGCATGCCTATGTAACGGACAGGCGACGGCTTATTTGTACGCTTAATAACCCTTTTACGCAAGATGAAAAAGTTCCATTAATTAATTGCAAAAATAATAGTTCTTATTTAAAGGTTTAAAGTAACAAAGTGTCATAAGATAAGGCATTGTTATGGAAGATTACAATTGTTCATGAGACATCGAAAGATCACACCAGACAATCCTAGTCTCGTGACATTTTACTAATAACACATACACGTTTGAAATGATAAAGATAGCTAGGACAATATAATATATAATAGATGAGCGTGTACTCGATGCGACATAGTGAAGCTGGTTTGGAACATTGTCTATTATCAGCTGATTGAAAGGAATTTAAAGTAGCTTTCATTTCTTTATGTAAACAAACTACGTGCACAAACATACAAACCCAGCACAACTTTGCTCATAATTCTAAGCTATTATTGAACATAATATTGCACTTACTATTTTAATTGGCAGTGCCTCGCAATGAGGATGCATTTTTCTGAAAACCACCCGCTAAAAAAGAGACCCCGACTTTTATTTTCCCCGTATTAAAATTCAAACAAATCTTACAAGACCAAGATTTTCAGCATTATCAATGACGTTAAAATTAGTAGGTACCAAACCGAACTATGTTTGCAACGGATACCATGAACAAAGCGGTCTTGTTTTTAAACTCTCATTGGCAGATTTCAATTGATGCTGCATGCTGCATCGTACGTACGTACGTAAGGTAAGACATAAATAAGAACAAAAATTTACTACAAAGCTAATAAAGGTAAATATTTCAAATGACATCAAATAAATCTTAAATGCTCATCAAATATATGAAAGAGCCACTCACCGCAGAAACACTTTGCACTTGCGAATAAACGCACACTTGTCTCCATGCAAATCATTTCCATAATGGCAAACCTTTTGGTCTTGTAATCGCATATTCCTCAGATTTAATTTTGAGATGTACTTAGTCCGTGCAGTATAGTTTAGTCCGTGCTCACATCCGAAGCCACGCTCGTTCCTAATATGCTTTACTTGTTCGGTTTAACAATTATCTATTGTTAACGGTTTCAAAGATTTGACAGTTGTTAAATTGTGATTTGGATTTTTAACGTAGCCTTAACAATTGTTCAATCATATCGCTACTATGTCTGTATTGTAGCATTTATAGTGATGTCTAGCAATGGGGCATCATGCTTCAGACATGATGAATGATGTCTCATCCATGTACATTATCCTGACACCGGGCCGACTAGTCCTAACACTAAAACCTCTTAATGATGAGCGCCTAGCGAGGAAGCTGTTAGTGTAGTACCATTTTATAAGTATTTGGTATTACTCTGCCGGTGTTCGAATCCGCGAAATCCCGCTTCCAAAGTGGATGCTCTTACCACTGTGCCACTAGAGCTGTCTAACGGCTTGACAGATCATAGACAGTATGGTTATTGTAACTATAAGACGCAAGCTTAAACGCTATTATCATGTTCAAAGTTTCTTGAGTAGGAAACCAGTTCATAAATCTCAAAGTACATCTGCTCCACCTAACGGACCGACATGAGTTAGGAGCATTCTCAGTTAGCTAATCAGGTCTACTGGTCTTTGGTTATGATCACTTAATATCGATTTATCGAATGAACAATGTAGATCTGTGGTATATACAATATTTCACCAACAACTACAACGGAGACACAAAATATATATTTAACACTTTTAGCCAAGATAAATCTTAATGATGTGCATATGTATTTATGTATATCAAAAACATTTTGTAAAATAATTTCATTTAATGAGCTATACATAAAACATAAAATCTGCATATATACCCCATCTTGCATAAGGTCGTTGAAGAATTTTTAATTTGAGCTCCCAGTAAGAAGAAAGCCAGAACTACTTATTGGTCTCAAAATATCTTTTCTTCAAAGGTTAATAGCTGACATAACAACCTGTAGTAAAGAAACAGTAAACCAAATATTGCCTTTTCGTCAGGGCTTATACAGCTCCATAAACCTAAGTTTATCTGCAAAAAATGCCATCTGATAGAAAGTCTCCCACATTAAGTTAATAGTTTATTCATGAGTTATAATTTTTAATGCTAATATTAGTTGCAAATTGCATTATATATATATATATATATATATATATATATATATATATATATATATATATATATATATATATATATATATATATATATATATATATATATAGATGCAATAAACTGACGACGAACAGTACGAAACTAGTAACTAACTAGCCTAAGCGCTTTCGACTCTTAATGAGTCTTTTTCAAAGGCAAATACAAAACATAGTTACGACAAACAAATAAACACAAAAACGTTGCGTTTGTAAACCTCTACATTTCTATCTTCACATGTGCTAAAACTATAAATACAACCAGCTTGTATAGACTAGTTGCGGTTTCCGCAACTAGTCTATACAAGCTGGTTGTATTTATAGTTTTAGCACATGTGAAGATAGAAATGTAGAGGTTTACAAACGCAACGTTTTTGTGTTTATTTGTTTGTCGTAACTATGTTTTGTATTTGCCTTTGAAAAAGACTCATTAAGAGTCGAAAGCGCTTAGGCTAGTTAGTTACTAGTTTCGTACTGTTCGTCGTCAGTTTATTGCATCTATTTTAATTAATCCCTGACAAACGTGATCCCTTGGTGGATCCAGTACGCTTGAGAGGGTTGTTATTCGCCATATGATTTGTATTCTTTATATATATATATATATATATATATATATATATATATATATATATATATATATATATATATATATATATATATATATAAGTTTTATATTTTGTAATTTTCAGATAATTGTGTCTGTCCTAATGACTGTCTTATATTATCAAGTATCTACCAATGACTTTAGTAGAATGTGTCGCTATCCGACATTTACTCATCTCAGAAGTAGTCTCACAGACGGGCGCACTCACGTCAATTCGGAATCCTGGCATTGTCATCAAGAAATGGTATGGCGAGACCTCGGACCAAATTTCTACCCTCGATTCATAGCAGATATGAGGTGTTTAAATACAACCTGCTTTCATGCCAATTACTTTTGCAAATCTGTTAGTGTGTATGTGAAAGTGCTTATGAAAGCTGAAGCATCCATTTGCGTCGATATCTTCATGCCAAGCGAGTTGAGAAGTAAATGGACTTTCCAGGACATTCTTGTATCGGTGTATTGCCAGTGCGGTAGAGCATAGAATCGTAATGATGATGTTCCCATTGTTGTGCTGACTTAAACGGTATTGTAAGATTATGCGTACTGTTGAAACTTTAACAAATAATAAAAAAAACTGTTTAAACCTTTTTCATTGGCATTTTTTCTATATAAACGAGAGGTAATAATGAACCAACACTGTATCTATAGTTGCATAGGATTGTTTGAAAACACGAACAACATCCAGAGAGAGAGAGAGAGAGAGAGAGAGAGGGGGGGGGGAGGGATGATGAGATTTTTGAAATGGCTATTTTATCCCACCATTGGTGTTTTCATATTCTACGGATTCTTAACTCACAAGACAAATACACCAATAAATATTCGCACACAAACAGATCATTAACGAAGTAAAGCAGACCCAAACACCTTGAACTAAACGCTTCAATAGCTTGCGAGTGTGATGGATTAGTAATGACTGATGACCATTCAAAGAAGCAATTATACAAAAACATTCAAGGTAGGTAGCATAGGAGAGATGACGTGTCAAAATCCGAGAATGAAGACATATATATCGAGCAAAGACCACCTGATGTATTTGAACAAAGTAAACACAAAAAAATTATTTACTGAACACCATCCTAAGTTAATATTCAGCAAAGCTTTAAATGTTATAATTTCTAATGTGAATATTTTTGCCCAAGATAGTCTCATGACGTTTAAATGATATACGTGGCACCCTTGTACAGCGACACCACACCTTTCCCTGTACAAACAAAAACGTACATACGTCCAATTTAATGTGGTAAGAAAGATTCTAAAATATTCTAGCTCAAAGAAAAAGACAACCAACACTTTCCATATATAAAATGGTACATGTTTAACTGTACTGATTGAGTGACCTAAGTGGCACTCAACAGCTGTCCAAATTAGTTAGTGCTTAATAGTGAGACAAACTGGAACATAACATTTTTCAATTTAGCTTCAACATGTGTATTGCCAAAATGACTCTTGTCAGCAAGCCAGTTATTTTAAACGTGTTTGGAACAAATCCTAAATACAACTGCACTATGAAAGGAGCAAAACCCAAGTAATCATATAATTAAGTTACCCAAGAGCGTAAATAATCACGCCTACATATCGTTATAGTATTTCGTTATTGGTCAAGGATTCTTTCTTGAAAATACTATCGCTTTGATGGTTGAATATTCTGTCTTGGAAATTATATCACTTAATGAAAAATGCGAATTCTTAGTTCACAATAGATAGCAAACTTTTCACGAGAAGTGGATGATGCTAACGTTGTAACAGCTGAATTTGTACAGATTATAACGAGAACAATACCTAGATGTCAGATCATCAGTGAATCATACATCTTCAATGAAAATTAACATTAATAAACCAGGCGTAATTAAATAATGAATCACACATATCCCGGCCCTAGATTGATACATTTGAATTAATAGATTCACTCCTGTCAGTCAAATGACAATTTAATCTAAAGGAAAAGTGTGGTGGAATTTAGCTAAATGCTGACAGTTTAGATACTTTATTTCATATTGTCAAGCAATTTAATTTGCTTTCATTGATTGATTATGTTGATATGGATGGCACCTTTCCACCCATTCTCTAAATGCTGAATGAAATGTGATTGGGATACTTGTAAGTAGGGAGGGAAATGTAATGGAAGACACCAGACACCGCATATGCCGATTCCCGAAACAATTTTGTTTATCACAAGTTGCTGTTGTTTTTCTTCTTATTATTTCCTTTCTCAGTTGTAGTAGTAGTAGTGGTAGTAGTAATAGTAGTAGTAGTAGTAGTAGTAGTAGTAGTAGTGTTATTATTAGCATTGTTATTGTTGCTCTTAAAGATAATAAGCATTATAAAGTGTTACACCCCCTCTCTTGTGTTTTAATATAATAATGAGCATATCTGTCACGTCTCCTAACACAAAACCCCTTCTGCAGTCCCCGTGACATTTTCACCATACGCCTAATTGACAGCTTTGCTCGACAGGGATAGGAGATTCGTGACAGATAAACATTATGTGATACACGACCATAATGGTAATACTTAGTCCCTAACCCAGAACCTCGCAACGTTTCCAAAGTGCATCTGTGATTCTAGCAAGCTAAGTTCTCAAGAATGAGTGTGCACGCAGATCGATATATGCTAAGAAACGTCCTGTAAATCAGTTGCTTGTTTTGGGTAGTCATTACCCCGGTTACATGACTGTGCCTGCAAATGTAAATGGATTTCTCATTCAACTAGTAATATCTCGAAAACGGCAATACTAATTGTTTAATTTTCCATAGTACAGTCGATTACTATACACCGATTGGTGCAACCATCGATGTAGTAACAATTCCCGCTACATCAAAGGCAAGCAATGTCTTTTGCAGCAAGTCAAAAAATAGCACCCACATGAAAAAAATGCTTACATTTCGCTATTTAACACTGCTTTCTTGGAAATTCCATTTTACAGTTGCTTTTATAATATTTTCCTGTGTCAGTCGTTTAAAAATCTATCAACAATTTTGTTGTTGATATTGTATTAGGGGAAGTTACTTGTTCGACAGAATTGCCTTCTACAAACACAACACACAGCCACTTGCAAACCGGCATTTGTTTTCACTGGTATGCAATGATGGAAACATATATTTCAGGAAAATATGTTCTGGGGGCTTGCCACCACGTGTACACCTCAAACTTCATCGATTATAAAGTTGCTTTATTTCTCCAGCAATCGCTTCTACTCAAGAACTGTTGCATGGTCAAGTGTGTCCGTTTGTCTTTCTTTTAGCCGAATCAGTTTGATTTGACATAATTGACAGAGAATGTAACTGGTATGGACTCTTCTGTCGTAGCTGTAAAACACTCTTTAATGTTTTTGCATGTTTTCCAGCTTCACAAGACCAGTTATTTTTGAGTGCTAACGCAATTATTTCAAGAGTTATTATAAACTATTTTATGGCTTCAGCAGTAAATTGAAAATCCGTTTGGCTCGAAATTGCTCAAGTCGGAAATCAATTACACCTACATGATATTTGTATGACTTTCCCAAACCACTAAATTAGGAACATTTTTAGCTTGCAGCAGGCAAAGAAATGTTTTATTCATAATTTCTGTAATCAACACTTATTACACTTACTTTCAGGGATGTGAAATTTGGAGTTAAAAGCAATCTCACCCTTTTGTACTAGAACATGTCTACCATTTCAATCTCTGCTAAACACAAAACTTGAAATGTTTACAAAGCGATATAGCTATAGGACATAGATTGAACTTACTATAGGCCATAGTAACAGACCGTAAGGTCCAATGTTTCTACGTCCTCAATTAAATCTCATAAACTTTAATAATAATTAAAATAAAATTTGTGATATGCATTTCGGCATTTGTGCAGTTGTATAAGACTCTGATCATACACAGCAGTGGTAGAATACTATTTGAACGAAGCTTTTGGTGTGCGTACTTACCATATATTAGTATTTATTTTCATTTATATTATCAAAACAAGGAAAAGATAAGTTTTCTGCCGCTCAACCATTAGCCATCAGCAAGTACCTAATATGTAATCGATATAAAGAAACTTATATAGTTTTCTAATAGAAAATATGAACAAGACATGCGCCAAACAAACGTTCATCGTCGTCTCCGTTTTCTTCTGAAACAAAATTACTCAGTAGCCTCACAAAACGATCAAGAAAAGGTTATTAACGCTTGGAATTATGCTCGCACTTACATCCACAAACAGGTGCATACCCTTTGGGAAGAATACTAATGTTAACCAAAATAACTATCACAAACTCTTTCAGACTCATTACGTAAGAGGTCCCTACCAATCTAGGACCAATATCAACAGCTGTTACATATACATAGAGCGTAGTCTGTAGCTACTTTAATATCCTAAGCATGTTTTAAGAAAATGCATACGGACTTTAACAATCTATACTAAATTTAACCATCTATTCGTGTTTGCTAATCAATACGTCTGTTAATAATATATACGTCCTTTAATCTAATTGTCGCATTTTACGAATCAGTACTTCGTTTAATAATATATACGTATTTTAGTAATATATTTATATATATATATATATATATATATATATATATATATATATATATATATATATATATATATATATATATATGTCTTGAAATAATATATTGATGCTTCATGAACCTATTCATGCTTTACAAATCTATTCCTTCTACAATAAACCATACACGTTTTAAAAACGTATATGTGCTTCAAAGACATATGCATGCTTCAAGAATGTATATATAATTTAAAAACTTTTGTATTCTTAAATAAACTCTATCTCTTTAAAATATATACTTGTTTTAGCAATGTAAGGTGATTTAATAATATATACGGGTTTTTAGTAACTGTGCATGCTTCAAGAATATACTCATGCTTATGGAATATATATATTTTCAAGAAGCTATACTTATTATATGCTCATTTATGTCTCCGTTAACATTGTATTGCCTGAATCGTGCAATACTTTACCATATTGCATTCACGTGTACTTGATATCGCGCTCACTTACACAATATTCGTACCCAATAGCGTATTAGGAATTACTGGGTAAACAAATCATGCACACTCACATAGCAGACGCTTTACGTTTTAGTTGATTAAATTTGTTTCCGAATGAACTATTTCTGATGTTTCGCGGACAGCCACATATCAGCTGCTTAGCAATATTCCGCTTTATCTTTCTTGATACAACGTTACGGATTTAGGCTAGCGATTGACGCCAGAGAGGTCAAACACTTGCTTGGTCCCTACAAATAACATCTATGTGACAAGGCATAAACTGTCTTCTTTAGCTGTTAGTACCAAAAGCTAAACATATTACATCCTGAATTCCCTCAAAATGTACCTTATTTCTGCAAATCTGAATCACATGATCCATGTCATGGTTTCTAAAGCTAGATTATACATCTCTAAATTGTACTGTAATTACGACTATATTCATGACGTCGTTTCGATAATTGCAATTGAAAGGTTTCATATGTTACCCACATTATGATTTCAAACATTAAATGACAGAACACAAACACACTTCAAGATATCAACACGCTGCTCTCTCTCTAAGTTTTTCATGTAGAATTGGCACAGATGAATTCAGTTCATAATCACGAAATTTTCTAGAGTCAACAAAACTACCACAATCTATTTATTCCAGATCAAGTGGAAAAGTAATTACAATGTGCATTCATTCACAATATAACTCTAAATTTCAAGTTTAAGTAGACCAAAACGCCATTTGTTTCAAAAGTGAAGTCTAGCGCGCAACTAAGTTCAAATTTATCTAAATTAATAATGGTGTTGTTGTGTAATGATGGATCTGTGCTTGTGTATTTAGTTTGGAATACAGCGTACACTCAGTTACGCTATTTCACGTAACATATTTTTGATTATATAATTACGCCTTAGGTAGGATAAGAAAATGAGCATATAATAAAACATTTAGTGCTTTTGTATGTACAAATATCAACTGGTTTTGTCGGATGATATACTGCACTCCCAAGGTCGTGCAGTATATCCATCCGAATAGCTCGTTCATATTTTACAATACAAATGCAGTAACCTTTAGATATATAATAATAGCTGCGTGTTTTCATAATCTATACATGCTTTAAGATCCTATACATACTTTAAGACCTATACATGCTTTAAGAACCAACACGTGCTTCAAGAATCTATACTTGCTTCAAGTACCTATGCGTGCGTTAAGAAACTATACAAGTTTAATAATATATACGTAATTTTAGAATCTATACGTGCTTTTAATAATATATATATGCTTTAAGAACGTATAAATTGTCTTTGAAACTCTATTTGCATTAATTAAAACACTTTTATGAAAACTAAAAATTTTAATAATCTGATTCTTTCAGCATATTACATAAAATGAGAATGAACAAATATTGCATCATATATCGGTTATACATATGTTATACTGTTGAATATTCCTCTGTGAAAAGTATACTTTTAACACTAAATTGTAAGGCTTATATTATTCGTTGAAGATGAGTATGACTCATTCACAACAGAAAGTCGGTTTTTCTGTTCTTCGATTCAGAGGCTACATAAGTCCCCTTCTGCACAGCACGATATCCTCAGTTCCTTTCTAATAACAGTTATTTTCTTCATTTAGATATGCGACGTAATAAGCTTAAGGATTGATCTGGCCAAATCTTATACAGCATTTTACCAAAAGCAACTTCTTGCTAAGCATTGTGATTTCCAAAATATATGTGAATTTCACTCTCTTAACCAGTGTGTTCCTTATATCGTGCTCAGAACATTGTAACTCACGTTCTTGGCTTTTTGGTGATGCATTATTTAGATTTTAGTCGATCTGCGTAGTCGATCATTGCTTCGAGAAACATTTCTAAAGGGAGCCGTACCTTAATTACAGAATCTAAGTATAGGCGTACCTATGCTAAGTGATCGTTCCCGATCGCAACACACTGCAATCACATATCCAATAAATATCGACAGTATATATACAGCACTCACATTCAGTACATAGTTGATTTTGGTATGCATATCTATATTGTGTTTATTATATAAGTCAGTGATTGTAGATTGTAAGTGTCATTTCTAAGCAACATAGCTACCTTTCGTCATTGCTTTTAGATTTTAAATTTAGACAATATTTCTAAATATGTTTAATTGGATCTGAGTTCATGATTTTTCCGTCCTAAATTGATTGTCATCAGGATGTTTGTCAAGTTGTTGATAAACTTTAAATAAACATACCTAACCTTGTTCACGAATTTGGTGGAAATGTCTATTAGAAATAAGATGGGTTCCGTGCATTTTGTTGTGTAATAAATCAGGTGACAGTTTGATTATAAAGAATAAGAACATGTAAACAATTATTCATACCCACTTTAATTTCAGTCTGTGGAATTCTTTTTAAGTTTGTTCTAAAATACCTTTGTGAGACATTCATTGAAATATCAAGTGCTCAGTGACAGATTCACAATATTTTGGGTTTATTATAAATTCATGTATAAATATTTTGCATAATAACGACATGATACATCTAGAGAATTAGTACATTGACACATTCGAGGCTATTGGTAACTCAACATTTTCATCATTGGAATTCATTTCGAACATTATAATTTTCAAATAGTGATATAACTTTTAGCATTATGTAAATCATACTAATGTAGATGCGTCTTAAAGTTCAATGTTATAATTTCAATAAATAAAGCACTAGTTGAATTTTACAACTTTTGTTGATTTTGTTTTTATTGTTACTTAGTTTATGAACATTAGCTCGTAACAATATCAGTAATACACATCCAGTACATTTCCACAGTTCGTACATGTACAATTCCCACGACAATTTGGAAAATAAACTATATCTTCGGATGATCGTTGCTCATTGTTGTTCCTTATGTTTGAGTTTTGAGTTTGTGGCGGCATCCTTGTTGTCCTTCTAGTGATTTGCTTTAACAGTTCCTGCGGAAAGAAAATAAATATGTAGTACTTGATATTTCCAAATATATTCATTTAACAGTTAAAAAATTCATACTGTACAAAACTCAATACTGTATATGATGTCCATACCTGTGCCTTTGTTTTGATTACCTGATTTAGCGTTTCATTCATTAACCTCGCTGAACTGATATCTGCATCGGGATTACCCAATAAGTACATCTCTATCACCAACATTACCTAAACATCGTCTTCAAATTTATGCATTATGCAGTTTTGTGTGTGCAAAGTTTTCCCGGTGTATACCGGTGGTCTTTGACTCAAAGAGTATAAAAACATCCAATTTATCGATCTAGGGCTTAAAATCATTTATAATGGTCCACAAAGTGTCTGCTCCGAGCACACAATGCATAGTTTTTATCTTGATCACTAAGCCTAAAGAGCATTTATCACCAGCAACTACAGAACCAACCTTCCAGACTTATGCTATGTTGAAATGTTGACATAACATGTCACTAATGTAACCATAATCCCCTTGTCCAAAGAATGTAGAAGATAGTATACACGATATTGTGACCTTGCAATAAACATGCTGAGGTGAAAGAAAAAAAGTTGCAAAATTTCTGTTATCTCATACTAAAGTCACTTTAATGACGATATGACTCCTTCGCCTAATTGTACCCAAAACCTAATTGCCGCATTAATTTTGCATTACAATCTTTATGCAACTCAAAGTGGGTATAGATACATGAAAATAATAGAGTTTACTGAACCCAAGAATTTCCCTTTCTAGTTCAATTTACGTTACAAGTACATGCGCGTCCAGTCTGATTATATGATAGGCTGTGTTCAAACAAAATCATTTTAATGTTAGGAAATTGGCGGCTAAATACTCAAAGAAATTTTCGTGCGGTTGGTAATGTGAAAGGATATATTCTGGTATTTCTCCATGTGGTCTAATCAAATATTTTATGACAAAGATGTTCGGCCTGACACAAGTCGAGAATTGATTTCTTTTGATTAATATTATTCACGCTTCTGGTCCGGTTTTAACGTTTTATCAGGAAAAATAGTGTATATAGACGGAACTACATCTGAAAGACTCAAACGTGCGAACTTCCATTCGGAGATAGACAATCAGTAAAATAGTATTCAACAAAATCGCCAATAGATTTATCCATATTCTCCTAAGTGATATATGTCAAAACAGTCCGCACCTTTAGTACGCTGTTAAACATATATGTACTTACTACCGCCCGATCATATAAAAATATCCCGATAAATGTCTGTATCGCACAAAACTAATTAAAATATTGAATTCTTATCAGCAGTCATAGTCTTCTTCGGAAGATTTGCTAGATGTCCAAGTTTTTGATACAGTGGGGTAATATTATCGGAATATCTCTAAATTTATTACTAGTGTAATTGCAAAAGTTTGTATTGACACATTTTTCCTGTAGTGAGATACTATCAACTTATTCAGGTACTCTTAAAATCCTTGGCACAATGTAACTATCACGAATTCAAAGAATTCGTTAAATTGAGAATTTTTATAGCATCTAGCTCTCTCAGATTCTTTAATATGAGAATGTTAATTTCGAATAACCATATCAGAGAGACGTCTTATTGCCGCTTAATTGGCCAATTCATTATGTTCTAGACCTAACTTCTTCAAACTTACTTTGGGCTGATGTTTTCCACGATTTATTCAAAGAGAAATACGTTATATGGAATTGATACATATCCTATAATACTACAATGTCGAAATCCAAGATTGTGTTAAAGATCCCATCATCATCTGACACTATTCCATCCTTACAGAAAGTCATATCTTTTTATATTGTATGATAGAAAGTATGACAGACGTCGTCAGTGGTTAATACTAAATGCAAATATAAATTTGTAGGACAAAGTGGTATTATCGCTCCCACAGCAATCACGGTTTTAGAATAAATGTGCATAGCCTAAGATCACATTCCTAATTACAAAGTATCAGTTGACAAAGAAAATGATGGCCAATAGAGTTATGAACAACCGCTGAAAAACTAGGCTGATACAATGCACTATGAATTATTAGCTTCAAGAAAGTTGACAATTCAATTCTGAAGAAGTTAAAAACTTTCTTTGCGCGTTGATGTCAACCTATTAAAATGGAGACATATATTCATTCTAAGTTTCATCAAACTTAACCCCGCAATTTAGGGCAGGCTTTCCAAATGATTGCTATACCGTTCCTAGGGACGCTATTCAGGACACAGATCTAATACAGCATGCTCTGAAAATCTTTCCTACCAGGCGTAATAAAACCTGAATCAGTGCATCTGGAGAAGACTTCTAGATTTTCTCTATATCGTCCCAATTAACTACTGAAATAGGTTCTTGATATGATTAATATGATATCAAGCTGTTAATTGTCATAGAACTTATATTTCTACCAAAATAGTCTCATTCATTCTGGAATAGATAAATTATATTTTCAACATATGCAAT
This sequence comes from Potamilus streckersoni, assembly GCA_016746295.1. NCBI lineage: Eukaryota > Metazoa > Mollusca > Bivalvia > Unionida > Unionidae > Potamilus > Potamilus streckersoni. The sequence goes on along the minus strand of JAEAOA010000226.1, from coordinate 767,828 downwards.
AGGGTCAACGTAATGTTGCCAGGCGAACTATCCTGGAACCTACTGTAATGCAGAGTGTGCTAGGGACATTGCCAAGTCGGGGCAAAATGTGTTTGACAGTTCTGGAGACGTGATTATTACGTATATTTAATTTGTATTGTGTGCTGGCTTTTATCCATGATTATTTGATATGTATATCTATATTATGTGCTTGATTTTAGTAATTAATTGAATATAGGTCCTACCTATATACTCACATCATTTGGGATTGTTTGTTTTTCTTTTCACAAACTATTTAATTTTGTTTACACAAAGAAATTTTAGTTACATCGGCTCAAATTTTAAAGCCATCCGTAGTAATTTTTGGTACGTTTGTAACAATATATCTCTTGAACCAGTAGTCCTAAAATAATCCAAATTTAAAGTACTGAATGAATTTGATTCTTGTATATTTTATCATAAATTATAATCTCGTTAATCAAAGGTATTATGGTAAAGTAATGGTTTTATAGTTGTTACGGATCAAGCAAATTTTAGTTCCTTTCAAAATTCGTGCGCCTGATAAATGTCAGATATGAGAGTTCACTCTTTAAGCCTGTAACTGATTTTACGGCTGTACACTGCTTGAAAAATATGTTGTTACTTGAGCTTGACCTTAAGCGTTTGTGACAACCAACATAAAAGGATATTTCCGTACAAACGTCACTATATTTTAACTACGTGAGGAACTTTAATTGGTGAGGCAAGGTTAGTTTTGTAATATGCGGGCTCTTTGGTCGTAACAAAGTCTGTTAATTTTTACATTTGTCCAATAGTTGTGCCCTGATGGCTCCCTTTTGTGTGTGCTGAAGCCACAAACTAGATTTTTACTAATTAGGTGGGGCCCCGAGTGACCGAGTGGTCTAAAGCGCTGTCCGTTACGGATCACTGCCATCTCACCTCTGCGTGGGTTCAAGTCTAGGATTCGGCGAATGTGGATATGTGAGAAAGCTTGCCAGTAGCTTCTAGTGGGTCGGTGGTTCTTTCCGGTGATTTCTCAGTTTCTTCCTCCACCATTAAATACTGGCTGCCATGAATATCCTATCATGTGCTGAAAATAGCGTTAAGCCCAACAACAACAACACCAACAACAACAACTAATTAGGTGACCTTGGTGGTGATGAAAAACCTAAGATATCTTTTGAAATCGAAAATTCGTCGAACAAAAATATTGTTCACTAGCGATACGTTCAATGTATGAATATAGATGAACCTTCATTGCTCTTTATGCTATAACATCACATATAGAATGAACAGTCTAAAGACTCACAACTACCAAACATCGTTTGAGACCAACTAATAATCACAAATAAATCCTTTACTGTTCAGAGTACAGCCATAGCACAGCCGGACTAATGTGCATTGTACCATAACCCACATTTAGAAAAGTGGAATATATATAATTGTTTTCTAATTCAAACGTCATTTTTAAAAGTACCTGCATTCATGTGACAGAGGAGGATATATGTAATTAGTTCTTTATTTACCAAAGTAGCCACAGAATTCCGAAAAGAATAATAACAGCATGCGATGTAAACTGCATCTAAACCTCGAACTCGGTTTTTAATCGGTGCAAAGTTGCTTCTATGTTGACACATTTGTGCTGATTGAAACTATTGTGTTTTTAAAACTATATCCTTTTGTCTTACAGTTCAAACAGTTATACACTCAGTGCCATCTTTAGTTGAATCAGATCAGAAGATGTCAAGTACAATGGTCCTTCCTTGTGAACAAAAATAAGAACAGTCGTCATTTAAATGTCAGACAGACATAGTAATGACAAATCTGTGTTTAGAGTAAGTACATATTTTACAGAAGAAAAAATTGTACAGATGTTATTCAGAAAAGAGTTCTGTGAATTTATTTAATCTCCTTTTGAGAGAAATCTGAAATTATTAGGTTAGACATTAATTATCACGAATGTAAGTCTCATGTCGTTGCTGAAAGGTATATACTACACAATGCTTAATTTTGATCTATCTTTATATTGCGATACGGTTTACAAATAACTCGCGAACGCTCCTTTTTTCGTTTCAAAAAGAGTACATTCTTTTCCTATTGCAGCGACCTTGACATATCAGCCGATAACGAGATATCAAAGGTGACTGGCAAATTATTGTCAGCCAGGTAAAATATCAAAGGTGGATAGCAAAGACCAAATAATCAGAAACAACATCGCTGATGATACCATTCGATGGGTATATAATTTTTTTTTATTGAATCACTGTCCTGGATTAGAATTACTTGTAGCATTATGCAACACTTCTGAACAATAACATTTGTGCATGAATCAGGTAAATTTCTTTTAATGAGACACATCGCATCAACATTCCAGTACATTAATAAATGGGTTACGTGTGCGACAGCGCAAGAATTGAACATAATTAAAATATTCTCTCCGTTTTGTACTTTAACAAGTGAACACAATTGGTTGATATTAGAACACATAACGATTGCCATCATTAATGACCATGGCATGTCTAGTTTTAAACACTATATACATTGCACGTTGTCTCATATTCATGGATTGCATGTGCAGACATACAAGCAAAATAAAATTACACATATATACACATACACATACACACATACATATACACTAAAACATATATACATATCATATGTACAAGTATTCAGATACATTTACAACAATTATTTGCGCCATGCATTGTTAAAAAATGAAATTTAAGTGACACATTTAAATAGTAATTGGTTCCATCTACTAACAATGTGAGAATTTAAATTAATGTCATATTTCCAAAGTGATTTCTATATACAGTTCTCACTATTAGAAAGTCTTGTTATCATTGAATATACATACTTTCTCATTACTTCCTCAAAACTGAATACATTATAATTAACAAACATGCTGGAGGCACTGTTCCATCTAGGAAGGCCTAATAGAAAGCGAAGACTATTATTATAACCAATTACTAGTTTTCTTTTCACATTTTCACTAAAGTTTGTCCACACAGAGAGCACAATACATAGTGCAGCAATAAGATTTAAATAATCTAATTTTGATACTCAATGAACAAGGCTTAAATTTGCGTAGAAGCATGTTTGTTCGAGTACACAAATATCGATAATGTCGCATCATATCTTTATTATCTGACTGATTGGATTTCAAAATATGGCCCAAATACATATAACTGTCGACATACGTAAGAGCGTTGCCGTTAAGATGTACAGAGGGAGGTGATGATAATTTAAAAGAAGTTGGCTGAAAGACCATGCATACAGATTTTTGTGCATTATAGATGATATCATTCTCTAATGCATATTGTTCACATATCTTCAATAATTTTCTTAAACCTACGACAGACGGACTTATCAGTGACATATCATCAGCAAAGCTAAAATTGTTAAGAAACAGCCCATTTGGTGGCAGACGTAACCCTACGTTGCAATGACCCAATGTACGATTTAAGTCGTCAATGTAAATATTAAATAACATGGGGGAAAGAATATCTCCCTGCCTCACTCCATTGGTTACATGGAAAGCGCTGGATATTACACTTCCCCATCGCACGTAATACAACTGTTTGCCATACCAGTTGACTAAGGTATGAACAATGTATGCAGGAATTTTAATTTCCAGCAACTTTTTAAAGAGTGTCCAATGATTGACTCTATCAAATGCCTTACTAGCGTCTAAAAAACATGCAAATACTGGGCTGCCATGTTCCACATAATAGCTAACGGTTTCCTTAAAGGCATAATGACATAAATCTGTAGAATGCTGCTTTTTAAATCCAAACTGATTATCAGAGATTAAGACTTCGCATCTTTGTAGTATGATGTATTCGAATAGTTTTGAGATAATAGTCGCAAGAGCTATAAGTCTGTAGTTATTTTTGTCCGCTAGATTACCAATTTTGCTTTTTAGTAGCGGTATAATTGTTGTTGTTGTTGTTGTTGTTGTTGTTGTTGTAGGGTTTAACGCCATTTTTCAGCACAAGATAGGCTATACATGGCGGACAGTATTAATGGTGGAGGAAGAACCCTGGAAAACCCCGGGAAGAACCACCGACCCATGAGAAGCTACTGGCAGGCTTTCTCACTTACCCACGTTAGTCGAGTCTGGACTCGAACTCACGCAGACAGAGGTGAGATGACAGTGATCCGTAACGGTCAGCGCTTTAGACCACTCGGCCAATCGGGGCCCCGGTATAATTGTAACTTTTGTGAAATCATCTGGTACAACGTTATGCACAAACATACAATTAAATAAAACCATTAATATCCCATGAAGTCTAGTATCTGAATATTTAAAATGTTCCACATATAAAGAATCTGATCCTGGACATTTGCCACCTTTTTGTCTTCTTATTGCATTTTGTATCTCAGATAATGTGATTACCTCAATATGAGCAGAAGGGGTGTTCAATGCTGAAGTAACACGCTTCTTATTCGATTCGTTTTTGACACTATTGAGTAAGTCTTCAAAATGATTTTTCCACATGTTGCATATATTATTTTGACCATGGTACCCATCAATGCAGATTGGTATTATGTGTAGAATGGCGCAAATGTAGGTATTGACTGACTGATTGAAGAATTTAAGTCCCCCATGCACAAGTACATTTGCGACTGATTACAGCACTGGGCTGGGCCCTTACCCCTAGGTGGACGGTTTGCCCCGGCCTGGGAACATGGTGCCATCACAGCCTCCGGTTGTGAACCCATGTCTCAGCCATACATTTGTCAGGTAGAGGTAAGGCGGCAGGGAACAGGCAAAAGCAGGTCCAGACGACACAGAAAGACCCCGAGACAACCTCCAATGTACGACCAAACCCGCACTCGTGTTTCACGCGCACGCTTTTGGCATGGCCTTATATGTAGTCATAATGTGTCCAGTTTTACTAGTGGACAACCCTATACCAATGGTGTGTAAGCCCCTGTGCAATTGTTCAAGCATTTGGAGTTGTCAATTTTGAATAACGCTAGAGTTTGGAATGTTGTGTGCTTGGTGTGCATGTGTGTTGGTCTAAAATATTACCAATCTGCATGATGTTAGGCATCCCGTGTGTTTTTTTTTTTTTGTTTTTTTTTATATCCCCGCGTAGATTTTAATGGGTGTTTTTATTTGACGGTGGAGCCAAAAGGGTTGGTATTGTTAACTTTTCCGGTCTTCAGACGCCAAGTTTAAGATTCTCCTGGTTATAGGAAATGCATATATACAACTCCTCAGCTCCCCCGATTTCGTAACGTGGCTGGTTCTTGGTGAGATATCTTTCATCAGCACAGGTTTGCTGGTCTCAGGATCCCCCCTCCCGGCTATACGCTATTATGTTTTCACTAGTATCCGTTTGTGCCCATTCCTTTCACCCATCTTTGTGCATAGTTGAGGAGAGAGGGATGGGGGGGGGGCAGTTAAAGTTGAGACTAAAATATCTCCTTCTTACGAGGAGTAATTGTGCCTTGGCCTGGGTTTTAAGAATTATCTTTGAAATGTGTTGTAGTGGGTAGAGCTTCACAACTACATCACCGCTTGTCCGATTCCGGTTCCACTTTCTGTAATGGCTTCTTAGTGCAGCCACTGTGTGAAATCTTGAATAAAGTTATACTTTGATTCTTCTTTCCATGTTCAGGAGACGTGTTGCTGTGATCTTTATATTACTGTCCTGGTTGTATAGTCCTGCTGCTGTGGTATTCTTTCTAAGTTTTTATTCAACAAGAAAACAAGAAAATAAGAAGTCCTAATATATATATATATATATATATATATATATATATATATATATATATATATATATATATATATATATATATATATATATATATATATATATAATTTAAATAAATAAAAAAATAATTTAGAATTCCTTTTACTTATTTTTTGAAAGTGAGACGGTGCACTGGAAAGATGAAAAAAGCCTATTATTTTGCATGTATTTGCATTTTTCTAAGTCGTATCCCTCTTTATACTATTGGTAATGAAATGATAATAATAGCTATTATCATAAAAAGGATAATTTGTGTTGCGTCATGTAAAGAGCAACATTTCCTTTATTTATTTATGTCGCCTCCTACATTCAGATGCATTTTAATTCCTTTATAACTCAAATGTTTAAGCACAGAAAGATTGAAAAAAGCCAAATGACCTAATATTCAAAAGGCATTAAAAATTATATTACTTATTGTTTTTTTATTAGCCTGTGTCACCCATTGTTAGTTACATTATCATATTTCCTGTATGTGTGTACTGTTTATCCATGTGCTACACAGATTTTTCTGAGGGTCTTTGGCAGGCCTGTCCACTTTACGTAGCGCCACGTGACTTAACCCCACGACGTCTACCTCTCTTACTTCTTCCATGTGTAGGTTCCCTGTCCCATACATAGAAAAAAAAGAGCAATTAGATTTTTTTTATTAAATTATTGTTTAACCTGTTAGAATATTGTACAGACCTGTTATACACAATATACAGTTGATTTTATACTCTGTGTTATTGCTTTATTATAACTTGCCCACGTTTTCATTATGGATATTATGTATTCTATCAACTTTATATATATATATATATATATATATATATATATATATATATATATATATATATATATATATATATATATATAGTTAACCATTGCGCCTTCTTATAGATTACTGTGTAGTTTCCAGCTTTTATTTCCCTTCCTTTATATTTTTGGCCTTATATTTGATATAATTTTCTTTTCTGTTCATTTTCCTGTTCTTTATAACTTTCCCGCTTAAATTTTAGTTTAATTTCTTTTTCATCTTCATTTTTTTATTTCTCTTCTTCTCTTTGTTGTTGTTTTTTTTAATCTTCTTTTAGATCATCCCATTCCTCTTACCCTGTTCAATAAAAGTTATTATTTTCCTTTAATTTCATCTTCGTATTCTTTGTCTTCTAAAATTTTATTATTCATTTTTCAAATCCCTCCTCCCCATTTATTCTCCCTAGATATTTTTTGTCTAAATCTATTAAAACTTAATTCCCCTTTGCTATCTATTGGGACCAATATCCAGTTAAGATCCCACCACCACCAAGTATCATATTTTCCATTGAATAATGGCTTATATATTTATATAGTCACAATGTTCAATGGATTCTTGTTTCCTGTTTTTATTTTCTGTAAAATATATGTTCATAATGTATCAACTACTATGTGTAAAAGCCTCCCAGCCAAAAACAATTTTCCTTTCCTTTCCCAAATTATTCCTCTATCATTTTTTTATGATCGTTGATACTCCTCCCTTTACATGTTTATAGTTATTTAAAATGATCACTGCATCAATTTTTTCTTCTAGAGTTGCAATTATTTCGTTTGAAATCCCATTATGTGTCTCTTGTATTAATATAATATTGTATTTAGTTTAATTACTTAATTTTAAAAAATTTTCGTTATTTATTCCATTAACATTTATTGAAGATATATAGAAGTTTTTTTCCATCCATTTTATTTTTCCACTCCAGGTTGACATCCTGACTTTCCTTTAGGAAATGATTGTTTAATTAACATTAAAATTTAAGTTTTTAGTTTTCATTTATATTTGTTACTTAATTTAAATTTGGGTCTTGCAGGGATGAGAGCTGGTCCCTCCCTTCATTTTGAGTTTTATTGTCAATGCTTTCAGTACTATTAGGCCTTATCCCAGCGTCTTTTGCATTATCCTCTTCATGGTCGTCATTCAAGGCGTTTTTTCCTTTTTCTTTCCCTTCCATTTCATCCTCCGTATTCATATTCGTTTCCATTTCGGTTTCTTCCCTATTTTTACTTTCACTCTCAGTGTTCCATTCCTTTTCTTCCTCTCGTTTTTACTCCCCTTACCGTTTAATAGTGTCATTTCAATTTTCAGCGTTTGATGATACCGATATTGATTGGGCTACCTTCCTTTATTTTGTCCTAGTTTATGGAACTGACGTTGATGTTAGAGGTTAGATTCCTAGCAGATCTGCCATCTCTTTCCCCATTTCCGGGATTCCATTTGGTTAGGTTTCTGTTTTTTTTTTCCTTTTCTGATAGAACAAAAAATGTGTTCTTTTTTTGTGGTCTCTTATTGGTAACTCAGTAATTCCAGTGCTGTTGTAGTGTTTGGGCTCAAACAGTTTCCCATCTATGTTTAATCTATTGTTGTTGGCTGGATTTCCGGAATTACATTTGGTTGGTTGACACTTGTTTTGTTAGCCGTTTCAAATGTTTCTTTTCTAGATTCTGTCTCCGTCTGTGTTTTACTTGCCTCCAAGTTTTCTCGATCTTCCCTTATATGGTTTAGAAGTTTAGCAATATTTTCTTGTATCTTCCTATTTTCTGCGTAACTTAGGTTTACAAGTTGGTTATTTGCTATGTTTGCATAAGTTTTGGGGGCAGACTAACTTTTGAAGTCTTTTGGACTGTAACCTACTTGTTTGCACTTGGGGTATGCTCTTTCTTTTTTCACAGCCCCAATATACCAAGTTTTCACTAGGAAACCCATAACATAGAAATATGTTGGGATTTCCCACACTTATTTTCTTTTAACTGTCAGCATCCTTATTCCTCACTTGATGTCATTGAAACTACATATAATAGCCATTTCTTATTTTTGCTCCTCTACCTGGGTTTTGGGGGTTTTTTAATCTATTTTATCAATCATTTTGCAATAGTGTATTTCAAGATGAAGGCCTGAAATATATAAATCCATCTTTTTCTCCTCTACCACTCTTACATTTGGTGTTGCTCTTGCTCTGATCCCTTTCACCTCTATGAAGTCTTGCTTCATGATAGGGGTTTCATAAGCTTTTGGATACAAAATGTACTTGTTATTACCCCCACCCCATTTTGAACCCCTTGAGCTCTCATTGTTGTTAGGACATTAGATTGCCTAGTGCAATTTTGAACATCCTCATAATCTGTTTATTGAAACCCTATCAGGTTTAAGGCTTTTAGATGATTTCCTTTTGTAACAAAGTAGTTGTTTAGTTTGGTCCTAATCCCTCCCAACTGCGATCCAATATACACTCAAGCCATTTGTTTTAAGCTAATAGTTTTCACTTCAGTTGCATTTTCTACACATCCAGGTCACACACTACTATGTCCTTTTTTTGTAATTCACTTCTCTAACTTCAGTTACACGCCGGTCAACATCTGCTCATTATCACTTCCCTCTATATTTGTTCTTAAAGTCAAAACCCAAATATTAGGTGAACAAACACACATGATTTAGCTCCTAGAGAATTCATTCATACATCAATAGACTGAGTTAGCAAAACTAACTTCAAACTCAGCACAATCACAAGAAACAAGTGATTAAACAAAAACACACAGTGTCTGATGTATAAATCATACTTTTATGTTCCACTTGAATCACATGTCTGCTTTGTCTGTTCAATTTTTCAGATTTAATTCTTGACTTCACTCTTTCAAACACGACTGAAAATTTTGTGTCTCAAGTGTTACCTGAAAGGTAAGTTTCCCACTCTGGTTTTAATCACATGATTAGGAAACTTGACCTTTTATATCCAGTGACCTTTGCCAAAAGTCACTTATAATGGCCAATAAGTTTTAATCCTTTGTTGACCTTATAATGGTTTTATTGTCTTAGTTTGTTGGATTGAAATGCTTAGGGATTGAAATGTTTCACTTGTTTGGTTTTACTATGGCGGGAGATGTTGTTTTTGCTAGATCAAATTTAATTGATTTAATGTTTACAATTTATCCCTAATAAAGCTAGCTTGATTGCCCAGAGTTATGCAGTGTATATGGTGCACCCTTCTGGTAGCCTGGCTTACCTTTTGTGTTGGTATGCTGGTACTATAAACGCTGCTGCTGTTCAGTTGATTTCTCGAGATTTTGATCCATTTATGTAAATTTTGATGTGTAGTTTGTATTATTCATCTAGTATTTGGTTTATTGTTGCCATGAGTTTCCAGAGGTTGTGTTTTGTGTCCTATTTCTTTGATTGAGAGATTTATTATTGGTTCATAGTTCTCCATAGTGTGATGTCATATATTCTTTGTTTTTCTGCCTGTAGTTTGACTTGGAGTATGTCGCTTTTTAGAAGATGGGCCTTTCTGCAGGCAAGGGGATGAGTACCAGTTTTGCATTGAATTGTGTCTCTCATTTCCTTAAGACTATTTTGGTTTGGTTATTATTCGTATGAATTGAATTTTGGATAGCATATCGTACAATAAGTGTTTCTCTTCGAAGTTGCAGTGGTGGATCTTAGGAGGTGTTTGTTCACTGAATCGCATATTTGGCATCAGAGTTCCAGTTTGATCTGATGAGTGCTTTGTACAGCTAAGAAGTAATGTCTTTTGGTCTGCTCCCCATGATGTTCATTTGAGATGTTTGATTAGATTGCAGTCTTGTTTACATCTTTTGATTAAATTTGTAATATGCAGTTTCCAGATGAACTATTTTCATTCCCAAGAAATTGGTGCTTTTGACGAATTTAATTTGTTCTCCTTGTAGATATAGGGTGGGGTATTTTGGTTTGCATTTATTTGGTGGTGTGAATAGCATTCCTACTGTTTTGTCACTGGAGATTTAGAACCACCAATTGGTCACCCATTTCATGATTGAGTCAAGATTTTGTTGTATTTGGTTGAATGTTGTTCTTATTGTATGGATTGCCAGCCTTCCAGAAGCCACTGTCATCAGTAAATTGGAACTGTGATTGAGTTGTCTGGGTGATTGGTGCGATTGTTGATCATACTGTTAAAGAGTGTAGGGCTGATTATGCTTCCTTGTGATATTCCATTCTCAAGGGTGTATGTGGTGGATGTTTTGTCACCTACTCTTGTTTTAATCTGTCGCCCTGTTAGGAAGTTTGAGACCCATTAGTGGATCCACCAATTGATCCCATATTGATAAAGTTTTGGAAATGAGTCATTTTGTCCATACTAAGTACAAAGCCTTTTCTTCATCGATGAAGATTGCAATTAGGTTCCTGTTAGATCTTTTTGGTTTATTAAAAGCCAATTTTATCTCTGCTTTGAGTCGGATTAGTAGGTCAATTGTGTATCATTTGTTGCGGAAGCAACTTTTGTTTTCTGATAGAAGTTTGGATGTCTCCAGATGGTGTTTAATCCTGTTAGTCATCATTGTCTTCATGATTTTGTGTATAGAGTTGGTCAGTGATATTGGTCAGTTTGATGTTACTGTTTTGGGGTCTTTTTTGACTTTGGTATTCTTGGTTCATTTGGGACTCCATATTTACGGTGTTAATTTTGGTGCATTCCCTCTGATGGCCCAGACCTCTTTAGATTTGATGCAATGGGAAAGTGTTAAGCAGTACTCCCTCCAGGATCTTTGTTTGGCTTCTTTGATAACTGTTTTTACGTTAGTTTCTTTGTTTGTATGTAGTTAGATCTGTCAATCTTAGTGTGTAGGAATCGGTTTAGTGCTTTACTTTTTGTTGGATTGCCTCCTTCCATTTGTCATTACACCAGGGTGATTGTTGCTTGCTTGTCTTTCCACTTGATTTTGGGATTGTCTCTTGGGCCTCTGTATTGATGGCATCCATGATGTTCTTCTATTAGGTATTGGTGTCTGCATCATTTTATATCTTCTGTCTGTATGTTGCTTAATACGGCTCTGAATTGTTCCCAGTCTGCTTTTTTTTTTCTGTTACCCATTTTTCTCTACTATCTCCTCTTATTTTCTTTTTTGTTAGGGCACTATGATGCCCAGTGTCCTTTCTTCAGTGGCAATTATGACAGGCATCTTCACTTTTGTCTCTATTAGACGAAGCAGTCATGTTGGAGACAAATGCCCATATACATTACAGATATAGCAAATTTCATCTGGACTTATACCCTTTTCTATGACTCTCATCAAATCTAAAGCAGGTACGACGATTGCGAATTTCATGCAGAAAGAGATAAATAGTTTAATGCAGTCACGATAGCGGGTTGAAAGCAAGCACAATGGTAGCAAGTTTAAAGCAGAAACAATTATAATGAATTTAGAGCAGATGCAGTGATAACGAGTTTTTAACGTAGATGAAGTAATAGAGTTTTGAGGAAGAGACCAGTAATAGCACGTTTAAAGCAGATAAAGTAATAGTAAGTCTAAAAGAAGTACAGTAATAGGGAGTTTAACTCATTATGGCCAAGAGATTTCTGTCATTTTCGCCGGAAAATGGGAGTAGGAAACACATTTTGGGGGTGGATAATTCTAAATACATCCAAATACATTTGCTTCCAAGAGAATTAGACCAATTAAATTCTCAGTGAAAGATTGCATAATATATACAAACGCAAATTATATAGTTGTAAATAACTAAGTCTTATGCCTCCCTAGTATACATATTAAAAAATTAAAAAGTTGGATTTTTGGAAACAAATGAGTGAATAATAAAGTAGAGGGAACAATATTTGGGAGATTGACTAATGGAAACTCTTAATTTTAAGTGGAAGTCAAAGGATACATATAGATACAATTAATATTAATAATTAATAATAATAATAATAATAATAATAATAATAATAATAATAATAATAATAATAATAATAATAATAAAGAATAGAAAAAGTGTGTAAGTTGTGTCCTGTAATGTGTGAATTTAAGGTTTGGTCTTTATATCTGACCTGGCATCAGATGTGGAGCCCACATAGTCGTGTTGTTTTTCCACAAACATTTTTGAAAGAGATATATTTTTTGTAAAATGTTACATCATGACAATCTTGCCATCTATATCAAGTACAAGTGAAACACTTCATGCTCTTGGGCAACAATTGGTTAAAGAGTTGAAAAAATTCAATCTGCTCATGTGTGAGTGTGTGGGTGACTTAATTCTCTTTGGTCCTCTACTGCTTCTCACGAGAAACACCAACTACCCAAAAAAAGTTTTCTCATCTAACTTTGATATAATAAATTGTTCTATGGCAATATTGTAGCATATTACCTTATCTATTTGAATTTTTGTGCATTTAAACCAACTGTTTAAAGAAGTGCTCAGCATTAAGAGGTCAGTGTTGGGAATGGTCGACCTGGAGTCAGGATAATATGACTGAGTGAGACATCATGCTGCATATCTATGGCAAGATATCCCAGTTCTAGACATCAATATACACTGTCATACTTAAAACACTGTAGCAATATGTATGAAATTTTTTTAAAGCTATGTTAAAAATTCAAATTACACAGACACACACACACATGCACACACACACACATACATATAAACTTCTGGCCTTAATTTCTCTCAGGTTACCAGTTAGATGACTTTCTAATTACAGGTAAAATATGTCCTGTCCCAGAGTAACCTCACTGAATTTAGACTTGATCTGACATCTTAGGTGGAAAACATTCCTGTGAAGACACCTTCAGGTTTGTCAATCAAGAACATATTGTGCACTTAAGACATCAGTAAATACACATTCATTAACCCATAAATACATATTCATTAACCCATAAATACATATTCATTTACCAATAATACACATTTATGAACCCATAAATACATATTCAACTCTTCTGTAAAAGAACCTCATCAGTGAAGACAGCTTAGCAAAAATTATGAATTTACAGGGCTGTTTATTTCAATTGAATACTTTTTTATTATGAAAACTGTGCTCTTTTACTGCATACAAATATTTATGTTAAAGATATAAATGTAAGGTCATAATAAAGAAGAGAAGCAACAACATGAATTGGTATATGTAGCCAAAAACCTCCTATATGTCTAGCATTCAGTGAAAAAGTTGCCATTGAGACTGACAAGTTTGATATTACATGTGTACTTTCATGCTACATCAAACATAACCCTTGCTGAAATGAGTTAGTAGTAGTACATTGGAAATGTTAATAAACAATAACTGACTGACTGCTGGTGGTATATAGTGAAGCTTGTCAAATTGTCAACTGCAGTTAAGATTTTAGAAAAAAATAACTTCAGATAGTGTTGACAGAATTAAATTTTATTTTCAGATTTAATACAGTTTTAATAATTTGTTTTTCAAAAGACAAATGAATTCAATAAATAACAAATTTAATACATTTCAAAATTTTTTATAGCACACTTAAAGAAAGGAAAAACCTTTACCTTTTTAAGTCTATCATAGTGTTTCTCTGTGTATGAAACCCAATTATGTTATCTTCAATAAAATTGAAATTTTAAATGAGGCATTTAGCAGTCTGTATCTTTGAAAGTAAGCTCATTTTGTTATTTTTATTGAGATCAAGAAACCTTCAGCTTCATTATCTTCAAAAGAAAATCAGTACTGCTACTAAGTTGGGGTGGGAGTGGGGATAGTGTTGCAAGTATCACAGTTTCCGTCTTTTAATGATATACCCCTAGAGCAAGCCCAATGGAAAACTGAACTGTTTTTTTGATGATATACAACTAGGGCAAGCCCAATGGAAAATTGAACTTATCCTTTGATGATATACCCCTAGGGCAATCCCAATGGAATATTTAACTTGTCCTTTGATAATATTCCCCAAGGGCAAGCCCAACGGAATATTGAACTTGTCCTTTGATAATATACCCCTAGAGCAAGCCCAATGGAATATACCCCTAGGAATATACCCCTAGGGCAAGCCCAATGGAATATTTAACTTGTCCTTTGATAATATACCCCTAGGGCAAGCCCAATGGAATATTTAACTTGTCCTTTGATAATATACCCCAAGGGCAAGCACAATGGAATATTGAACTTGTCCTTTGATCATCTGAGGCTGCTCTAAAAACAAGACAATATTACAACAAAAGGAATAAAATGAGATAAAATAAAACAAGGAATGTTTTTAAAAAATTATCATATTTATTCTATAAATAAAAAACCTTTTATGTTTTCTTTTTACTTTTTTCATATTAGAAACTTGTGGATATTATCCAAATTCATGTACCTACATATATTACTACATTCAGATAGGTATCTAGATGATACAAAATGGAAGGGTTTAAAATGATAGCTGTTGAATATTATGCATAGATAGCTACACAAGCAAAGACCAACAGGTAGCCAATGATTCATCTCTTCGACTAAATCAACAATACTGAAAGCTTCACATGTAAATAAGAATGGTTTCATATTTATTTATTGATTTATTTACTTCTTTAATCCATGTATTCATCTGCCAAACAAAAGTATGTATTGGTCTCCTGTAATTCCTTCATAAACAATAGATGATAAACATCACTCTTGGATGATAGAGTTTTCATATCATTGATCATGCTTTTACATAAATCCATGTGGTTAATCATGAGAGACAACACATGTAAGAAAAATATCACACGTTATGTCAATAATGATTACAATTGATCACCATGAAATCAACATTAAAACTGCCTCTGATAAGTAAAATTATGAGATACTGCAAGCTTGGAACATTTAATGGATCAGAAAGTTGGCAATGCATTTTTATTTGTCACCATAATGATTAGGAAGAAGCTCATTCATTTGGTCACTACATGTGCCGAGATTAGGATTTTAATGTCAATGAATCTTATATACTTATAAATATTATTATTAAAGTAACTGATAACAAGTTACAATACAGACATTTATTCCCTGCTTGACAAACTTGCTTTGAATAGCAAACATTCACACTGTCAGGTCTGCATGAGCAAAAACTCAGACAGGCTATGACGCAAGATTGACATACCAGACAGTGACAGTTCATATTTAAAATGAAGGATCAATAACAGAATGAAATTGTGGGCTTTTATGAAAAAAGCATGCAGAACAGGTAAATGCTGAATAAAGGCATTGATACAAATTTATGTCCATTTGTCCAGACTTCTACACGTAAATTTAACAATTCAACTTCAATATGTATCAAAGAACATCTATGTCGCTACTGAACATTTTTTGGAATTTGCAAATTGCAGAACAGATGTTTTTACTGATACTTTGAGACCATTAAGAAGTTCATCAATCAGATCTTTCAAAGAAAATGTTGCATACAATAATCTCATATACACTATACCAGTGCATAATTATTTTGTTAATAATATAAGAAAACCAGCTAAAACCATGGAATGATTTAATATCAGATCAGAAATTTAACATCTTAAATCTGCCTATAAAACTAATGAATTCTCTTAAAGCCACCATTGCAGTGCATAGCTGTTGTTTTCACTGATATTGGGAATCCTTTACAAGTTCAACTTCATGTGGCAAAAGCACTTCAGAGGCATGTTCAGCCTGCCACTGCACATATCTCTCTGCACCTAACTCAGTGTGCAACTTCTCCGATTTTCTGTTAGATTTCTGTACCTCTGCATTCATTCTGAAAAGGAACAGAATAAAAAGACCGGGAATGTTAATATTTTCCATGCATTTGAATGTTTGTAAAATTCTATAAATTTTCAACATTATTTATTTCTTTAGTTTTAGTAATTGTAGATACTAGATTTCTATAATTTGTGCTAATTGGGATAATTTCTTTATTCACATAAATTGTCATCCAATAGAAACATTGTTATTTATAGTATTTCAAACTTATTCTGCATTAGAAATAATATATTGTCAGAATCAAATGAATACCTTCCTAATTTTTCAATTTGATAAACAATATTGGAAACTTTTGAGCCTTAAGAAAATGAAGTTCAATTGTAAATTATCTTTTTTAAAAGTCTGCACCACCACCACCATGTCTTCTTGAAATAATATTCTACTGAAATGTCCATTTCTATTTCTAATAAGTATTCTTTTTGTAAACATATTTCTTCTCGTCTTTTCTTTTCCTTTAAAGTATAATTATATATATATATATATATATATATATATATATATATATATATATATATATATATATATATATATATATATATATATATATATATATATAAAATCAAACACACTTATCTCAATCTCAGTTATTTCAACAACCTGCATATGTCTACCATTTTGGTCCAGTCACGAAAAAAAATCCTTCTTTATTATTCTATGTTTTTCCCGCTTATCTCAACCTCTGTTAAGTCAATAACCCAGTTATGTCTGGCATATGTTTCAGTCTGAAGTGACATGTGGACCCACTTAATTGGATGAAATGCAATTATTTAGACCAAATAATATTATTGTATATGGAAACCTAATTGGGTGTTATCAAAAAGAAAATTCTCCACTGAATAAAACTGAAGTGACATGACCTTATCAAAACATTTTTTAAAAACTGTATCATCAGGAGTTACAGTAGGGCTACAGTTAAAACATTCCTTTGTTTATGTTCCACATTTATTTATTTTTTTTCACCATCTTTAAGAAACATATGTGATATCCCAAAAGTTTTCAAACTACGATTTATTGAAAAGCTGTATGTACAGATATTTACACTAATGATGTTATACACAGAAAAGGAAAAGTTTATATTGCTAAAATTGAAGTTCCCAAAACTCAATACTGTTGAAAGCAAGAACTTGACTCATTATTGAGATGGTCATTATATGGAGATACCACATAATGCACCAAATGGTTTGAATCTATGCAGTTTGTTAGGAGTAATAAGCAGAAAAAATAACATAGACTCTGATCTGCCATCACATGATGTTATGTGTACATTGTAGCTGGTCTCAACATGTAAGCATCCATATATGGTATCATTAGCCAGTCTCAAGACGAAGCCAATTAGTTACAGAGGGTCCAGTTTGGACAGTGTCACTATAATGAACATGTACCTGATAAACAGACTGAGCTACAACTGTTGTGCAATAGTTTACAATCAGCTCTTACATGCTGCTTAATGCTGATTAGGTACACTGTGAATCAGAATTACACTGATAAATATAATGATTTGCTATTAAATGTTTTAGTAATAAATTTCAGTCATGGAAGCTCTGCACTTCAAACCTATCTGGTGGTCTAGTTGTTACAGCATCCACTTTGGATGCAGGAGATAGTAGGCTCAATCCTCAGCTGAGACAAACCAAAAACCTAAAAGATGGTATTTACAGCTGCCTCTCTAGGCTTCCAGTATTAAGAAGTTAGTGTAGGAATGGTCGGCCTGGTGTCAGTATAATGTTACTGGGTGGAACATCATGCTACATGTCTGCGGTATGATGCCCCTTTGCTAGACATCACTATAAACTGCCACACTGCAGACATCATAGCAAATGAAAAGCTTTTAAAGTTACATTAAAAGTTCAACACACACACTATGTGCATCAAATCGTTTGGCAGCTTAGTTTTACCAATTTAATATTCTAAGGGACTAAGAGTTGGCATGGCCTTTGCAACTAACCATTAGTACTAGCCACAAATTATTATCACAATCTTTAAAACAATATGTCTTCAAAAATCATATCACAATTTCTTTAAATTTTCAAATATTTTAGCTATGTTTTCTGATAATGCTTTTGTTTTATAAGCAAGAGCTATTTATACCTGCGACTCTCTGCTAATGCCCTTGAGAAAAATTTGGCTGTTCGTTCATCACAGATTTCATCTGTTGCATCCATTTTTCCTTCATCCTGATAAGTGAAAACAATAGTTATTATATATAATGGGCAATAATGTTATTTAAAGAGATAATGAAAACATTAGGACTGACTATGCAGTCATTCTCTTTACAATAACTCAATATATTTTTGCAGGATGAAGCCATTTACTATGGAAAGATACTGCACAATTCTGAAAATGTAAAGTTAATGGAGAAAAAGATGAGCATATAATATGTAATGCTGTTGTTTTTTTTTTTTTTTTATCCTAATCAGGGTCTTTTAGATTGAAAGATGATCCCATAACTTTTATGTTTACATAGAAGCTCTCCCTCGTTATAATGTGGTTGTTGGTGTCCATTACCACCATCGGATTTATGTATTGAATTGGTTATACCAAGAACCTCAATAACTACTAAACTACGATATCTTGAAAATACCATAATATACTTAATCATCATATAGCAGGCACTGTCAAATATTTTTAATCAATAGTGCTTGGAAGATAAAAGACCAAGTTTTACCTTTTCTTTCAAGCCTACATTGGCTTGATTTGTGCCATGGAGTCCATGGTAGTACCACTCCATATCTGAAAACATGCTATAATGAGGTGTACTATAATACAAAAAAGCTGTATTTTGGTAAAATAAAATTTCTTTCATAAAATATGCTTAAAGCAAACTTCTCTTGTATACCTCTCATAATTAAGTTTGTGCCTGAAGCTAATTTGCCCAAAACTAAACACATTGAACAGTTTCTATTATTTTAATGTATAAAAAGATATAAAAAAAATGTTTCCAAATTCAAAAAATTATACTGTTTTATATGCAACTAAATTATATTTATCAACATGCCAAATTTAATTCAACAAATGCTGCAAACAAAAAGCAGCTGGGTATGGTACGACTTTCTTGAGATAAAAATATGTAATTGCAATAATACTAATTTTTTGGCATTTAAAAAATTTCAAAATAAAATTTCTGACACATTTTAAAAATTACTAAGTATTCTATGCTTCTATGCAACAGCAGTACAAAGTGTGCCAATTTTGCTTCTGTTATCTTTTAAACAAAGAAAAAAGAACTGGTTCATGCTAATATAGGAGAAGCCATTTCAGTAAGCTGTCTCCTTTAGGCAACATTTTGTTTCCATATACCCGTACTAATATGCTGACATTCTCTCCATTGTGTTTTGTGCATAGGCATACACCTTTACCTCATGCCTATCCGTCTTTCAAAAGTAATTAATAACTGTAAGTGGAATCAAAAACATTGTGTGCAAAGTGGTCATATGCAAATACTCTTCAGATTCATATCTTTTATAGGTTTTGATATTTAAACATGAAGAATTTCCCAGGTTATTCCTCATAGGTTATTGTGATTATTTAAAGAAAGATCTTGTATGTCTAAGGTTTTGTTTAAAGAAAACTATTAATTCCCTTAATCTTGATACATGATTGATGGGTTTAACCTGGGTCATAGAGGACACAACATGGCCTAGCTTTAAATGTGCACCTATCTGCTTGGTTAGTTTTACTTCCTGTACAACAAAGATATTTATAACTTGGAGAAAAATAGGAACTCATAACTTTGTTTGCATTTGTATGTACATGTATTTTATAACTCATATATTGCACTTTGAGAACCTAGAACTGTCCAATCAGGCATAATTCAGTTTCTCTACTTTAATAACTGCTAAAGTTAGTCAACTTTAGTTCAAGCTCATTTTTAGAGTACATAAGAGCTGCCTTGTTGATTAAGTGTCTCCTTTTAAGGGCATAGTTTCCATAACTACCACATGTAAAGAAATTTCACAAGTATGCCAACATTCTCTCCACTGTGCAGGTTGCCGGTGCAAACAACTTCACCTTACATCAGTTCCTCTCGTAGAGGTACAAAACTGTGGAACCCTATGTAATTAGCTAGGACTTAAATGTGCAATAGCTTTTGTTGTTTATGTTTTTGTTTGTTTATTTTTAAATTGAGCAAAGTGCAGTTTTATGAAAAATTGAATCATAAATATATTTTTTGATTGCATAATTTAATCTTTGAAATTGATAACACAAAAATAAATAATGTAGTTGAAATCATTATAATCAAAAACTTGTAAATTACATGTTTTGACCATATTCTCTCAAATGGAAATATGCATTAATTTTAGCAAAAAGGATATTCAATAACTGAAAATGATTAATTGCATAAAATTTAATGTAGACTGGATTAGTCATCATAAACTATACCTTTTTTCCTTATTTGTCAAACTATTTATTCTATTTTACTCAAATTCAATGCAGAAACTAGTTAATTTCATAGCTAAAGGTCAAAATCAGTCCTCACTCTCAATGCATATTATAGCTTTTGCATAAATCCCTGTTTGTAAAACAAAAACCCCACTGATTTCAATAACAAAAATCTTGAAAGTGATAAATAATGCACAGAACATAGTCTTTATGTTCATTAATTTATAATTTATAACCTGAGCATGACCAGGGTGGCAATAATACCATCATCATCTGCACATTTCATGCTTAACAGAGCTTTAATTCTAACACAGTGCCATATTGCATAACTATGGGCAAGTCTATTTTCTCAGACAATAGAATTGCATAAGTCTTCCTATTCAATAACTGTTTGATAATTCTGTTAATTACCCTAACACTGAGAGTTGTATCACTTTGCACATTACAAACAGAAATTATATCGCTTTTTAAATTGACATGACAGGCAAATTTGTAGTTGTCATTCTTTTCCTTTGCTTCATTTGACATTGCAAATATTGGAAGCGGACAATGTAGTTTTTACCTTCTATGTACTTGCATCCACTCCTTGAATTAAAATCGAAATGTCGGCAATATTAAACTAAAAACATACTTTTGATATGAAACACTCAGACCATAATAGTTTTAGGACTCCCTTGGTCATAATCAGGTTTAAAATTATAAATCAGTGAATAAACTGACTATATTCGATGCAGTGGTTCAAACAAATAGAAAGATATATTCAGACTATAGTTTGTGATGTGAACTTGAAACTTGGCATGTAAAATGAAGCATTTACAATTAATAGTTGCTGATTTTTAAGTTACTCAATCAATTAAATTGTGAACATTCAAAACATTTTCGTTATTTAAGTTAAGTCATAAATATTTTATTTCAAGTTCTTAAAATGTAATTTCGTAAAGCAAAATTGAATTTTGGCATGTGAAACGGAATAATGTCCGTTAAAATGAGTATACAATCAAGATAATATTTTTATGATTCTATTTCACACAAAAGAGGACTATGACACCATCTGTGTTTTTATGACCTACCGTACTCAATATAGTACTAATATTAGTACCCTTACAACAAACCAAGTTGAGGCTACGACATCGTAGCTATACGCAGTGATAACTGGGCGCTATATAGTAGACACATATATTCTTTATTTTTTATTTATTTTGTTAGTTTACGTTTTACTGAAAGAAAAGTAATTTTCATTTTAATTTTTGTTTAATTTAGTCCAGGATAAGATGAATATTCGCTTTTTTAAAAACGATACAAAGTACCGAGATTGAGGAGTACGGTAATACGGTACTGTGGTTACATTAGCCAAATGCAAACATTACTCGGAACAAATATTTTCTACATATTACCATCTGCTGGTTATAGTGATCAGTGACAAAATCTTCTAAACTCCTTCTTGTTTCCTCTAATCCATTCTCTTCTGTGTTTTCTTCTGCATCCTTCTTCGTTTCGTCACCAGCGTCTGCCATTTGTAAACAATATGACCTGATCTCAATATTACCTAAACTACAAACCGACCTGCAGATCCGATCTCGTTTATAATTAGTAGCTCAGGAAAACACGGATCTGTACTTAAGTAATAGAAGTAAAAGTTTGAGTGGAAAACTGTCACTGCAATTTGAAGTCATTTCATTATAATGTTAATCAAAAATAAAAAACAAACTCTTTTCAAATATGTTCTCTGGCTAAGGAGATATGGACGTTTGAAATTCAAAAAGAATAAAATACACTGTTTTGTTTCTTTTATTTGCTTTGTATTTTTTTTGGGGGGGGTTGGATTATTTTGTTTTGCGTGGGGGGTAGTGGGGTGTTTTCTTTTTCTTCAACCCATTGCCTCGACTTAGTGAAATCAGTGTATCAGCGACTTTCGTAAGTTGATATTCGTGACATTGAATTTATTTTTTGTGAATATTCGTGCATGATGCTGGGGAAAAAAAGATATTGATGAGAATAATACTGTCATAAACTTTGACTTTTTAAACTATTTCATGTTAATTTCTAAATTTGGTATTGTGTAGTTAGTATTTACTCCTTATATATTGGACGTGGCTGCCTAGGCTCCGGCGATAGGAAAAAAATAAAAACATCAGAATGGATTGGACCAATTAAAATGTACTTTTTAAACTTTATTATGTATAGAATGTTACTAAAGTAGTAGAACGATAAATCATCCCCTCACCGGGGATGAAGTTGATTTTCAGGTTATCGTCCATCGGTATCAACACAGATTGGGGAAGGGTGGTGAATTTATCGGACTACTGAAGAAGCTGTACGTGTGGCAGTATACCAGTCTTTCAACATTTAACTGATTGCCAAATGGTCAGTTATTATAAATATCCTGGTTGTGTTGCCGAGCTGTAAAAAAAAAAAAAACAAAACCCAAAAGACAGTTTAACTTTGTTGCTTGAATTTCAAGTATCCTGACAATCAAGAGTGTGGATGTAGATATATATCGAACTTGCGTGTTGTCGCTTAAAATCGTTCATTCTGACAAACATTTCATTCTTGTATCGGTTTCCTATCTGAGACATGTAAATGATGACTGTGTTTTATAGGTTTAGACAGGAGAATCCAGTGTATATCTTTATAAGTCGTGCTACGAAACATGCTGTTTAAGTAACTGGGAGAATTTTGTTGACCAAAAATAAATAACAATTCCAGAGCATTAAATTGTCTTGAATAAAAATGAACAGAGACAAAACAGAAACGTAATGACATTTAAATGTGTATATGGCTAACCCTTTATATACACGTATTTAAATTAGTATATTGTCTGTTTCGTCATAATTGTGTTTATTAATTAATACCGTTTACCTCATACGAAGTTATAAAACGTATACGATTTGACGAGTTATAGTAATTATATTGTTCGTATGTTCTTAATATGTGCCAATGTAAAGTAAAGAAAGTTGCTTATAAATTAATGCATATACATTTGACTTAAATTTTTCGACATTCTTTCTCGTGATTCTTATTGCTTTTTTAATCAGTTCTTTGCATCTTATTTTAGCTACTTATAGACAGATAAGACGCAGGCGGATACGTTTAATATATATTGTTGCTGAGCTCATCATCTGTGCATTAGCCCTCCCTCCTCTGTCCCCTCTGACCCGCGCTATTCACAATATTCCTGGACTTACTAATGGATAAAGTCACCAGGATACTGAAAATTGCAATAATATTTCAAGATATGTAGTTGAAAGAAATTATCTCTTCCATAAGATGACGTGTTTTCTTTCTGTAATGTATAATGTAACCATTCGTCTTTTTATTTTTCTTACCTTTTTGTGGAAGGAAGTAGTTGAGCATGATGTTTATTTATTTGTTATCTTCCTCCCTCTATTTGTATCTAATGTTCACTGTCGGTGAATTTCGTGGTAATGTTTCTATTACGACATGGATTTAGTGATGAATAGGCTTCAATTTTTTAAGAATGTTTACAATACGTGCTAAGTTTTTTGGAATTTAATGAAGCAGCAGGGGGGGGGTGAACCCTACAAATTTTTGCGACAAAATCGATTAAAGCCTCAGAATGCCAAATGGAGCCTTCCAACGAAATCTCATATTTTAACCAAAAAAAAATAAAGACCCCATTTTACAAATGGAGCCTTAGCGATTTTGTCGTAAATACATTGTCATAACCACCCTCAAAATTGCTGCCAATAATTGCTATTATTGTTGTCATAACCCTCCAGCCCCCCCCCGCTGAAAGGATTTTAGGGTTAATACAAATTATTTAACCGAATATTTGTTAGCTTTTCACAAACAGACTAATCGATAATACTTCACCACGTAGATCAATTAAATTATTTGACTGATCGGTGAGTGTAAAATTAATTCTAGTTAGCGAATCATTTTGACATTGCATATAGATTGGATTAGTCGGATTCTCAACAATTAAAAATCCTGGGGGGGCTGTTGGTGCAAGTGAATAAAGAATGTAACCTTGTCGGGCTTGATTTGATTGTTCCATATTAATTTGATAACTTCCTTCGATTACATCACACGTTAAATTAAGTGCGATCACTGATGAAATATCCATATTGTTCGGTGCGATATATCTACCGTCGCCGTCAGGAGAATTATTATGAGTGAGGATAATAGGCTTCGGCTGGTTATCTTTCCATGATTGATGAATTTTATTAAATCCTTCGTTGATGGCAGTTCTGAGTTGATTTTTTAGTTCAGGTGCGTTATATCCTGGACGTTTATAATTTGGATTTTCATTTATATTTTTTTTATAATCTTGGGCTGAACTAGTTCTTGAAATCGGGGAATTTTCATCAGTGAAGAGATTAGTAATCCTCGAATTAAATATTTCCATGTCATCGATGATTTTATTACCCGCAGCGACTACACTAGTAAACTCAGCTTGTGTAAGAAGGCCAGAACTTAACGATGGTAATAACAACAAAAAAATCATTATTCATTCTATCAAGGATGTGATTTTTATTATCTACAAATGTTGGACTTGTATCATGCATTTCCAAAATTTCGTCCTCTCGTATAATATAATCATTAAAAAGTGGAATTATCCATGCATCCTCATCATATTGATCCTTATATCGATATCTTTTTGTGAAGTTTATATCCTCGAATTTTTTATAAGTTTTTGATGGATTTTCAGGTCCTATTTCATCAGTGACGTAATCAGATTTTACAGGCTCGAGCGTGGAATTACCAGCACTTCTAGGTGGATCTTCGGGCCATCCTAATACTGTTCTTATTGAACTGTTATAAATATCTACAACATACCCAGGGGAGCTTTTTTCATTTGTAGATGATAGTGTTGGTTCATGAACTCTTATCGCAATTTTTGATTCTTTTCTAGTAATGGATTTTATTCTACGTTGTAATTCATGATTAATTTGCTCAATTTGATAGGATCCAGTTGGTATTGAAACAACGTTCCAATCTGGAGTGTCATCTTTTTTATTCCTATATGCAAATACCAAAGAATTATTAGGTCTCTGACCACCAAATGAAACCGATCTGATATTAGGCCAACTATGATACACTCGTAATTTTGCCAACGCGATTTCCTTTACTGAAACAGGGGAAGGAAAATTCACACTGAATTTAGGGTTTGTTGACGATATTGATATCATGCTTGTTTTCCGCGGTGTGGTATTTTCTGCTATCCGCTGAAGTAGTTGAATCTCTTGCGACATTTTTATTATTATTTACAATGTCTAATTTTGCAATAGATGAAGAAACGCTAGCGTTTTTAATCGTAGTATCATAAATACGTATCATTGTGGAGAATTCGTCTTCGGTAATTATCGTATCATCAATCGATGATGACATCAGCGAGGATAATTGTGAGTAACCGTTAGATTCTGCTTGATGTTTTACTATATAGTCGTTAATTTTTTCTTGAGAACACGATGATATTTTTTTAGTAATAGCATTTGCAATTCCAGCAAATGTTGTCACCGCGGAAATAGCAATTGGGACAGCAATCGGAGCTACCATTGTTACTGAAGATAGTATAATACCAGCACCGACCATTATACCAGATACCGAGTATACTGTAACATCAATCGCGGTAATTCTCCTGCGATACCTTTTAATTTTTATTTCATACTCATCAATGAGTGTTTTGTGTTTTGTTAAGAACTCTTTGACGGTATCATAGCGATATTGCGATGATGGAATCATATTATTTTAAAATCTCAAGTGGTTTCTAATTGTTAAAAATTCTAATTCAGATCAGCTTCAAACTCCATGTACCATACAAATGATGTCTTATTTAATTTAGGATCAGTGCTTGTTATTGTAAACCGTTTGTATTCACCCACGTCAATAGTCGTTGAAATCACGTTGTTGTATCCATATGAAGTCGATGATGATATATTAAACTGGTTCAGTGACACTATTGTTAATCGATAAATACCCGGCTTTGACACAGTGAGAGTTATTGAATTCTTATTAGGTTCCCAATCTAATGATCCAGAGAAAACTGTGTATACCATATTTATGATATTCATCTCATGAGGAATCTTTATTTCTTCAAGTAGCGGAAGATTGTCTGTTTTAAACTTTGTAATATCCTCGATAGATTTTTTAATATTATTAATGCTATCTCTAATAATACTAAATCCAGCATCATTAATATTTTTAATATTGGATTTAATTTCATCAAAATTGGATTTAGTTTCAGCGAGAGATGGAGAGGTTACCGCTGGTGTTCCAAAAAATTTATTAATCCTGTTAATTTCATCAAAATTGGATTTAATTTCAGCGAGAGATGGAGAGGTTACCGCTGGTGTTCCAAAAATTTATTGATAATATTTCTACGAAGGGAAGTATACGTTGTTATATGTTTTTCAAGTTCTTCATCTAAATTTTTTAATGCATCTGTGATTGTAGAAACAAGTACACCTGGTTTGAGTTTTCCATCATTTGAATATAACGCTATTGTATCTTCAACGACGTCACGTCTTCGTATTAAGACATCATCCATTGAAACATTACTAGATTTCAATTTGCCCTGGCGATCTTGAAATACAACTATTTCCTCAGGATCTACACTTGATAGGTTTAATGTCTCGGAGATTTAATCTTCGATTATTTTTTTTTACATTTTCGACAGCGAATTTAGTATCGGTTTCTGTTTTTTTTTTTTATTCTGATAAAGGTCGTCCCCAAATATCAATCATTATACGAAAACGCTAACGTTTTTCTAAATCATAACGCTATTGTTTTTTGCCATTGCCTGCTAGTATATTCATTAACAACAACTTGTGGTGGTTTCTTTGGAAATCTAGATATCTCTGCACGGACGTTTAATACTTCACGACCGCATATCGGTGGATCATTTAACCGTTGTGTTGGTAGCGTGGAATAAAAAATTGGAGATGACTTTGTTATTGTGGATACATATCGCATGAATTCTTTTGGTGGAGCTAATCCATATGAATCAAAATAGACAATTCCACGTGGATTCAATTGCATATGCGACCCAATGAGTTCCTTTTCCGCTGCTGTTATCAAGATTAATAATACCCGTTTCATTTTTCATTGGTTTTGACGGTAATTGATCTCTCATGAAAACCCCTCTAAAGTTTTTTATTGATAATGATTTTGCAGCATCAATTAAATCAAAATTGGACATTGGTGAAAATCCTAGGGATTTTTCCACTAATACGCCGTTCCTGGTATTCTTAGGCCCGTGCCCTTGTACCAATTGTGTGGAGTTCCTGGTAGTCTTAGACCCTTTCCATTTTTTTTATAACCTTTCCCAGTAGCTTTCTTCAGGGCCATTCCTGCAGCAGTACCAACGGCTCCTAACGCTGCCGCCTTCGCAACCGCTGGGGCAGCCGCTGCAATCAATGATGGAATAGCAGCTAACAGCGGGAATATACCACCAGATTTTATCATACTGGCGATTGCTGCTTTCGAAAAATCAATTTGAACTCCTCATTTGTTCTTTAGCGCATCATTGAAATGTTTTGTTTGACGATCTGTCAATGATAATTTATGTGCACCACTGGACATTTGAGTGGGTTTCAGAGTTATTGTGGTTCCACATTCTTTAGCTGACTTTGATTTCAATTTCTTGACCTGACCATCAGTCAACTGGACATTAACAATACTATATGTCATTCTATTCTAAAATGTAATTTACACTTTCAATTGATCTTATTGTGAAAATCCTAACTACATGTTTTCTACTGGTGCATCAATAAGTCTCATTCGTCCGACAATTCCTTCTAACAACATTGATTTATCACTGAGAATGACAGCAACTGCTCTATAATCTGCTATACCAGCAGGGCGTTGTACTCGAGCTTGGAAGTATATATGAACAACAGATTGTCTCATCATGTCAAGATGTTCCAATGAAAAGTAATAAATCGGATAGTTTTTTCAAAATCAATTTGCGATATTTGCAAATCAGTATCAACATTTTGATCACGACCCATATACGACAATATTCTATGATATACACGTGCTACGTTGTTGTTTTCATAATTAAGCTGTACAGTCTCTGCTGGCTCTTGTTGTCCGTTTATTCTTAATGAAACTTCACTTACTCCTAATTTATCAAATATCATATGACTGGATAATTGACGACCCACTCGATTTGCATCCTGTAACGCTATAAAGATATGACGTAGAGCTGAAACACCTTGTTTTGATGCTAAGTGCCATGTAAATGTGCCATCTACATTATCTTGCTTCGTATCAGTCGTTGTTGTTAGCCAACTTAGCAATGATTTTCCACCTGTGTCCATAAACGATGTCGAATGGATTAGCTGAACCTTCACGGTCTGGATTAGCTGCGAGTTGTTGATCAGCTTTTGCAGTAGCTGCTGCAGTTCGTACTTTAATAAATTGATAATGGTCAGCATGATCAGAAGTATCCTTAGCAAACATCATAGACGGACCAGCCGACCTTGAATAATCATCAGAATATCTCGCAAGTCCGATTATTGTTTTTGCAATATCAACATCTTGTTCTATTGATTCAATTTATTTTCCATCAATGATATATCTTGCACTGTTAAATAGCGCCATAATGCCATTATTTACGAAACCACCTCGGATATTTGGGTTATTCTCATATGGTGTATCAGCTGCAACATTTATTACAAGCTGTCCTTCTATTTCAATAAATGCCTCACACGGCAAAAAATATCTACTTGTATCTTGAACTTGAAGTTCAACTCTCCCCCGTTGATTAGACTCTCTTGCAGGATAGGCATAATACTGATAGTTAATTTTAGAATCATCTTTATTCACTGGTGCTGCCATATCAAACGCTGGATCAGCAATTTTTTTAAATGCCATTTATACTAAAACGTTATCGTTTTTCTAAATGTAGTAATGTAATGCTATCATTTTCTTTTTCGTCTGACATTTTTACGATTTCCTCCAAGACCACTTCCCGCTATTATACTTGCAATATTACTACTATCTGGTGAAGTCATTGCTAATGATGCGAGTTTTTGTTCCACTGCGTTATTTATCACTTTACTGACATTTGCAGACATTATTGTTGTTGAAGGTAGCGGTGTTGAAACTATTTGTGGTGGTTTTCGTCCTAATCTAGATTTCACCAATGAAGTTATTCTATTCTTTGCGGTAGAAAAGGCCGTTCCTGCAAGATCTCCAACAGCGTTAATTCCCTTATTACGAATAACATCAATGGCTTTCATCGATAATTGTTTAGCAATTGGTGCTATTTTTGGGGCTATTCTTGTGAATAAACCCGCTATGGTATTTTCAAGGCCGTCTCCATAGTATGCCTTATAAACGGGCAATCTTGAGTTTACCACATACACGTTTGTTGGTTTATTGTGATTATAGTGTACTATCATCTTATTTGAAATGACTTTGTAATTTCTAAATGCAAGCATTTCAGAAATTTCAATCGCTATAATAACCACTAAATTCCCCTGGAATTCCGTCCATTAACTCATCTAAGAGTTCTCGATACGTATGAATATCAATTATCACACTTTGGAATAATCGTCTGCAAATATCAAATGCTTCATTAGTTATTTCGACTGAGTTATTCCCAGCTCGCTTACCTCCCATAAGAACCTCAAGTCGTGATATATCATTAATGATATTAATAGGACATATATGAGAATCATGATGAAAACTTCCATAACCCTCTCCTAAAAAACTTTCTGATTCGGAAACGTTTTGAATTTCTGGAGCTGATTCGGAAACGTTTTGAATTTCTAGAGATTGTCGACCTTGACCTTGACCTTGACCTCGACCTCGACCTCGACCTCGACCTTGTTGTTCTTTTCGTTGTTCTTTTAGTTGTTCTTTTAGTTGTTGTTGTTCCATTCCATACCTATTAACTCCCATTTGAAAAGCTCTGTAATTCAATGTATCCTTTTTTAAATTGCCGGAGGTTTCTTTATTAATTTTAAATAACCAATTCACCCAGTCATCTCGTTTTATTGTGTTTTGTATACTCGTCTTTTAAAAATTCCCTTCTGTTATAATAACTTTTTACAGCAAAGTCACCAAATGACTTATAGTCTTCAGGTTTCAGCAATTGAATTCGTCTGATTTCTGCTATAGCTTCATCAGTGAATTTCTCGTTAAAAGGAATATTTTTTTAACGGGATCATCATCAGTATCAATATTACCCATTTGTTGTATTTCTCGCTGAGTTTGTAACTCACCTGAAAGCTGTTTTATCTCCTCCTGAGTTTTTTTTTCAGTTTCTGTAGCAATCTTTCCCAATACATCAAAAATAGGTACTGCTCCCTCTTTAGGGATGTCGCCGTATATAGCACGTTCTGTTGCAAGTTTCATATCTTTAGTGGCTGTAGTTACAGGGGCTAAAAACTGTTCACTCCCAATAGAAAAGTCAGTCTGCGCTTGCTGTCTAAGTTGTAGTTTATCTCGCACGTTATCTCGAATTGGTATAAACTTTTTCAGTGATGCTAACCTATCGCGGGCTAGTCTGGTAGTTAATGCTTCTGATGTCATTATTGGAAATGCTAACGTTTTTTCAATTGTGGGTTTCAATGCTTGCATTTCCAGACTCATCAATCAAACGTCTTATAGATTTCACTTTCAAAGCAATCTCTGACCGAACTTGGTACTGTTCCCCGAGTTTCTTTCTAATTGCTTCAACTATACTAAATAGCCGAATGAATAAATTAATATCATTGTTATACAAAGAAACATTAACCGCTTTTTGGATTCTTTTTATCAATGAATACATTTTAGGTAGGACATATCTTCCATGTTTCAATTGTATATCAATTTGTTCAAATTCATTCAAAAGTCTGTCTTCATTCAAAAATTCAGAAAGTACGATTCCTTGATTTCTTAAATTTGATATTTCTGTGATGATAGATGCAATATTTTGAAATTCCATTTATTGAATATTATTACTAATGTATTTTCTTATCTTTAAAATATTTTTATCGAAGATATTCATATACTAAAAAAAAAAAACATATACAATGCCTATCTCTTCCTCATTCGAGTTCCGAGGCAAGAAAGGCATACATTAAAGACTTATATAAAACCCTAACTCCCCGATCGAGTTCAAGGGCGGGTTATATGGGCATTAGACGTGAAATGCAAGTGATTTCTTTACAAACATTGAACATATATAACTTGGAACTTATTTAGATATATACAATGCGAATATATAGGATATGATGCAATGCGATTATATAGGATGATATATATACAATGCGATTATATAGGATGATATATATACAATGCGATTATATAGGATGATATATAGGGACAGTACATTACATATAGGATGATATATATATATATATATATATATATATATATATATATATATATATATATATATATATATATATATATATATATATATATATATATATATATATATATACAATGCGATTATATAAGATGATATATATACAATACGATTATATAGGATGATATTATATATACTAGGGACAGTACATTACATATAGGATTATATATATATATATATATATATATATATATATATATATATATATATATATATATATATATATATATATATATACAATGCGATTATATAGGATGGTTATATATACAATGAGATGATAGGATGGTTATATATACAATGAGATGATAGGGACAGTACAGGACGATACAATACATGAAACGACGGGGCGGACTTACTACACCCAATCTACCAATCAAAAGCAACCCAAGAAATTAACCATGGTTGCAGTTGAAAAAATTCAACCACACTATGTCAATGGCGTGGGAGTTTTGATTGGCAAATTTGGGCTTCGTTTAAAGCCCCAAACTTATAACGGCTCTTATTATAAATAAGGTGATAATAAGACCAGTATCGATAAGCGAGTGTGTATTTATTTCCCTAGCATTTCATAGTGAAAATTGTGTAGTAATTTCAATGGAAACTAAATATTTAAATAAAACATTAAAACAAGAAATACAACTGTTAAATAATAGCAATTTTTTTATTAATTTCTATAATATTACGATTAAATAATCGTTATAATAATGGATTTACATGACGAGATAACTCTGTCATGGGGGATCCCTGTCAATTCAGGACCTGCTATTTATTGAATGGTTCGAGAATGATATTTTTCTGTGTCATTGGATAATTTTATTACATGTAGCGCTACCACACTAAAAAACTAAATTACATGTAATGCGCTTTACTATATTGACCTCACATACAATCTATTTTATTTGTAATTACAAAGTAATTTCATTTTCATACAAAATCAAAACTGCGCTGTTAAAGCTGTCTTTGTAATTGGGATTTTTAAAAAATCTATTAATAGAACCTTGACCCAGTGTCTTGTGTTACAGGCGCGCGTTTCGGTACAATAACCATATTTACTATTTGTTTATGTGGAGGTTCCGGCTGTTCCAGCTACTGTCATTTACTTTTTTAATACATATATGCGTGGATATTGCGAATAAGTATTGAAAAAAAAATATGTACACAATGATATTAACGCACGAAACACTTTTAGTGTTCTTCCCTATTGAAAATCGACTACTTTGCCCTATGGTAATTGATCTGAATTGTAAAATCATGCAAAAATGACTAAAATAGCATAACTCACTATTCAGAGTTATCTTGTAAATAGGAAAACTTTATTCTATGTCCATTTTTCTTTGAGATAGCTGTTTGATAAATCCCTTCAGCAACTTTTTGTACTGAAGGCATACATATTCCAAAATATTTTCCCGCAGCATTCATTGATTGAAAAATTCTTTTTTCATTCGTCGCTGTATCAAATGACTGTTCTGGTCTATTTCCAACTGACTTACAAGTCCCTGTCTTTCCTTTTTTTATATTCTCTCTTTGAGAAATGCATTGTAAATTGGAAATCGCGTTGTTTAAAGGATTAGAGTCAATATGATCAATAACATTACCATCTTTAATCAATCCATAAAATGCTTCATATACAATTCTGTAAACGTAATAGTTCTTTCTTCCAGCAGTAAATTTCAAGTATCCTTGATTATTAACAAAACCAATTGGCTTTTTCAGTCTGCGGTTTCTAAGATCACCATCAGCAGATATTTCATAATTAACGA
Source organism: Potamilus streckersoni (assembly GCA_016746295.1). Classification (NCBI taxonomy): domain Eukaryota; kingdom Metazoa; phylum Mollusca; class Bivalvia; order Unionida; family Unionidae; genus Potamilus; species Potamilus streckersoni. Next base: position 734,149 of record JAEAOA010000226.1, on the reverse strand, counting down.
GTATTGGATGTGGTATGAATTCTTGCTCCATTTATATATAATAATACTATTTGTATAATTCATTATTTGCTTTAATTATAAATCTATTAATGTAGTCTTGAGGGGTTTTTATGACTTTGTCTTTAACAGAGTCATGGTTAGGGTCAATGATAGCGTTTTTTATTCGTTTATCATAATAACGTTTCATTTCTCTAAACCGCTTACCCCCACAATTGATACATAATTGTGATTTTCCTCTCACACCCACCCCACAATTTATGCATGGTGCCGGGCCTGTCGAATTATTTCTGACACTCTGTAAGTGATGTCCACATAATTCACCTTTACACGATTTATTGCATGGGGTTACTGATCCAATCATAAGCCATTTGCAGTGATTCATTATATATAAACAAAATTTTCTATTTAAATACTTGTCTTATTTATATGAATGAAGAATTCAAGAGATTATCGGCAATCAAGCCTTGGAAAAATATTAAATTCAATCTTGATAGAACTCTCGAAGATGTACCAAAAGAGAAAATAAATAATAGAAGTCTGATTAGAAAAATACGAGATTGTGTTAATGAGTTTAAACAGGACGGTGCATCACACACCTGGTCAACATTTAGAATTGATGGTGTTGTTGATGCTAGAATGAATGATGAAACAGCAGCTATGATACTATCACAACTTGACAATAAACGGTATTTTCTCAGAGTGAAATTCATTATCAATTTAGAATCGGACGATTGGGTTACAAGAGACAAATTTGTTCCAATTCTCAAAGATAGGACAACAGTCATTGTTAGCCGTGATTCCAGACCAGGGCTGTTAACTGGAATTGATAAACCATACTATGAAAAAGCGTATCCAGAAACAGCAATTGTTTATGGGATGTATCCGTTAAATAAGAAACCTGACATTGGAAAACTAGCACCAATGGAACAGTCAACGTCAGTAGAAAAACCACTCAATTGTGTGGCACTACATGTCATAGAACACTTTACAAATACACTCCGTGGGAATAAATTAACCGATCTAAGACGTAAAAAAATAAGTCAATGGGAGCTAACAGTGAAAGAGAACGGAGCAACTATTTCCGATATAGCTAGATTGGAAAAGTTGAGATTTCCGATAACCGTTTCAACGATAACTGGCGAAGTATTATACGAATCGAAATACAATATAAACGGAGCTCCAATCAAAATTATTGATCATAACACACACGCATGGACATCCGCGGTTACAATATTCCCGCGAGACAGAACAGTGAAATATATCCCAGAAGAATTCACCAAGGATGGCATTCTCACTGAAGAAAGATTATTCGATGCTATTGCTAGTTTGTGTAAAAACGACCCTGTATCAGTATGACTACTTCATAGTTTTGAAGATGAAGAATGTCAATTCAATCAATTTGTGAGACCTAACGGTGAATTATATCGTACTGAAAGTCTACATAATAGGATGAAAAATCTAGCAATAAGTCTCAGTGAAAACGCTAGCGTTTTTAATGGAAAATCCGATGATTACGAACAGTTACTTACAAATTGTTTTACAATTCCATCACTTGCAGCTCATGTTGCAAGAAAGAAAAATAATTGGAAACCAACACGAAAAGAGTTTTTACAGGATGTTCAATCCAGCTGTCTGGAATATTATCATGGCGGTCTATGGAACGTTAAGTACAATCGTGAAAGTATGATATCAGTTGATATCGATGCCTGTTATCCAGGAAGTTTTCTAGGATATGGATTCGCTGGTGAGTATTTTAAACGGTTTGGACATCCCACACATGAAATGACTCGCCTTGCTATTAATGGACCACTGCCTGATTTTGATTTGACCGGTTTTGCTTGCGTAGTATCATTTGAATTCGCTGAAGGACTTCATCCGTGTTGTTATGTTTGGATTGGTAGACACATGGCTGAAAGGATGTGGTTACCAATAGTGTTATTGCGATATATGATTAATTGTAAAATGTTAGTTTCGTTGATTGTCAGCGAAGTGTTTATCTCATATCAGAAACAAACCAATGTCTGCTTACCAGAACCAGAATGTCTTGATAGTATAATCGATAAATCTAGAAAACATATTGATACTGACGAGGAGTACATCATTGAATGGTCAAAAAAGATATTTAACCAACGAAATAGTGAAACAAAGGATCTTGGCCGAAGAATAATCGGTAAATTTACACAAGGTGGAAAAAAATTCAACTTTAAAAGACAATCCTCACGATTGATTATAGATGATGCCGAATACGACTTCGTTATTAAAGATGCAGTAGAGAAAAATAGATACGCAAATTGTAAAACAGCCTTCTTGTCCAATAAAACAAAGTTAGGTAGAATTGTTACTTACAGTGATGGAGAAAGCTCTGCATATCTACATTTGAGAGCTTCTATGCTGGGTTATGCATCTATCAATTTATTTGCAATGATAAATAGATTTCCTAATATAGCAGTCAGAGTTGCAATTGATTCAATGTATGTCGATAAAAAATATATCAAAGAGGTAACTAAATTTACTAATAGCGAAGAGACTTGGGGAACATGGCGAATTAAACGTGAAATACAATGCAATTATTCTGAATCAGCAGACTTTGAGATTAAAAGCAGTTACCTGAAAAACGATAATTCTATCAGTGAAAAATCCGAAGGATTTTCTATGTCTAAAGCACCACCGATATCAGATCCAATTTGTAGATATAAAACAGTTTATTTAAACGGTTGTGGTGGACCTGGAAAGACAACACGTGTGATAGAATTATATTGAGAGAGAACGTCCATGATTGTACTCACACCAACCCATAGACTAGCGAGAGAGATAAAACATGGCCAAAAATCCAAAGGATTTTCCGTTGAAGCTTGCACGTATCATAGTTTTTTTCGATACAAGGGCGATGCTTGGACTCCTGAGCGAATGGGTGAGAAATTTATTCCAGCGGTTATTATTTGGGATGAAGCATGTACTGTTTCAGAAGATGTATTAAAAATGTTTCTTGATTGGTTATTGCAAAATAATACAAAAGTTATATTGTGCGGCGATCATGGTCAACCACCACCATTTGTTGGTAGAAGTCCGCATAATTGGTTAAAAGGATTTGTTGATTATTACGAAGAAATTGATACTGACTATAGAGCACTCGATGAGCATTTACGTGAGTTTAAAAAACTAATTAGATTACAACACGATAGAATTCAATGTGAAGTAGCGCGTGAAATAATTTCTGAAACACCTATGAATGATTTTTGGGAAACATGGAGACCAAATGATTTTGTAGTAGCAAGTAAAAAGATAGTCAGAGACGCACTTCAGAAAAAGTTGTTTGAGCTACACAAGAAAAAATTCCCAACGTTTCCAGTACCGTTGTGTTATAGACCATTGGATACACGAAAGCAGATTATTGAAGTTGAAATTCCAGGCCAGACGGAGAAACAGATTCTAGTGTTAAATGATATTGTGCTAGTTGATATCAATACTGTAAAAGATGCATTATGCGCTGATAAATCACCATGGACGCTTGGTTATGTAACAACAATACACTCGTCACAAGGATTGACCATCACGGATACAATTGTTTGGATAGTTGATAATCGCATTGAATGGTCAAATTTAGTCTATCTCGCAGTGTCCAGAGTACGACGAATAAATCAACTACGAAGGATTGTTTTCGATGATGATTTTAATGCAAACGATGATAACACTGATATTAGCATCATTAATAAAAAACTCTCTGGTTACAAACAGCAGGACAAAAAAAACAACGAGAACTTGATATTGATGCTGAAGTAATAATCGCATTAAAAGAACAAAGAATAATCACTACGCCAGTTGCAATTGTATAATGCACTGGCAGTATTCGGATAAAGACCCTCGACAATTCACCGTAGACAGAAACAATAACAGTCTTGGTCATGTCAGAAACAATGTGATGTTGACCTGTCTTGAGTGTAATAGACGTAACGGAGCTAGTTAAGACCATGTGGCGGTAATTGAGTATCGTCCGGAATGACTTGTAGTTGTTCGCGTATAAAACCACGCTGAGGTGCAGTTGAATCCAATCTGTAGATTGGAGGTCTACCAGTTGATCGCGTTATGGTTGAAATTTTATGCGTAGTAACACTCCATATAGGATCAGAAGCTCTTCGTTTACCACGTTCAAGTTCTCCTGGTTCGTATAAATATAGCACAGTAACATCACCGAGAAGTGGTTGAGTGCTAACCCGCTGTGGTTGTTCGGGAATATATTTTTTTATTGCAATATTTGGTTTCATATTAATAGTTCGAGTAATCTCGTTATTTAACGCTGCAACTAACTCGGTAACCTTTGGACCCATTCACGAGATCGTTTTTCTTGGATGAATTCTTTTGCATATTGATATCCAAATAACCGTTATGCAAGAGTTCGATTAAATCGTTCTACAATTGCCTGATCGCGATGTAACGCAGTATGTCCCCGTCGTATTGTAACATTATGAGTTTTCATTGTTGATAGAACAGCACCTTGAAACTCTTTGCCAGGATCAACTTGTAATAGATTTGGCCATCTTAGAGGACCTCGTCGATAAATCTTTTCAAATGCAGAAACGACTTCAGAAGCTGACTTTGTTTTTAATGGTTCTGCTTGTTTAAATCGACTCGCAATATCAACTACAGTTAGCGCGTATTTGTAACCATGGTCGTGTGGTAAAAACAATAAATCAGCCTGATGAACTTCATTGGGTACGGTAACATCAAAATGAGAATAATTAATTTGTTTAGGCGGTGGTAGATAAATTTGCCATATAGCTTGGTTGGATAACCAATCTTTTGCAGTGGATTTTTTCACTTTTGCAGCGTTAGCGAGTTTACTAATTGCTGCTTTACCCCTCCAGTATCCTTTCGGAGAATAATAAATAGATTCCATACTATAGAAACACTGTTTTTAATTACCAGCACCTAACACTAATTTGCCTTTCATAGCTGATTTGACCAACCATGAAGCCAATTTTTCTTTGAAGGATTTATCGGGAATAGCATTTAACGCATGAATTAATTTTACATCCGCGAGATGTCTTTTTTGCAAATTATTGCTTGTATATGCAACATCATGAGCATGACATGCCTTATCAATAGCATTTATCGGATACTCACCAGGCCAGGGCTGATTTTGATCATCAAGTCTGATATCTAATCTCGTTCCGGGACCACAGTAGCTATATCCTGGAAGGTGTTTTTCTCCGGGGTATTTTGCCCATTGGGTTCTGGGGAGTTTTCCAAGTTTTGCGGCAATATCACCTCCGAGTTGCTTTTTTTTTAAAATCTAAATTTTTTTGTACCACATGTTACACATTTACCAGTAAGCGCTAGTCTATTGTTTTTAGTTGTAATGGTTGTCTGATCGGTTGTATCAGTACGCTGTTTACATTTAACACAATATAGATCCATAATTTATATATAGAGTTATGAATATAATTGATTTTTCAGCGACTAAAAAAAGAGACCCAGTAAAACACCACGCAGCGCTTCCGAATTCTATTCGTGCCATTATAATCGGACAATCTGGATCGGGTAAAACACAATTACTGCTTAATTTGATAATGCGATTTATGAAGTGGGATAAATTATATTTAATTGCCCCATCCGTAGATGATCAACGGTGCTGTAAAGTGCTAAAAGATTATAATGAAAATGCATCAGAAATTAAAGGTGAAAGTGTAATCGACTTTATTCTTGATATTAATGATGCACCATCAATAGAAGATCTCGACGGAGACATAAACAATCTTGTAGTGTACGATGATGTAATGTTAGATAATCAAAAGAACCCTGCTAGAATATTTTCACGAGGTAGGCATAAAAACACTGACGTGATATATGTCACTCAACGCTACACTCAAATTCCAAAAGTGATTCGCGATAACTGCAATATTCTTGCTGTATTCAATGGCGTTGATACACATACGCTACGAAATATTTGGCAGACATGGTGTTCCGATATGGACTTCAATGGATTTAAAAATTACTTTAGTCATGCTCAGTCTGTCCCATATGGATTTATAACAATAAATTAACACGACCCTCGGTCACGATATCGTATTGGACTTGATCAAATATTCGGTTAAATAATTTGTATTAACCCTAAAATCCTTTCAGCGGAGGGGAGGGTTATGACAACAATAATAGCAATTATTGGCAGCAATTTTGAGGGTGGTTATGACAATGTATTTACGACAAAATCGCTAAGGCTCCATTTGTAAAATGGGGTCCTTATTTTTTTTATGGTTAAAATATGAGATTTCGTAGGAAGGCTCCATTTGGCATCTGAGGCTTTAATCGATTTTGTCGCAAAAATTTGTAGGGTTCACCCCCCCCCCTGCTGCTAATGATTTCTCATTTATATAGTATTGATAAGGATCCTTGTTGAATGGCATTTTTCACAACGACATGTTTAAATTTAACTTTTTTTTCTCCAAGAAATATCACAATGATTCATTGTTAAATTGTATTGCCTTGCGTAAAGAGTTATGTACTTGTAAGATAAGTGGATCGGACTAAATGTATGAGGGAGAGCAGTGACCCGACAAAAGCGCGCCGACATGAAGATGAAAATAACCAAATAATGTAATATATTTCAGACATAAAATAAAAGCAAATACTGTTTATTTTAATATTTTTATAGTTTATGTGTTTAGTATAATATTGGTATGATGCTCTCCTAAGTTTAAACATACACTTTTAAAATTGTTTTCTGAGTAAAGAGTTATGTACTTGTAAGACAAGCGGATCGGACTAAATAGATGAGGGAGACCGGTGACCCGACAAAAGCGCGCCAAGACAAAAGCACGTCGACATACACTCTGCGAAAGATGAAAATAACAAAAACAATCTAATATATTTCAGACATAAAATAAAAGCATCTATTTTGTGATGCCTTTGGCAAATATTAGACAGTCAGTTAAGTTAATTATTATTATTTCATCTGGAAACACGAAAGTAAATTGTTTTGATCGCGTGTTACAGTTAATTAAAATTTGAACTAGAATAATGTTCTTGGCTTTGGATTATTGAAGACCACACACATTGTTTACCTTAACCTAATTTATACATGCGCGGTTTTGTCGCACGAGGTTTTGTTGGGGTTGTTTAGCATTGCGCGCTTATGTCGGTGCGCTTTTGTTACGGAGCCGGGAGAGCACCAACTAGTGTCGTTGCTGGTGTTATATTTTTAAATAATTGAAATCGTGCTTGTAGTGATTTTTTATCAAACAATGTATTTCTATTTCCTGTTTAAATCTTCCAGAAACTCTAAAAATCATTTTTAGCTACACCTGACTATTCAATGTAAATTAGATCATGCTATGCTTTAGATACAATATTGAATATCGTCATTTTGATTTTATCAATGTTGATATTTATGTATCATCTTTAACAATACCATTTTGATAAAAGTCTTGTTTAGGTACGTAAATGATTTAAAAGACGAACATGTCACAAAAGCAAGAATAAAAATGCAATTGTAGAAGCTCATCCGGTAAAATTCGTGAAACACGCGGTCCTTTTCTGTACCTGCCATACTAGGCGTATCCGGAAATTCCACGGCAAACTGACTGTTACGTTATTCAGCCATACTTTAGGTGGCGCTCACCAGTTATTATGTACTTTTGAGAGAGTGATCTATGTAAGGTGAAGTTGTTTGCATTTTAAACATGCACAGTGGAGAGAATGTTGGCATACCTATATACTACTTTCATGTAATGTGGATGAAATTTCTTTGGATATTGTACTTTTGGAAATTTTAAATGATCTTAGGACACTGCTAACTAAAATGACTGCTCCCTTGTGCTCCAAAAATCAACCTAAATTTGTCTAAAGTACACTATTCTTGGCAGCTATTAAAATATGGAAAATGAATTTTGCCAAACTAGATAATACCAGCTTCTAAAAGAGCAATGACAGAATTACCAAATACATAAAATGTAAAAAAAGTTATCGGCTCTTTTTTTTACAATTTACCTCTGAAGTTCGAGAAGTGAAAATGAGCAAGTAGAGCTAGCACTTTTTTGAAAGGTGCACATCTGGAGTAAGGCCAAGCTGTATAGTCTCTAACCCATATTACACCCATCAATCATACATCAAAATAAAGAGAATTAAAGGTTCTTTGAACAATACCTAAGATATACAAAATTTCTTTTAAATAACCAGTATAACTAGTGAGGAAACCCGGGGGGAACTCTTTTTCTTTACAATTTTAACCCTATGCTAAATACGAAACTGTAGAGCGCCACCTTAATTATTTAATGACACTTACTGATGAATGTAAATCTTCTGTTTGCAGAGGCTGACAAAAAGAAAGCTCATTTAACACGTCTCATTAATTCCGCATTGTTTTCAAGAGAGTGTGAGATATCTGAGTAAATTCACTCGGATTGTGTAAAATGTTAAAATAATTTATTGAATTATTTCAATAATGCTCATTCAACACTGCTATCGTTGAGGATTTCTTCATATTATTTTCGTTATTTCTTTCTAATTTCATTCTTCTCTTTATCATTTCGTATAAGGCCGTATGCACGTTATTGACATGTGACCATTAGAATAATATCAGTTAGTAAAAAAACAAATAACTTTGTCTTCTCTGCCTTCTTTGCTTTTCTTCTTCTGAACTTTGCATTCTCTGCTGAAGTACGGATATTATGGATATTTAATATGCATTTTTTGTTAGCTTTATTTTATAACTGTGAGTTATGCAAAATTTCATTTTATAGCTGACACTGTCCAAAATCAGGTTCATTTTCTACCTGACCTGAATCACTATTTTATTCAGTGGGAAATTATTACACAGCTAATATTTTCTCTTTGAGGATACGATTAATATTAATATTATTATTAAAAGAAGTAAATGCGTTTAGTTTGGTTTGAACCAAGGATATTGTTTTCAATGTCCTTTCTTATCACTTTAGTAGCAGGCCTTTTAAATATAACTAACATTTCATCTTGGAAACATTTAGTCCCTTTCAGACTGAAATATTACATTAGATAATAGTTTGGGGGTTGGAGTTAGAAAATGCTGATTGTGTCTTGAGGTCAGATAGAATATATAATCTTGTTACTGGAGTAATTATTTATTCGTGCTTTAAGATCTGAATAGAATCTGTTGTTTTATAGTAGTTTGCTGTATTAGGTTTGGGCTGAAAGTTTTTTATTCAGCTTATTTGATTCAAGTGATTTTTCTCTTGAAATACAAAAAGTGCTAAAAAAATAACATTCTTGGAAATAGAGACTTAGATTCCTAGTGAAACTCAAATAAGAATACATCTTAGATTTTATAATTGTAATACAACAAAAAATTTGGCAGATCAATAGGACACGGGTAACCATCTATACTTCCTGTGTTAGATTTATTTTGGATTACCAATAAAGTTTTTTTTCTTCAGAACTTTAATCATTAGGATTTGTTTTCGAAATTCGAGGATTATTTGAAATTTATTTTGCAATACCGTAAGCTGTTCTTAATTTTTTTTTTATTTTGTCTTCTTGGGAGATAAATTACTTGTTGAATACCACAAATTTTGTTGTTTCTCACTTTTTTCTATTACCGGTACTTATTTTAAGACCATCGTGTAGGAATAGAGCGTAAATCAATCCGTCCCCTCTTTGTCTGCCATTTTTGTCAATAATTCTGCTCCTGTCTTGCTTCTTGTAAATTAAATTTCCAATATAAAGAGAAAAATGACATCAAATTTATTTCACACATCAAAAAAGTAGTTAATGACTACAAACTCTCTCTCTCTCTCTCTCTCTCTCTCTCTCTCTCTCTCTCTCTCTCTCTCTCTCTCTCTCTCTCTCTCTCTCTCTCTCTCTCTGTAAAACACGCAACACTTCAACATCACTCATTATCAAATCACTCACAAACTAATAAATAAAATAATTTTTTTTTCAAGAAAACAAGTAACTTTTTATTCTCAGAATGTGTACCATATTACAAAAAGGAATATTCGTAATCTTTAAATCTCAATATTTATATATCATGTTATTGCAATAGTATTATGTTCTTTTCAGAAATTCTCAATGTAACTGACAATAATGAAACAATGTGCTCTTTAGATCATTTACTAGTCATCCACTCATTGTTGGTGAGGAATAATAATAATAATAATAATAATAATAATAATAATAATAATAATAATAATAATAATAATAATAATAATAATAATAATGCGGACTTAGTACAGCGTCTTATATTTACAAATTTTATGTGCTTTACACCATTAGATTGCGCATTACAAAATATACAACGACAAGATTACATATACAACGGAAGGATTATGAAAATAAATACTATGAAATAACAAAACAAAAGCATACTGACAATAATGAAGGAATTAAATATTATAAAGTCTCTTAAGTCTGGTCATGTAGTTAAAATAGGTGAGTTAATTCCACTAAATAAAACTGCTGATCGAATTGAGAAATAATGGACTGAAAAGGGAAGGGATAACATATGATATGCTGACCTTTCTGTTCTGAAAATATACATAAATGACACCATGTGACTGAAGAATGAGTGATCGCACGGGGTTGGTTACCATGTGTACAACGGGAAGGTGTGGGGCGAAATTTTGTGTGTTCGATAGCACTAACATAAAGTGGACTATGAGTGAAGGAAACAGTTTGTCAGTAGGAAGCAAGCACAGAGAACAGCAGTTTCCAGCTATGGCACTTAGAACTGACAGAGGGCTGTGATGTACTATATTAGGTCCCTCTGGACAGTTTGTCCGGTGAATTTTCATCTGACAATTACCTATTGCAGAAAAATGAGAATATTTTTACACTGAAGATACAAATAAAAAACTAAATATTGAATTTTGCAGGATGGTTGCTTGTTAGATTTTGACAAAGGCAGTCAGGTTAATTCCTTAAACAACTGGTGGCCTTTTATATCGAATCAACACTGCCACCAACTACTTTTTTAAAGAAATAAAAGCCGTTGAGATAAGCTGTGTATATCTGCTATGCTATTTTTTTAAAAATAAAAATAACTAATTATAACCCACACCACATGAACAGTGCTAATAAAATGATGTCGGCCAGTGGGTTCCACCGGATTGAAAGGCCTTATTTTCAAGTGAGACCAAAGTCTGTGATCATGCGATCACAAAAACCACCAGTACCGTCACTCTGGAAAAATCCAACTGTTGATAAGTGAAGTTAACCAGCGATGGGATGTCGCTTTTCGTATTTGAGTAGGGTGTGTGAGACAAAGTATCATTAGTGGTTTCATGACCTACAATTGGCCGGTTATAAAACTACCTTTTGAACCTTTTCTAGACTCCACTGAATACCGCTGACACAAAAAGGTTTCAGATGATATGTAAATGCAATAAATTCGAATGAGAATAGATTTGATAGCGGACATTTTTAAGTACCTAATGATTTGCGCCTAAGTAATCAAAGACGGAATTTTGAGCAGTACATCCAGTCTCGAGTGAGTGCAAAGATATACTAATGACACTTTGTATCTTCTTCAACCCTTCACTGAACTGTTCATAAAGCAGGATATTCTGCATCCAGTTAAGAGTTTATTTCAGAGTGAAATGAATTTTATTTGGCAGAAACTTGTTCTGGTGCCTGGAGAGTACACTGGTAAACATGCCCGCCTGCTGTCCTGGCAATGATCGTATCAACTAGCGAATGGTTTGCTGTTGGCTCTCATGTGTCCTCCGGCTTGATGGATTCCGCGGCTATTCGAGTACTATCTACATTCTTGGTAACTGTTGCATAAATGATGTCTAAACATTCTTTTGCAAGGTCTGTTAATAAGGTCTCACTGGACAGTTTTGCAATTTGGCACATATTTGTTTTTAAGGTAGGAGGCATGAACCTAATTATCATAAGCCTAGCATATGTAAATTAACACAGAAGCCAAATCTGTAATATGGTTTAGATTTACTTTGAGTAAGGCTTGAAGATGGGTTGGCTTGTTTGTTGACTGCCTGTCACAGTCAGACTAGCATTTGAGATCAATATGTAACTTGAAATTACTCAAAACAGAGCTTTGCTGTTAAAAATGAATGTAAAATGAGGGGTTGGTGGCAGTGTTTATTCAATATAAAAAGACACCAGTTGTATAAAGAATTAACCTGACTGCCTTAGTCAAAATCTAACAAGCAACCTTCCTTTCATTCAACGATAATTTTGGGAAGATGGATGGTCGAGCAGTCTAAACCATGTCATGATCATTTTAATACAACAACTGCCAACCCATAACCCACCAAAAAACAGGCAAAAAATATTTTTTTAAAAAAGTTCTTTGTCAAAAACAGATATATCAACATTGCAAACAAATAAAATATTATCAATGTACGGCCGTTGTCAACAGAGACAACGTTAGAAACAAAAAAGGAAGTAAATTTAAACAGTGACTATATTTCCACCTTTTCCAAAAATCAATCTTCTTTGTTCATGAATTCTCCAGCCATATGAAAATCGTTTTCAATTGACTCTACCAATAACAGATTCAAGCTTTTCACGGCTCGTTTTTCTATAATTAGAAGGCATCACTACAAGAATTAGACCTGAAGTAGACTATTTACGTTTCCCTCTCTTTCCATACTCTGCCTTGCTTCTACTAAATCTTCGGAATATGTCGGTGGCCTATTTTGATTTTTGATGTCATTATGTGTGTGCCCACAACTCCGTTTTTGGAGATGCGCTGTCTCTCTCCGTTGGTTCAAATGTCTTCTAAGATGAGCAACTATCCGTTGTTCATTCTCTGGTCGAATTCTTGGTCTTCTTGACCGAATGAGTTCGTCTAAACGACTTCTTGGGCTCGAAGCAGTGGTTTGAGTATACAGCAACGGCCCCTGAAAGAAATTAATTTTGGATTAACACATGTCACTAAATTTCCAATTTTCTTACTTTTATCCAGAGTCAAGGAAAGAAATTTGCTGTTAGTAGAAAGAAATATGTAGGTGGGGTAGTTGTTGTCATCCGTTAGTCTCGAGAGACGATGGAAATGCGCCCATGAGAGATGTCCCATATGGTAGTTGTGCAGCGTCTACTGTGGCTATGGATCCGCACGCGGGAGTGGAAATCCTTGCTGCAGTTGCTGCACTTCAAAGTTGGTGTAGTAAAGTGATGTAATAAGAATAAATATTCAAAGTACTTACAACTTGTGCATGGTAATCTATTATAATTTATTATAAAAATTAAATTATCTTCACTGTCCAGAAATATTTTCAAACGTTAGTATGTCGATCTTGATAACTGTAAAACAATGTTCAAGATTTAATTGTTATAACTGAAAGATTAATATATTTAAATATCTGTCTGTCTGTCCGTAAAAAAGTACATATGTTTTGAATGATACAGCTTGTTCCTTGAAAAAAATTTTATTGTCACATGTAATGAATATACTTTCATTCAACTTGCATTCTTTATATTTATGAAATATAAGATCCTTGTTTGACGAAATATTTAAGATTACTACAAATATTCAAACTGAGTGATGAAGAATTATTTATATTCCTGATTTTCCTGTAAACTGAACTAAGAGTTTTTAAAAGCGCTACGATTTATTTTACTTTTCCAATGTGTGTGTGTCTGTGTGTCTGTGCGCGTGTGTGTATGAGAGAGAGAGAGAGAGCAACGGGTGCATTACAGTACATTAATCAATGTTCATTTTGTGTGACTCGACAACAATCTTATTATTTAAAAAATATCACTCTTTAATTTAATCAATTTACGTTTCGAACTTTATATATTCACTCAAGGTTCAGAGCAGTTAATTTCAACTCCTTTTTTACTTTCTATCTGGAATTCATTTTTGGGCATGTATAAATTACATATTTTACATTATTTTATCATCATTAGTTCATTAGTAGAGGGCGACTAATTGAGTAGGTGTATGGAGCTGTAATATGAAACTATATATTATATCGGTTGAAATTTTCGTTTCCCTACATTTAAAAGACTCAGAAAGTAATGACACAGACACACACACACACACACACACACACACACATATATATATATATATATATATATATATATATATATATATATATATATATATATATATATATATATATATATATATATATATATATATATATATATATATATATATATAGAGAGAGAGAGAATTTTTTAATATACCTTGATATATTATTGACGAATGTTGAATATTTGATCAGAAACAGAGTATATTTAATGACGTAAGCAATGATATTGAATTCAGTTTGAATAGATTTAATGACGTAAGCAATCATATTGAATTTAGTTTGAATTTAGTTTGAATTCAGTCTGATGAAGCAATAAAGCTGTCAAGGTTAACTATATAGTGGTCTGCAAATATTAATATAAAAGCTCGAATCCGAAAAGAATGTTTAAAAATGTAAAATCAAGGAAAGTACAGAAAACATGATGCCCGTTACTGTTTATATTAGCAATTTTGTTTTCACTGTATTTTAAGACTGGTCAAAATTGAAAAAGTTTGGTTGATCAATATAAAACGAGCTAACGGCTTATCCTACAGTGAGGCAAATTTATGGTCACAGTCAGAGTTCATCATGTTTGTTATATACTATACTGAAAAGTTTATATCCTCTACCTTTGTTCCGTTCTCAATGTACTGGAAGGAAGTCTCTCTAACCAAGGGCGGTAACTTTGTCAAGGTACTTTCGTATCTTCTGGGCCTGCTGATGGCCTGTGTCCCACGCATATGTCCCAACACAGGGAAACGATGATTGAAGAATACTGTATCATTATAGGAGAGCAGACGATAGTCATCTTGGCCTAAATGAACTTTGCTTGCAATTCTTCGCTCCGAAACACTACCAGGCATTGTCTGTGACTATATATATATATATATATATATATATATATATATATATATATATATATATATATATATATATATATATATATATATATACATATATATAATAAAATTCGCTTGCTCTATGTAACAAACCCTCCATCCGTTCCAACGTCCTAAATCTCCATATACATTCATCCTACATTTATCCTCACTCCTTATATATCAATCAGCGTATATGCATGTCTAAATACCACACTAATCACCTATTCATTTACAAATACATACATAGATACATACATACATACATACATACATACATACATACATACATACATACATACATACATACATACATACATACATACATACATACATACATACATACATGAAAAGAAAAGTAGAGGGAAACCATTGTTCAAATGCTAAGGCACAAACGTTCACCACAAGTATGGAGCCTTAACTAAAGAAGAAAAACCCAAATTTATAAGAATATAGGTGGCAGTCCCCTCCTTCTCCTCAGCCGTACCTCCCCCTCTCTCCCCGGGACCTTTTTAAGTTTTTATTGATGCATATGAGACAATTACAGCAACAATAAAATAATTAAATCGATCCACCTGAACTTATATAATTTAATCCGGTTGATTGTGTTGAGTAGTTATGTATATTACATCTTTATAAAATGAATCCTTTCTTCACATCGCTCAGAAAAGAAAGAAAGGATGAAAAACAATATATATTTTGCGTACTTACATGTATAATCGCACTCCTGAACCTCGCTATTCCTATGCATTTGGTGTGGATAACGTTTAAATGATTTTGATTTTAATTAGGTGATCTTTGCCCGTGAAATACCTACCTCAGATTGCTATCATCGAGTAGATGAACTGCACGCTCTGCTATTATACACAATGTTACCGTTATCAAGAGAGCTCAGGACAATAGAGTGCCAGAGTACCATTAATGGTAACAGAAAATATATGTGTGTGTGTCAGTGCAGAGCCCTTAATGTGTATCTTTAGATGAAACACAAAGCCGATTTTAAGGCCGGAAACTTAAATGTAACTGTCAATAATTTAAAGAAAAGAAATAGTCATATAAATATTTCAGAAAATTTTGATTTCAAGGAAAGTAAAAGAAAATGTTTATAAATAAAATTTTATTTTACTCTGTTGCAATATGATACAGTGAAAGCCGATTTCACGCAATGTTCTACATTTTTTTAACAAATTTTATCCAGTTTGACGTAAACGAGAATACGTACAGAGCAGGCAGAGGCTTTTCAGTCATGTATCAGATGAAATCTTCAGATGATCACATAGAAAGATTTAACAATGTTTAATGGAACTTTACAATTGCAAAATATGTCGATAGGTAACTATCCTGAAACGTCATCAATAGTGACCCATACGACTCAAATCAAAACTATGAAGGACAGATTAAGATCACGATGGTACCAGACTACCCGTCATTCTATGTGCATACATGCATGCATGCATACATACATACATACATACATACATACATACATACATACATACATACATACATACATACATACATACATACATACATACATACATACATACATACATACATACATAGACAGACGAGTACTCTGGTACCATCGGGATCTAAATCTGTCCTTCATAGTTTTGATTTGAGTCGTATGGGTCACTATTGACTACGATTTTAATTAGAGCATTATCCGAAAAAATGAAAAAGCTATTTACATTTAAAAGTTTGCAAGTTATTTTTCCTTTTAATATTCGTGTCTGTAAGATACAAAGAAAGCTAAAGTAAGGGGGCAATTATATAAACAACCAATAATAAAACCACAGTAGACACCTGTCATTATATACTTAGATGTACTAAGCTAATATTTGAACTGAATACATTTTTTCTAAAGACTATATCAAAGGTAATGCAATATATATATATATACATATATATATATATATATATATATATATATATATATATATATATAAAAATAGATATATATAAATATATATACATACATATATATATAGATACATATATACACATATACATATAAAAATATATATATATATATATAAATATATATATAAATAAATACATATATATATATATATATATATATATATATATATATATATATATATATATATATATATATATATATATATGATTGTCCCATTATTCTATTCCCCCACAGCTCCGGTATCCAAGTGGTTAGAGTGTTCGCCTCGGATGCGGCAGGTCGCGGATTCGAACCACTGCCGAGTCATACCAAAGACTTATAAAAATGGTACTAGCAGTTTCCTCGCTAGGCGCTCAGCATTAAGAGATTTGTGTTAGGACTGATCGGACTGGTGTCAGGATAAAGTGACTTGGGACATCATGCTAGATGTCTGCGGCATGATGCCCAAGTGCTAGACATCACTATAAACTGTAACACTGCAGAAATTTTAGCGACATGACTAAAAAATTGCTAAACCTGCGTTACAAATACAAATCACACACTCCCCCATACACACTCCCCTCCACACACACACACACACACACACACACACACACACACACACTCCTCCCTACGATCATGTGTCAAGTTTCAACAGCCATTCATCAGATGGCGTAGGACGTATTTTATTTATTTATTTATTTATTTATTTATTTATTTATTTATTTATTGTAAATCTAATTATCCAAGAAATTTGTAAAGTAAGAAATTCAAATGCAGTCATTGAATTCTTCACTTTTTGACGCTTTCCTTATTCTGAATTATTTTACGATTTGTTTTGGCAGAAACATGAAATAAAGATAATGCTAGAAGGCTTGAATATTTAGTTGTTTCTGCACATTATTAAAGGACAAATGCGTTGGACAAAACCCATGGCAATAAAAGTCTATTATAATATCATTTAAAGGTAACAAGATAAGTTTAAAACGTTGCATTATATTTTTAAGTTAGCAATAGCGATATGTATACTATTAATCATTTAAACTCAAATCGTTATTTATTAATACATGTCGACTGTGATAAATTTTTTCGGGGATCAGTATAATTGTACTAACTCAGAATCACTTAAGCGATTCGTTTCCGCTTAGGTGCGTGCTTTATGCTTGGCTTGAATACAGTACATAATTACTCAGTACTTTTCCCATCGTGAAGATACGTTGAATTAGTCTCATATTTAATTGAAACAGTTTTGTAATTCAATAGCTTGTTATAGATCATTCGAGAACACCATTCTCGTGGACAGACGAAGAAAAGAGTTGCCTCTCTTAACCAGGAAACTATATGTATATAAAAATATGAATAACTATACAACTAATAATCTTTTTGTTTCAAGTTAACTTTAAAATTTTAGCGAGAGAGAGAGAGAGAGAGAGAGAGAGAGAGAGAGAGGGAGAGAGAGAGAGAGAGAGAGAGAGAGAGAGAGAGAGAGAGAGAGAGAGAGAGAGAGAGAGAGAGGGAGAGATTGGAAATTTTAATTCACACAAAACCAATATCTCATGATATTTGAGGATAAAGCTAGGAAATCATTCTGAAAATAATTTGAAGAGCATCTCATCTTAGTACATATCGCAAATAATTGAACGATATTATCAAGACATTTTAATTAATTAGTCCACATAATCCATTGATAAAAGTTATTTTATTAGTACAACGGTACTTTCGCGTTAATTTGATGAAAGAAACGAAGGAACATTTGCGTGTTATATGTGTAGTATACAAATACAAATTCAAGCACACACAACCCCACCGATTTTATTCAATGTGAGGGATTGTTATGGTTGGGGTGGGGTGCTCCCATTGTTTAGTTTAAACTATTATAGAAGTCTCACCCAGGCTCTATTTTGTTGGAAGGTAAATTTAGTGAAAGATGGGTGTAAAACTCTAAGCAACCAGTCAGCAATGCCGACGGTTAGACAAATATATTAAAAAAGGATGAAATTCAATGAATAACAATTTAATAGCAATTCAATAACCAAATGACCCAAATTCTCATTTACACTCCTTCTGCTCGACCCTTTAATAAGCCTGTTGAATCACTTGATTAGCAGTGTGAGATTGATTTCAACCTATCCTTGTTTTTCTACTCAGATTGTGTATCCATTCTCTCTCCTATTTCTCCTACTTCCTTCTTCCCTTCCTCTTCGACTTTTCTCCAGATTCCTTCTACTCCTCCTCGACTTTCTCTAGACTCCTTATCCTCCTATATTTTCTCTAGACCCCTTTCTCCTCATCCCCCACTTTCACTACCACGACTACTCTTCTGTCATCTTCGACTGTCTCGATTACTTCCTCCAACTCTTGACTGTTATCTTCGACTGTCTCGATTACAGCCTCCAACTCTTGAAGACTTTGGACCCAACTTAAACCGAAGTTGTGCCCCCTGAAAAGCTTCAACACAAGGACAGTACAATATTTTTTCTTAAACCTCTGATTTCACACTACACACAGTCTATCATCAGATAACAGCTATTAAATTCCTTCTGTCACCCATTCGTTCACATTCGTACGTGCTTGCATGGTAAACAACGTCATAATACAGCACGGATTCAATTACTTCCATCACATAAATCAATAAAATTCCTTTGGATCAATAATACATATTCCTAATCATGTTATATTAAACAATATCACAAAAATCAGACACATTTCCTTACCTTACGACTCATACAAAGTACGCAAATATTCAAATATCCATGCACTTATATAGGCATAATTCCATAGCAACTAATCTTACATACATCAGCCATGTTTCCAAATTTACAATTCAAGCATATGTAAATTTTAACACAACGCATTAATGAATGTTTTAGTTTACTACGAAGTACCTGAGAGCGAATTACAAAATTAATTATGGCTACAAGAAAACGATCAACATAATTCTACCTCGCACCTAATAATTCTACATACTAAACGATCGTAGTAATTAAGTATACATACTTGATACAATCAGAATTATGATGCTGCAATGTTCTACAAAACTCAATCAGATAACCTACTGACCTTTTCGAAGCTTTGTCTTTCCTTAGAATCTACCTCTAAATTTTGCCGCCATATTACGAGTGGTTTCGTTCTTGGTGTAACCCTATCGATAAGAGATCGCTCTAGGCGAATGCTAAATTCGCTTGCGAATTGTGAAATCTACCTTTCGGCCGGCATTGTAATCACACTTTCTGTCTCAATTTCGATTGGATATCGCTGTGAACTGATCAAATCAAACTTATTGGACAATGTCCCTCTCACTGTCTGTTAACTTGGGGACAGATAAGAATACGTGAACTTCCTTTAGATCCTTGGACTAAACTTTAACACATAGGTGTGATGAATGCAAGCTTTAGTTTAGATAGTGCGCGATGTATCGCCTTTGTCGACTCAAGATTCTGATCTTCGGCGGGTCGGGCAACCTTCCGTAAGAGTTTAACACTCACCCGTGGCAATTTTTAGACATGAAACTCATGGCCGCGGTAGTATTCTCAAAACAAATAGATTATAGCTTATTGGTGGCCTTACTTGGAGCTTAGCAAACGTGACATACAATTTGAATCACTTGTGATTTCAAGTTCATTGGAGAAATGAAATTATAGCATCAGACATTGACCATAGTTAGTCATGGGGAAAATAATCATTATTCAAACTAAATAGAATCCATCTAGGTGCCGATGAAAATGAAAACATGAGCACAAAATCTGCTTAATCTAAGGGATAATATAGTCAGGATTGTTGTTGTTGCTATTGTTGTTGTTGGTGCTCTTACCTTCTATCAATCTCAGAACTGGCTTACGCTTTTGAAAAAAAAATGCATCCGGCTTAAAATTGGACACAGTTTATACAACACACAAATTTTGAAAACATAGCCTGATTAAACGCAAACGTGACTTAATTATATTATAATTTCACCGTCTTCTTGACCAGAACCATCATGGAAAAAAATATAACCAGGTTGGGAGTTACTGTCACGAAGGCGTATTACATTCTTTATAAATATGGCCGCTTATCTCAGAAGATCTGATTTCGCATATAAACTAGAATGCAAAAACGTAAAAGAAAATAAAGTTATAGGTAGTAATACAAAATGATGCGCATGGCTTTTGACCTTTCATCTTAATCTATTCCATGATGGGTCGTTCTGTAATATGTGCTAACAGTTAGAATTTTATTTTCAAGAATACATTTTAACGAAATATCACACTTCTAGGATTTATATGTGTATGCTATTGTCATAATGAATATATATATATATATATATATATATATATATATATATATATATATATATATATATATATATATATATATATATATATATATATATATATATATATATATATATATATATATATATATATATATATATATAATAGAATTGAGCATTCCCGGCAAATGTAACCTTTTTGTAAGCAGCATATTACATAGCTAATTTTTGTCTATAATTTTAGATTATATTTTAAAATCATTATTACTTGAAGGTAAACATGTTCACTTGGATCTGGTATTCTCCTTGGAAAAACCTGGATAACCCGATATTTTACATCTTATTTTCATAACTTTTTGTATTAGGCACGAACTTGCTGACAACATAAAATATTCTAAAAATGAACTTTTTAAGTATACTTATGGTCGATTTAACGTGACTTTCGTTTTTATTTAATGGAGAAGTACAAAGAAAATCTTTATTCCATATTTAACATCATTCTCGGCGGAATCAGTTACAGTTGTTTTCATTTAGTTTTGAGAGGATTTGTTATTATATTAAATTAGCATTGAAGTTATTATCTGGAATTACAAAGTGCTCAAAAACACTTTTGGACTAAATAACAATTTTTGAAGAATTGTTAATTCACTTAGAGACTCTTTAATTTATATCACTGAGCTAAATCATCTCTGTTTGCACATCAACACATTCCAGGCTTACAAGACTGAAATTCATTCCTAATGATAGCTTCTTGAAAGTAAATTGTTCTGAGATAGTTGGACTATTTATCATGCCCGGGGATGAGAGAGAGAGAGAGAGAGAGAGAGAGAGAGAGAGAGAGAGAGAGAGAGAGAGAGAGAGAGAGAGAGAGAGAGAGAGAGAGAGAGAGAGAGAGAGAGAGAGAGAGAGAGCGCGCACGCGGTCGTGTGTATGTGTGTAATTGTACATAAATTAAAACCCCTCTCTGTTGCATGACATGCATATCCTGGAGCTTATATGTATGATCTATGTATCATCAAGTGTCAATAAATTTCATTATGGAACCAATGGGTGATGTCTTGAAGCTTTGACCTACCTCAAGAACGTCCGAGCACAGTAATTATTGAAATTACCAACATGCAGATAAAAGAATCAATCATGCAGCTGACATAGTCCGTTATTACTGAGTCATAACATGGACACTTTTAAACACTGGATATGAAAATACAAATATATATACATGAAACTGTATGTGACCTCTGTGACTATACCAATCCTAATTGTCTAAATCACTCGATAATTACTTAGAACACACACACACACACACACACACACACACACACACACACACACACACACACACACACACACACACACACACAGGTATAACTGACTTTGACCAACGGACCTTTCTTGATTTGCAAGAAAGCTATCAACAAAGCTGTCAGCATGTTGATAAAAAACTGATAATGCAATCCAGTTGCCACAAATTGCTGGGAATGAAAAGGCAAATGCACACACCTAATTTGTATCTGAGCCATCTGCAGTTTCATAGAGTATTCATATGTGGCAAATGTGGCAAATTACATGTAAAAAGTAGGTGTCCAGTCTATGGTTAAACGTGCTACATGTGTCGCAAACAGCATCATTTTCGGAAATGCTGCAAGACAAAACAGGTACATGGTATGCTGGAACTATCAAGTGAAGAAGAAGAAACATCTTTTTGTGGGAACAGTGACAAAGGTAAACAGAAGTTAGTGACAAAGAATGGTATGTCACTCTGACACTTCATGGCACTGATGTCAAGTTATGTCATTTTGACACTTCATGGCACTAATGTCAAATTCAAAACTGATACTGGCTCGCAAGAAAACATCATTCCAAATCACATTTTTGAAACAATGAACATTTACAACTTTGAAGTAAAACCAACACCTGTCTCACAAGCTACTCTGACGATTGTCATCTGCAAATGAAAATTAGACTGCATGAATCAAGATTTTTATATCACAAAAACAAACCATCCGCCTATTCTTGGGTTCCAAGCGTCTCAAGATTTGTAATTAATACAAGTTGTTTTCAATGTTCACAGGAATAAGGGCAATCATATCGTGAAAGAATTCACCAGTGTGTTCAAAGGTTTAGGATGCCTGAAACAAAACTATCATATAGCAATTGACAAAAGTTTGAAACCTGTCATTAATCCACCAAGGAAGGTTCCTACAGCTTTACAAGAACCACTAAAATCTACAGTCTTAATATTTTTTCTTCAATCCACTTGTTATCACTACATATAAACTAATGTGATATAACACATGTATTATTATTCCGTTAAGCAATTTCAATTTCTAATATCCAAAAGACATAATTATTTTTAGTAGAGAAAACTATCTTAGTTTCTATTATGACAGTTTCTAATATAAGTTGTAATTATGGAACCCTTTGAAATCTTTGCATATGACAATACTTCTAAGTTAAGTCCCGTAACATTATTTTTATAAAGGAGTAGTTCGCTTCTTATTGTCTTGCAAGTGACTAATTAAGTTCGGTAAGCTTTTTATAATATTAAAGCACATTCTCTGACCCCTTTGTGCAAAGACAAATCAGACTAAATAACAAATTAGACGAGATTAGAAATATATTTTTAATACATATTAATACGATTTTTTTATTGCTTCAGATCAAACTTAGATGATTTGCAAGATAAAAAATAGTCTCCTAATTCATATCTCATTTCTTCCTCTTCTCCCTCCTCCCTTTTCTTCTTCTTCAAACTTTTTTGAACAACGATCGTATTCCTAGGGTAATTAGTAACAAGAATATTGAAATAAACATTTGATTTTCAGTCTTCCAAGACATAGAATACTAAATGAAGACGACGACGATGAAAAGCATTGTTGTTGTTGTTGTTGTTGTTGTTGTTGTTATTATTATTATTATTATTATTATTATTATTATTATTATTATTATTATTATTATTATTATTATTATTGTTGTTGTTGTTGCTAGCAGTTGTAGTAATAATAGTAGTAGTGGTGTTGGTACTAATGTGCTTGTTATTGCTATTGTTGTTGCCTTTACCTTTCATTACCCTATTGTTGTCCAGTTAAATGTTTGTTTTCGTTGTAAGCGTAGTTCTAATTGGATATTATACAAATTTTATTGATTCATAGCGTTAGATACGTATCCACTAGCACTTAGGTATTCATACATTATTCCATGTAATAATAAAACTAGAAATCAAAACATTTATATTTTATAGGTTGAGAGTAATAGGGTTTCTTTGCCAATTATTCATCTAGTTTACTTTCGGTTAGTTGCGAACTTTTGTTGCCATGATAACAACGGTCATCAACTTCTTCGCGCCATCTAGCGATAGTTTCACCTGGTGACCAAACAGGAGGAAGGAGAATAAAACAACTTTTCTTCCTAATACTTTAATTTTCTAGCTCCAGTTATACGATATATACTGAAATTAAAGTAGTCATAAGACGCTAGAATGCCAAGAGGTCGAGGAGGTAGTGATAATGGTTCCGAAAACCAGGATCAAGTCGGGACGTTCGAAACCCTGAGAGATGAAGGGGAACATTTCGTTCACGTCAAGCAGTATCAGAAAGCTATCGAAAGTTTTACACGGGTAAATGAGTTAATACCAACGAATCGCTATTATCAGTTGTTTTAAGTGCAAGGTGGGTTTTGTGGTATGGTCAGAACGTAATAAATGGTAAATATTATATTATTTATCCTAGCATTATTTTTTTCGGAGCCCTTTAGAACGATTTGCGGAATAATTCGTAAACGATTAAGTTTTATTAAAACTTTAACTACACTTTGAATCATTAATATTTCTGTACAAAATTCAGACTTTAAAATTATTCATGGCTGCAGACATTTGTACAGTGACAGCTTATTTATGAGTACCACGTCCTTGTTTATAATGTCATCTGTTTCAGAGTAGTTGATTAAAGTTCCACTCATAGCCATCATAAAGATGAGAAATGTACGATCACAAAATGGCAACAATGCTGAAAATAACAATATATAACCTTAATATGAATCAGTATTTTCTTCTCCTAAACATCTGCATGTTTTTGCTAAATTTATGGGTAATAACAACGATGCAGTTTCCTACCATTCTAACAAGTAATGCATTTTGACTGGGTTCAAAAAGTTGAAAAATATTTTTTTTAAAACATTATATTGATTTCAATATATTAGATTACTTTTTTTTAATCAAATCTGGAAATAAAAAAAGATGCCAAAAACATGTAATTAAATTCACCAGCTAAATTGATAATTATTTTATTAATGGACTTCCATAGGGAAAATGAAATGTGAAGTGGGTGGAGATAAGAAGTCACCTGGCTTTAATCATTAGATAGTCAACAACAATCATTAGTTGCATCCAGGGTTTTCAATTCATTAATATTATAAAGAAATAAAGGTATTTTTAATGCATATAAAAGTGCATTAGAAAATTTGATCATTGTTATGCATAATTTGTATTCTTATGGGATTTCGACAAGCTTAAAGCAGTTTCTTTACTTGCAGCAAAGCATGACATATCTGTCAAGAAAACTTTTGAAAATTTCATCATCAGTTAAATTTTATTATTTGATATCAACAAAACAAAATAACCGATCTGAAACATATGACTTTCTGCAACTGATGTCATAGTAATTAAATTATGTAAAATGAATTTGCAGTTACAAACAGCTTTTTGGAGATGATATATAGGAGAACTAAGATTTGATGTTGCAATTGATAATGACATTGAGATGGAATTGAGCATTTGTATTGCAATTATTGTTTTGAATATAGGGTCGAACATGATGCAGCAAATGTTACAATTTACATACACTAGAGTCAATGTACACCAAATGTTTCAAACACCACAATGCAATATAATGGAAGCTACAATATTAGTCTTCTTCGAGTCAATGCAGTTGAGCTATTTTGCATGTGTATATGTAGCTATCAAAGTTCCCATATAGAAAACAGAGTTGTTGATTGTACTAGTGCAAGTGGAGACAGATTCTGAAAATTGTGTATAATTTTTTACTATCATTTACTGAGTAATCTAGTTGTTTACATTTCACATGTTTGGCCTTTATCAATTCACTCCATGTTGTTTAGTTTAATAAAACTTTAGTGAGAGCTGATTATTATAAATGGATATAATATGTAATTTGAGAAGTAAAGAAGGACACACACACCATGACTAATTTTGTATTTTTTAGCATCAAATTATTACATTAGTATACTTACTTTAGGAACCTTTGTATGTGATTTATATCATAATCATTTCCATTATTCTGACATCTTTTATAAACTTTTCATGATATATAATTCTTATCATTATCATTACCATTTCAAAACAAAAATTGCTTTACCATTAAATATGGTTTGTGGGTGGATGGGTGTTACTTTTGAGTGTTACAGGTTAATATTTATTCTTGTGACATTTAATTCAAGGTCTACCTTACATATAAAAACCATGCATATTGGTACTCAAAGAATAATAAAAGAATTCAAAAAAACTATCTCTTGCTGTGTGGCAAAACAGCATCATTGCTAGAAATGTTGCATAACTACATTAACAAATTATAGCTGTTTTATGCAGACTTCTTCAAAATGGTCCCATGAGTGGTGATTATACACAGGCTTGTTTGTTGTTGGATAAGCAAAAAATGTAACACAAGTGGATTGCATTTATAATGTGATGCTTTCATTTAATTCATGTCATGCATGGATATGCACAGCTTTAATTATATTTGTAACAAATAAGACTTTTACTCAGTCATATATTTGTAGTTGTTGTTGTTGTTGTTGTTGGGCCTAACACCATTTTTCAGCACACAACAGAAGCTACTGGCAAGCTTTCTCATATATCCACATTCGCCAAATCCTAGACTCTAACCTACACAGACAAAGGTGAGATGGCAGTGATCCGTAACGGACAGTGCTTTAGACCACTCGGCCACTTGGGGCCCCCATATAATTGTAACACTGAAGACTATTTTAATCAGTCATATATTTGCACAGAGAACTATTTTACTCAGTAATTTTTATCTTTATTTCTAGGCATTAGAAATGAAAGCTGATGATAAGAACTGTCTGGTTACAAGGTCTAAATGTTGGCTTCAGCTTGGGAATGCAGAGAATGCACTGACAGATGCCCAGGCTGCGCTAGATCAAGATAAAGAATTCATCAGAGTAAGTTGATGCAGAATATGTCCATGATTTAACAAATGTTTATCCTTGAAATTGTAAACCATGATGATGATCCGTTGGTGTCTAATACACTGACCAAAAAAAAAGTCTAGGCCAATGGATTTAAATCATTGAAACAAGCAAGATGGGAGTATGAAAGACATACAGGTCACTCTAAATCATGGCAGAGTTTGTAAGCAGGTAAATTTGTATCATATTTAACCATTTGTGAAGATCATAGTGTGTTTCCATGTCCAATTCTCATGGTTTCTCTTTGACAACATAAGGAGAGTCCACAATTCACAGAAATGTGTGAGAATCAGGTTGAACTTTATTGTTTTCGTTAGCAGTATATGATTAGCATTGGCGTTCTTCATAGGGACTCTCCATGATAAAATTCTGAGGAAAAGACAGATTGTGTAAAAGGATGCAGGCTTGAGTGTATTGTTTTCCATTTGGATCATGTACACTATACTTGAGAAGTACAGAATACCAGTCTGATTAGAACTTGAATCTTTGACATTGCAGAGATTTTTTATATATATATATATATATATATATATATATATATATATATATATATATATATATATATATATATCCATGAACATTCACGCTATGGTAAACTTTGAAATTCCATATCAAGTTATTTTTAGTAGCCTATAGGATATGTCAATGCATTATTATAATTGACAATATGTTCAGAATTAAGTTTGTCAGTTTCAGATATTTAAAATCTGTAAGTTTATTGGTATATCGAAAGGTTGGTAAGTTTATAACTTTATGATCAAAAGGTTAACAGAACATGACCATATACACCACTCCCTCGATAACTTGTGCACAGTGGGGTCCAAAAATACTGACTGCACTATAAGTGAGGGCGTAAGGTAATGAAGGACCTATAACAAAACACCAAAACAAATAAAGGGATGGAAGTAGAGGCAAAAGGGGGGTGGGGGTGGTTTGGCAGGTTACAGTGTTGAATACTCAATTAATAATCATGCTAAGACTAACTCTAAGTAAATATCTCTTCATGACAGTGTACTTTGTTTATTTTTTTTCCTCATAGAGTAATATCAATTTCAGGTTAACTTACAAAACACATTCCACAATGTTTCTGCTTCTTTAACACATGTACCATTGTGTACCACATCACTGATTTTTTGTGTTGAATTGGATACATTCTAGTTTTATTGTTTGATCCAAAGTAAACAATTTTTAACAAAAGATCAACTCTCTTTTCGAAAAACAATGTCAATTGAATGATTGATAGATAATAGATGGACTTGATTGCCGTAGAAGTAAAAGGAAAAAAACTAAATTCACAGAGTTAATCATTATCAACAAGAATTAAATGGGTCTACATATTTCAAACAATGTAAATTAGAACAGAATAATACTTGCAGTTAGTGACACATTTGACAAATATCAGTTCATGTTTTGAGAAAGAGCTTTAATTTTTTTGTGTTACTCTTTGATTTTTCTGCTGCCGAGCAAAATCTCTCAGATTTCTCAACTACATGATCTTTACGTAGTCAACATTTTGGGTCTCCAGCTATCTAATTGCAATATCAAAAGATTATGCTCCTGTCAACATGCCTTTGATTTTTTTTGTTGTACCTCCCTTGCTTGATTTGACACAAAAGACATATTCAAAGTGATAAAACAACATGGTTCTCTTTTAATTGATTTTGTTAATGTAACAAATACTTCCCCAAGTTGTTGATCAAAACAGAGCCAGCATGTAATTAGTTTCTCACAAAAGTACTCAGGCTTTTGGATGTGGTGCTTGATTGAGTCTTTTCATGTTTTCATAGAAGAGAATATGTTTGGATTATAGTACAAACATTGAAAGGAAATTAAAGGATTATAACATGAATTTCACATAGCAAGACATTTAACTGGTGTTTATTTCATTCTCTTTTGCCACATGTTAGCATTTACCAGAAGTTTTCATTGATCGGTTGTTTCATCAAATAGTTTATTTACAGTGTATTGACAACTATTTCTCTCAACAAAAAGCTGACATAATATGTGATATCTTATTATAATATGTAAATTTCACAATATGTAGTCCATCTTTATGGGCATTAATCATCTTTTTTGATGATAAAACAAGCTTTGTATTAAGGTTGAATTTACCAATTCTTATCACGATTTTTTTTTTTCCACATTCAGAACATATTTTCTTTGTAAAAATATTGGGATCCACACCAGACATCACATTATAAGCAGGCTCATGAGTTATCATGGTGTGAGTTATCAACGGAGTGGTGAATTGGTAACCTTATGACCACATTATCAAAAGGTCGTCTGAATATTACCTTATATTGGCAATACCAGATATACTTGGCATAAGTAAAAATCAGTATTAATCAATTTTTACAGTATACAGGAAGGATCAATTAAGGACATTAACACTGACAGAGTACATATTCCAGTATTTTTTCTCTTCAAATATATGCAACAAAATATTAAAGAACACAACAAAAATTATTTTTTTTTAGTTCAGCAAAATAGAGACAGGCCAGTTTAATGGACATAAAAAGTTACATAGATTTTTAAAAGCTATGATTCTTACTTTTGAATTTTCTTGTGAGTAAATGAAAAAAGAAAAGTGGAGATGGAGCACTGACCCTTTGAAAGACTTCAGAGCACCCATTGTTAATGATGTTGATTAGTTAAACTGTTTTAATGAGACATCATAATAGTCTCCATGATGATGGGCATCTATGCATATAGTTTCTCCAGTGACCATCATATGACTTTTTCAGCCACTATGTGAGAATGCTTTGCTGAAACATTTGAGTTTAACACTCAAGTTGTTGTTAAGCCAGACAATTTGTTTCAAGATTTTGTGGTTTGGCTAATAATAAGGTCAGCAAGATGATACAGATTTTTATTTTAAAAGAACTGTCATATTTACTTGTGTATCAGTTTATGTATTGTTTCTTTTGATGATCTCTCCAGCCAATTACATGGACACAGATTGGCTGGTACAATTTGTGTATGCAGTATGCCATTATGGGACAGTAAATCTTAGTTTGGAGTTGAATTTGTTGTTGTTGTAGTTGTTGTTGTAGGGTTTAACGCCATTTTTCAGCACAAGATAGGCTATACATGGCGGTCAGTATTAATGGTGGAGGAAGAACCACCAACCCACGAGAAGCTACTGGCAGGCTTTCTCACTTACCCACATTAGCCGAATCAAACTCAAACTCACGCAGAGGAGTTGAATCTGACTTACATGTAATGATATATGGCAATCTTCAAGAGTCATATATGGTATTCATCAAGTGTTATATTTGAGCATATATGGCATCCTTCAAGTGTCATACATAACTTATGGTAATCTTGAAGTCATTTGTGAACATATATAATAATCATCAAGAGTCATATATGAGCATATATGGTAATCTTCAGAAGTCATATGAGCATATATGGTAATCATCAAGAGACATATGTGAGCATATATGGTAATTGTCAAGAGTCAGGTGAATTTGGGAAATTTGAGTGTCAGCTTGAATTCCGTGTAGTTTGACAAAGATTACTAACATGAGATGTTTGTCTAGCATGCATTAAGTTTTGTTTAATCCACCTTTCAGGGTTTATTTCAAAAGGCTGAGGCACTGTACCAGATGGGAGACTTTGAGACAGCTCTTGTCTTCTATCATCGTGGTCACAGACTTCGTCCAGAACTTCAGGAATTCCGACTTGGAATTCAGAAATGTCAGGAGGCCATTAACAACAGTATAGGATGTAAGTTGAGCTCAGATATTTTTTTCCAAGTCTTTGTTTTCTTTTCTAAACAGGTCTTCTCTTTGACCCCAAAATGTGACAAATTGAATTTTTGTTAATGAAAAAGGGAATGTTTATAGGGCAGTCATAACTAAAAGCATATAAGGAGCATTGGAGTCAAAAAAAGAAAGACATAGATTCATACAACCATTAAGCAACATAAAATGGCATGATAAAACATTGGCATCAATAGCGATGTTCTGAAGATGCAGTATAGGACATGAATATTCCTCTGGAATGTAAAAATTAATCAGGCGACATTCATTTACAATTATTGGCACTGTTGTTGTTACTTTCAAGACAAACATAAAGTTACATAAAATGGCATGATTAAACATTGCCATCAATATCAAGGTTCTGAAGATGCAGTGAGGAGACATGAATATTCCTCTGGAATGTACTTTTAAGACAAACAACAGGCAATTGTTGGCACTATTGCTGTCAGTTTCAAGACAAACAACTGACAGTTACTAGCACTGTCACTTGGTTTCAAGATGTCAATGTTAATTTTCTAAATTTAGTCCATCCTAATTCTTTTTCAAATTCAGTAAATGCATTGTTTGCAAAAGTGCTTCTTTTTGTTCTCAAATGTAGCTCAATTTCTTTGTCTTCAACTTACGACCAATAAAAATATGTTTTCATTCAGCTGACCCTACCTGTATTTTGTTGCCGACCTTAGCACTTTTTTTACACAGGATAGAATATTTTTAATTTTGTTTGAAAAATGATAGTCCCAAATCGATTTGTTCATCAAATATTGCTAGTTTAGTCTAGTATTTGAAGTGCTTAGTACATTATATAAATTCATCATTATAATATATTTAAAGTTTAAATAAAAACTTACCTACCTACCTACCCTAATTTTAAAACCAGTGCAGTAAGAAACACATGTCGATTTTTTTTGCTTATAGTAAAATGTTAGTTTTATTCAATTTAGTTTCATGTCTTTAACACTGTTGTATGATTATTAACAAAACCCAACTATGAAATTCATTGTTTGTGAGAATATTTTCACATTTGCTGCCAAAACAGTCTAGGTTATAGTGACCCTTTTTTTTTGACCCAACAAAAAAATCACTTTTGCATCTGTATGTTCATGCATCATTACATCCATCTGTTCATCCATCTGTCTGTCCACATGCTAGATTTAGGTCACTGCTGATGTTTTTTATATTAAGTCTTCTGTTCATCTGTACACTCATCTTTGTCTCTGTCCATATCCTGGAGTAAGGTCAGTGTTTATAATTTTTAGATTACATATGTTCAACGTTTTTGAATTTTCTTTGACTTTCTGACTGAATAAAAGACAGGATTGACTAAAAAGTTTTATTTTTAGTTTGTGCTATATTTTGTAGGAGTCATAACAAGCAGGCATTTGGGACATATAATTCCAGGTTCGATATAGGCTCAGTTGTTTACAAAACTTCCTTGTATATATTCGTGCATACATATGTGAAGGCATACCTCAGATTAAAATTAACATTTTTTTAAGATTAATGTTAAAGTTTTTTCTTTATAGCTGAGTAAAGAAAGACATAAGGCATGCTCAAGGTCAAATAGAGTCTCTTGTTTATGTGTTTATTTGAAATTTTCAGCACCAAGTTCAGTTAAACTGGAAGCTAAAGGAGACTTATCATTTTTTTACAAACAAGAAGAGGTAAGTTAATGATGGTGATGACACCTTCAATTCATTTGTATAGACCATTCCATTATGGTTTTGATGGGCTCAGTCATATTCGTATCACATAATATTCTGCCACAATGTTACTGATAATGACTAATATGTCACATTATGGAAACTGTATTTGTACACATTTACAATAAACATCTATTTTTACAAGCATTTAGCTTAACAGTGCATCACTTTAAAACAGTATTTGATGAACTGAGTGCCATGAAGTTTCAGTTTTGATAATGTTTGTCTTCTTCCTTTGTAATTTCATCCTATTTGTTTGGGTTTTTTTTTTTCTCTAGGCTGTATTCATAGAGTAATATTTTTCCTCATATATTTTCATAGTTCTGAATTTTGAAATATTTTAAAAAAATTGTCAAACTGTTTGTAAAAGAAATTTTGTACTTAATTTTGTTGCCATTACCAATTGTGAAATCAAAAATAATTAGTACTATTAACATCGTCACTTAAGTTTATTTGCTTTCATAATTGAATTATATATATATATATATATATATATATATATATATATATATATATATATATATATATATATATATATATATATATATATATATATATATATATATATATATATATAGGTAAATAAACAAATGATTGAATGAAAAAGGTATTGATTTAAACAAATATTTGCACTCAATAATTGATTGATAAATAAAAATCTCTTGGCTCTATCAATGAATGTCAAATTTTTAAACTTTCTGAACTAATTAACTAATTATCAGTAACTAATTTCCACAAAAATTATCCAACCCAATAAATAAATAAATAAATAAATAAATAAATAAATAAATAAATAAATAAATATAATAACATGGCTTAATGTTAGTATATCTGACCATTTTAAATTTAAACAATGATATTTATTACATGGGGAAGTGGAGAAGTCTTTATTACAACAGAAATAAGGTGGTAGAGGCACAAAATAGCTGCATGTGAATAAAGCACTTGTTTCACAATATCAATACAGTTATAAAAAGTATGAAAGAAAAATGTTATTTCATCCCATGAACTACTTATATTACAAGATTTTTAAAAAAGCTAAGATTTCAAAGATTTTTGGATGAAAATATTATGTTACGACAAATGCTGCTTTTCTGTTTTCAAAGTGAAGTAGGAAAATAGCCATAATGGCTATAATTTTTTTCCTTTTAGTTTATTGTTACACATTGGGCATTTAAAGAAATAAAAATGCCACATGTATTAAATGAGTAAATTTCCACTCTTGTTCATTTAAAGAAATAAGACAGCCATGTGAATCAAAGGGGCAGATTGCTTTGGAATTTTTGTACCTTTTCCTTTTTTTAGATAAATTATCAGATTTCAGAACTTTTTAAGTTAAACTTAAAGAACTTTTAAATGCAATTAATTGTTTTATTTCAATGAAATGGGAAGTAATTACTGAATTTTAATTTAAATGAATTAGTAATCAGTCAGGTTTCCTGCAAGATGATTTTGCTAAATAAGGATATTAATTTTGTGCAATGTTTTTACTTTTACTTGTACTTAGATTTAACTGTTTGCTTATGATAGCACAGTCAGTATAGTTGATTTATAGCAATAAAGAAGTGGGGAAGTGTTTATTGTGTCAGTTATTTTATTCAGTTTTGTATCATGCATATGTATAGAATCAGTACCTTAATGGTGGATATATGTCGTAGCACAAAGTGGACAGGGGAATGGAATTCTGGAAGAACTGTCTGGATGGAATGGTCTATATAAATTTTATCCATTGAAGTGCAACCAAAGACAGCATCTTGAACAATTTAATTGAAAACGTAAATTACAACATAATGCTTGATAACGTTGTGGCAAAACAAAGCAATGCAATTGCTTTCATAATGTATAATAACATTGAGACAAAACAAAGCAACATTGGCATTTTAAAAAATTTTAAGAAAAAGGCTTTGGTTGCAACTATACAGCAATGGACTATTTGGTTTCCCTTTTTGTTTTATTTTTGAAGATTCTTTTTGTAATGTCATTAGGAACCTAGATTTGTAAATATGCTAGTTAATTAACATAGCATTTATATCAGTGTTTTGAATTCATGTGTTTTATATCCAAATTTGATAATTTTATTCTATATATAATATTCATATGATCTGCATATTTTAAGACACATAGTATAACATATTTTTTGAGCATTTTCAATGGTTTTGCATGGTTAAGCATGTCCAACATTCTAACATTGTAGTTGCTATTAAACTTAAATTGCATGTCATTTTTATAGAAGGTATACACAGACATAAGTAATCTTTCACATGACTTTAATTTAAAATGCATCTCATTTGTTTGACAGATATAGACAGACATCAGTATTCTTTGACATGACAATTTAACTTGAAATGCATGTCATTTGGGTGACAGTGTATGCAGATATATCAGTATTTTTTACATGAAATTTTAACTTGAAAGCTTCTCAGTTTTATGACATATACATGAATATACAAGTAATCTTTGTCTTGACTCTTTAACTTTAAATACTTGTCATTTGGTTGACACATGTATACATGGACATATCAGTATTCTTTGTCTTGACTATTTAACTTTAAATACTTGTCATTTGATTGTTACATGTATACATGGACATACAAGGCAATCTTTGTCTTGACTATTTAACTTTAAATACTTGTCATTTGATTGACACATGTATACATGGACATATCAGTATTTATTTTACATGACAATTCAAATTGAAATGCATGGAATTTTTATGACTTGTACACAGACATATCAGTATTCTATGACACACCAATTTTGTTTTGACATAACATCATTTTCATTGTTGCATGTTTTGTGTTTTTACATTAGGAGCAAAAAGCCAAGGTAAACTAAAGTTGTAGTGTGATACCTATACCTTTCCCTATAGATACATTAGTGTTATTATGGAGAAACTACTGTTATCTTTGATTTATCAATGTATTAATTAATTGATAAAATAAACCTCTAGAAAAGTCTTTATTTTGATACTGAAGAAATCTATTTGGCAAAAAATGCTTCATTGTCTATAATTATATTGTCTCAAATGTTTAATACATTACAAATCCATCAAAATCATCAAATTTTACTTTCTAATTTTTTATTGAGAAATATCATACACTTGTTATGAATTTGTAAGTAAAATGCTAAAAGTTGTTGAAAATTGTTGTTACTATTTTTATATTTGTTCATATATTCAGGCAACAACAAAAATGAAAAGTTTTTGAAAAATTACATATAATACAGCATAGTCTATTAAACAAATTGATATGACATGTAGTATCTATTTCTATTTTTAATTTCCAAATTGTAGAGATCTTAGTGTGAAAATTTGGTTGGGTTTTTTGGAGGGGGTTATGCTGTCTATTCTTATTTAGTAAAAAAATTGCTTTTATTTCTAATAATAGACACTTTTCTAAATTTGGCTATTTTGACCTTTTACTCTTTCAAAATGGAGTTTAGATATCTAAAGGGACATAATTAAAAACTTAACCCTATATTCAGTAGTTATCTACCTTGATGCTGTTTTCACCACTCCTCTTGAACAATCATTTCAATACAAATTTGCTTAAATACTTTTATTTGTTTGTACATTACTTTTGAAAATTCGAAGACAAAGCCTGTTTCAAATTTTTGAATCTTGAATTTTTAAATCTCCATAATAGCATGCTTATAAAACAAACACACCAAAAAAAAATTAACAAGATGTTGTAAATATGTGTAAAGTAGATTCCTAACTCTGCATTATATAAACCTTGATCTGTCTTTGCTTAATTTGCCTACAGACCATTTTTGGAAATCATAACACTCTTGAACCAATCAGAAATGAGGTTGTGTTCAAGAGTTATTTCTGATTGGCTGTAGGTAAGACTATGTCTTTGCATCTGGTCTATCTGTTTGCCATAACTGATGAAATGGAATAAAGAAGACCCAGATAGATTTGAACATAGTTTTAAAGATGATCTGGGTTTGTATCATTTGGAGTTAAGTGTGTGGCACACATAAATAAATATGGTGTGCAAATGTTACCCCATCTATTGACGGTCACATTTTATTTTATGTTTCGTGGCAAAAGACTCAACCTGAGTCAATTGAAAGAATGTTGTAAATGAAAATCAAAGCTGACACAATGTTAAAGAGAAAAAGTAAATTAGAAAGATGCATTATTTAAGAAATGTCATTCTGTTTTTAATGTTGGTTAAGATGACTTTTCAGTTTTAAAATCACAAATTTCATATAAAGAATCTAGATGACTAAAACTGCTGTCTGTCTTGAAATTACATGTAGTTTGAAAACGTTTAATAATTTGACTTTTCTTTTAATATCATACACATGTTACTATTTTATATTACATTTTGTCAGCTGTATTATACATTGTAATTATTATGATATTGTGTTATAGATGTGCAATATTATGGTACCTCCAAGGATTTGACTAAGGATTTCATTGTATTTCATCATCAAGTAAAACCGATTTACATGAAGAATATTGCTATCTCTTTTTGTGACCAATCTGCAAGAAATGTTTGTGACATATTTAAAATAATGTAGGTAAGATACAGAACATATTATTTTGGAGGATTATTTAGCAAGCTCACATGTTTTAATTTTGGAATCAAATCTGGTTAATTGTTCTGGCATCCTTTGCCTCACTTGTATTTAACAGTGCTCATACACTCTTAACCGAATGCACATCTCAAACAAAGGATGGATATTAGTAGTGAAATCTTGTAATGTATTCATGTCAGACAAACTCACTGGTACATGTTTTCTTGCAATATAAGAGAGATTAAGACATGCCAGTGGAAAATGAACTTTTCCAATTATTTGTTTATTTTTGGAAATTGTCAGGTATCTTATTGCATTTTGCACCAGAAAAAAAGGAAACGCAGAAATACATTCAGAAGAAAGGCAGTAATAGTGTTGGCTGCATATTGGATTCATATTATTCTTTTCAAATAGATCAAGTTATTCACTCTTTCCTTGATTTCTAATTAGAAAATGGTTCAGTTGTATGCTGTTTTTTATCTAGGATCATTGGTCTGTGTCTGTGATTTTGTTTTTTCTTTTTGTCCTAGCATAACTTGTCTACATCTAATAATTTGCCAGGGACCTTGGAACTTCACTGGAGATATTTGTTATTTATTAAATATCCCTCCAGTATTGTTTGAGAGTACCATTATGATTCTGGATCAAATTTGATTCTGAACCCAGTTAGTCATTAAGTGTTCAAGTTTATTTGTGGATAAAGTTTTTATAGAATGATTTTCATTTAACATAGTTTTAGGATGGAATCTGTTATTTCCTTTTTTGTTATTCAATCATATTCCATACACAGTAGCATTTATTTCTCCATGTTTCATGGCTTGTTATAATCATCCCAGGTCACAATTCCAGTTCTTTTAATGCCAAATCAGTTCAACAATTTTTCAATGATGATGTGTCCATCTGTTGGAGTTGGCTATCTCAAAACGTTTTAATCCCTTTTTTTTAGCTGTAATATGATTTGTGCTAATACATATTACCTTTGTCAGAAATATCATTCTTGGAGAGACCAAGACATTCCTATATTTGCTAAATGTTTCTGACAATATAATAACAACAAATATATGTTTTGTTTGCAAGAAAGCTTATAAGCACATAAATTTTATCTATATGAAGACAACTATGAAATGTATTCTTTTATATTAAAAAAATTGCATTGGAGTGTAGATGCATGGTAGTGTAGAGAGAAATTCCTTATAAGAACTGAAGTCTGATTGTAGACTCCTGTTTTATGTAGACTTTTGTAAAATAATTCTTGATTTTTTTAGATTTAAGTAGGTTCCATACATTCACATGTCTCCTCTTCCTTTTCCTCATCTCCCATCCCCAAGTCACACACACACACACACACACACACACACACACACACACACACACACACACACACACACAGATCAATTGATCTTGATTTATGTAGCCATTTATAGTAGAATTCTTGATTTTATTAGATTTAACTAAGTCCTGTACACTCACGTCCCCTTTTCCCTTTCCTCATCTCCATCCCTACCACACACACACACACACACACACACACACACACACACACACACACACACACACACATACACAGATCAATTGATCTTGATGTATATAGGCATTTATAGTAGAATTCTAGATTCTATTAGATTTAAGTAGATGCTTGGTAGTAACCAGAAACTAAAAACATTGTTGACTAACTTGAAGCAAAGTGAATTTACTAGGTCCCAACTTCTCATGTGCCTCCTTTCTCCCTCCCACTTCCCTAGCACACACACACATGCATGTACACTCACATTAAATGATCCTTTTTGTGGTAACACTGTTAAGGAAAGTTAGAATATTAGTGTCAGGACAAAGCCTTGCTTAGTAGAAGTTACTCTTAATTACTATAATTGTACTTTGGCTCTGTTTCCTTGAGTTCTTCTGTACACTCTGTAATAATTAAACCAAGAATATTAATTAAAATTTTCAGTGAATATTAATTAAAATTTTCAGTTCATTCATATGTAAAAATGTTTTTTTAACTTTTAACAAGAAAATAACAGCTATATAAAATATATCAAAATACACTAATTAAGAGTTTTATTGGTTGATAGAGTAGGAGAAATTAGAGGGTAAAACATAAACAGTCTTGTGATTTCATTTAAAATACAGTTTTTAGTGCATGTCTGTAAATTGATCTGATGAAATTTTGATAGCATTTGATGTTTTGTTGATAAAATAGTAAAAATATTGTGATATATATTAGGTCATAGAGAGAATGATGCTGTCAATTACTGATAATAAATTATAGACCTGATGTGTTAACTGTTTATTCCATGATTCTTGTTCTTCAGAATATCTATTCATAACAATCATATTGTAATTCAGCTTTATGATTAAAAAACTTAATAAGACAGATGATGCATATATTCAGTGTATCATTGATTGCTTAGTGATTGAAGATTATCTTACATAGAAAATGGCTTTACTTATATCAAGAGATAAAACCATGTATTCGATCACTATTAAATATCATAATGTATCCATATACAAGCATTTGTGTCATGTATCATTTCACAGTTTCAGCACATCATTTTTTCAGTACAGCTTCACACTAATAATGAAACTATTCAAGCTTCTAGATGATGCATGCAAAAAAACTTAGAAACTACTGAACTAACATTAGTCATCTCACCTATAGTTTACAAGAATCACGTTTGGAAATAATTGATACCATTCCAGCTTGAACGACAAAAAACTATGCCTGAAACCAGGAAAGAAAAGGAACAGGTATAGAATTACTATAAATGGTGTACACGGGCATTTGCTGATTTCTTTGGCAAAGTTTTGGGTAAATTGCTGTGGTCAGTGTTTATTAAAGAGAGATGAACATTTTAAATTTCATTTGGTGCCTTTGTGATCATACAAGATCTATATTTCTTTAGTTTTCTAGTAAAATGGATCAAAACTTACTTTTTATTTGCAAAGAATAATGGAAGCATTTTAGTTATTGCAATTAATTTTAAATGCACTGGTGTGGATAAAAATTGCTTGTCTTATAATTTATTTTTTAAGAATACATCACTTTGTTTTTATCAGCACCTTTATTGGGAGGACATTTTCAGTAATCTGGAATTCTTTGTTGTTAATTAATGACATTTTTGAAGCACATGAAATGGAATATTGTTTTCTCCATATCTGGGTGTATCCTATTTTGCTGAAGGCATAAATGTCATGTGTGAATAAACTGCATGGGATCAAAGGTTAAAATTAGCACTGCTTGATATACAGATAGTGTTTGTAAATTTGTAAATTTTTATTTTTTGAGGGAAGTGTATAAATAATTATAGATTAACATAATAATCATAAATTTCAGCTGATTTTTAAGTAAAAGAAATTTTGCTTATTTTTGTACAAGACTAAATAATTTTTTGTACAGTAAATTTGAGTACATATAAACTTGTATATTTATACGTTTATACATCAGAGGGTGTAAATATAAAAGACAATGTATAAAAGGTATTGATATTCTGCATGGGGTTATTGGATATACATGATATAATAGGTATGAATATTCCACACAGGGTTATAGGGTAAACATGATATTCTAGGCATACAGGCATATTGGGTAAATATGATATATTGGGTACAAATATTCCACACAGGGTTATAGGGAAAACATGATATACTGTGTATAATTATTCCACACAGGGTTATAGGGTAAACATGATATACTGGGTACAAATATTCCACACAGGGTTATAGGGTAAACATGATATACTGGGTACAAATATTCCACAGGGTTATAGGGTAAACATGATATACTGGGTACAAATGTTCCACACAGGGTTATAGGGTAAACATGATATACTGGGTACAAATATTCCACACAGGGTTATAGGGTAAACATGATATACTGGGTACAAATGTTCCACACAGGGTTATAGGGTGAACATGATATACTGGGTACAAATATTCCACACAGGGTTATAGGGTAAACATGATATATTGGGTACAAATATTCCACACAGGGTTATAGGGTAAACATGATATACTGGGTACAAATATTCCACACAGGGATATAGGGTAAACGTGATATACTGGTACAAATTTTCCACACAGGGTTATAGGGAAAACATGATATACTGTGTACAAATATTCCATACAGGGTTATAGAGTAAACATGATACACTGGGTATAAATATTCCACGCAGGGTTATAGGGTAAACATGATATACTGGGTACAAATATTCCACAGTGTTATAGAGTAAACATGATATTCTAGGTATGAAAATGCCATACAGGCATATTGGGTAAACATGATATATTGGGTACAAATGTTCCACACAGGGTTATAGGGTAAAGATATGATATACTGGGTACAAATGTTCCACACAGGGTTATAGGATAAACATGATATACTGGAGAGAAATATTCCACACAGGGTTATAGGGTAAACATGATATATTGGGTACAAATGTTCCACACAGGGTTATAAGGTGAACATGATATACTGGGTACAAATGTTCCACACAGGGTTATAAGGTGAACATGATATACTGGGTACAAATGTTCCACACAGGGTTATAGGGTGAGCATGATATACTGGGTACAAATATTCCACACAGGGTTTTAGGTGAGTGTGATACACAGGTTACAGATATTTCATACAAGTGTTGGAAAGAGCTATAGTGTCAACAACTGTCAGTATAAAGTAAAGTTACAGAGATGTACATGAAATGCATTTAGAGTGAAAACAACTTTTTTCTTACAGTTATTGTTTTTTATTGAATTAATATTTGTGCATTTTATTGTTACTACATGTATAAACAAAAAAAAAACAAATTACAAGCATGTGCCATTTCTCAGAATTAAATGTGTGTTACTGAGCTGTGTAAATTGAACCTCATACAAGTAATTGATTTCAAGTTATTTTCTGATTATTGCCAGCTTTACCAACTGTCAAATTTACTGAGATAAAGATGATTGTCAAATATTGGACTATTTCTCAGACAAGTCATTATGACAGGGGCATAAACTGTTCTTGAGTTATTGATCAGCCTTTCTTCAATTTGCTGTTTAGTTGAGATAAGCTATACAAATGCATGTTTGAAATTATTAAATCAGGAAAATATTTGTTTCTTTTATAGCTATAAGAAAACTTTTGAGAGTATGTTAAAAGAAGTACTCCCTCATTATAACACTGTCCATGGGAGCCATAATGTATACAACCTTATACTGAGGCCACCATATATTATGTATTATATGATTCATATAATTTTGATACAACTTATTGATATGGAATCTATGACAATACTTGCCTTATACAGGACTTATGTTATATTGATGTGTGTAATAGTGAAACATGACCCATGATTATACACAACTTATCAGAGAGACTGTATTATAATGGAGGCATTATAGTGAGGGTGTGCTGTGTATATATATATATATATATATATATATATATATATATATATATATATATATATATATATATATATATATATATATATATATATTTACTTTGAAGATTAATTTCTTTAACAATGCAGGCAAAGAAACAGGGCCAGAAAGGCTACCAAAAACCGGGACAGAAAAAGGAGGTGAAAAAGGAACGGGAAAAGCCAGGGCGAGGTGCTGGGGATTCCAAAACTATCAAACAACTTCTAGGAGAACTGTACGGTGATAAGGAATATTTGGAAAAACTTAATAAGGATGAAAGTGAGTTATTAAAAATTAAGAGAGTCTACATTTTCCTGGAAAATAATCAATTTGGATTAATTAAACTCATATAGGTGCTTGTATAAAATAAAATGGTATATTTCAAATGTTTTCAAATTATGCATGACCTTTGTCTGTAGGAGAATGCCATATGTATACAGCTTGGGCTGTAATTCTACATTATGCCATCATTTTGACTGTATGATTTGAAACTTTCCTCATCCTCTCCAAGTGATTAGGTGATTTTAATTTAAGAGGCATAGAAAAATGGCATGATATGGAAATGTATGAGGCAAAGTACAGCCTATAGTCATGATATATAAATATATGATGAGGCAAATTATAGCCTATAACTATGGCATATAAGTATATGATGAGGCAAAGTACAGCCTATAGCCATGGCATATAAATATATGATGAGGCAAAGTACAGCCTACAGGTGTGACATAGAAATATATGATGAGGCAAAGTACAGCCTGTAGCCATGGCATAGTAATATATGATGAGGCAAAGTACAGGCTATACCAATGGCATAGAAATATATGATGAGACAAAGTACAGTCTGTAGCCATGGCATAGTAATATATGATGAGGCAAGGTACAGCCTATACTAATGGCATAGAAATATACGATGAGGCAAAGTACAGCTTATAGTCATTTGATAGAAATATATGATGATGCAAAGTACAGCCTATAGCCATGGCAAATCAATATATGATGAGGCAATGTACAGCCTATAGCTATGGCATAGAAATATATGATGAGGCAAAACACAGCACATGGCTGTGATATAAAAATATATGATGAGGCAAAGTACAATCTATTGCAGTGGCATGTAAATATATGATGAGGCTATATTTAATACCTGATTTATCTTTCAAAAATTTGTATCATCCCATAAACAACAATTTACAATTAGGTCATTCAAAACTGTATCTGAGTGTCAGTTGAATTTAAAAGTTTTAAAGTTAATTGTACATGTTTGATGGATC
This sequence comes from Potamilus streckersoni, assembly GCA_016746295.1. Taxonomy (NCBI): domain Eukaryota; kingdom Metazoa; phylum Mollusca; class Bivalvia; order Unionida; family Unionidae; genus Potamilus; species Potamilus streckersoni. Next base: position 690,280 of record JAEAOA010000226.1, on the reverse strand, counting down.
TAAATAAGCTGTGTCTGTGTAGATTGTCAGAATTGTATGACATGTATTTTACAAACTGTCAGAATTGTATGGCATGTATTTTACAGACTGTCAGAGTTGTATGGCATGTACATTACAGACTGTCAACATTGTATGGCATGTACTTTACAGACTTACAGAACATCATTGATTTCATATTCCAAAGCATTGAATTGGATGAGAACATTCTTAGAAATGTCTGCTTCCTCTTTTTTACATATTTCCAATATTTAAGTTATATATATATATATATATATATATATATATATATATATATATATATATATATATATATATATATATATTATGTGTATCTTACATTTCTCTAGTGGAGGGAATATGTAAACTTGGTCTGGTACCCAATTCTGACTTTGTTCATTAATAATGTAATTGAATGTTCATTAATCAGTCAATTGATGATCACCATTCATATTCCCACAATTTCTAATAAGAAGCTGAAACAGCATATTTTCTGATACCATGTAACCTCACATAATGGTCACCTCACTTTGACAGGCACCTATTAGATGCAGTCACTGTTTGCTGCTGTCATCTATCAAAAATCCTCTGGCATATTTTTTGCTTACTATATACAGTTACCTCCCTGATGCATACAAATTTTGTCAACCCAAGTGGCTGGATTAGATAGGTTAAATTTATATGGTGTACACAAAACTACATGTATCATTTATCTTCTGACTGAGCTAAAGAAATTTATTTTGATGTTTAATTGGTTATGCATAAATCTATTATGTGACTTTTGCAACAGTATTAGGAGTTATATGTATTGATAATGAAAGGAGTGTTTTTTTGGATCCCAAAGGAGATAATGCCAATGGCCAATGTAACTGATGTAGTGCAGTTAAGAATAAAGAATCTGCCCTTAGAATCATGTAGAAAGTGATCAGAAAATAAATTTTGAAAGAAAATAAAAAAATACCTGTTATTATTCTTGAAGAATTTAATAAACTACAAATCATAAAAAGCAGGTGAACTAAGTGTGTATATATATATATATATATATATATATATATATATATATATATATATATATATATATATATATATATATATATATATATATATATATATATATACTAACATACATATATATTTATACTAATGTCCACAAACATACAGTCACAGCCTTACAGATGTTATGTAAAACTCAACCTGTGTTCATGCCACACAAATATGTCCTATTGCAGCACTTGAAATGACCTTGAAGTGGCCTAAATAAAAAAATTAAGTGGCAGTTGATTGACAGATGGATGGATAAACAAGAGTAACACAATATGTCTCTACATCTGTGCAATTTTGTGACACAAACATACATACAGTTTCTATCTTTAAAAAATCTTTGATGAAACAAAATCAAAATTCACTTCTGTCTGTACCATTTAGTTTTACTCTTAATTGTCACTCTTTGTTGGATTAATGAATACAGCATTATCTTGTAAGTTCCAACTTTGCTCTTCTCAATGATTTATTGGAGAGTTTGAAAGTTTTAGTGATTAGCAAAGCTCAGAGAATTAGAAATCATCCTTTCTATCCCTAAATAAATTACATAACCTGTTGGATAGTGGATCTGTATTGTGATCCTTTATATTTTAATTGCATCAATGCTAATTAACTGTATAAACTGCCTAAGGATGATAGGAATTCCATGGGTATTAGGCCTGAAGTTATGTAAATTGTGACTATTGACTGTTTATATTGATCAAAGGTTATGTGTATGTATTGCAATGTCAAAAACAGGTACATCTGTCTCTCACTCTCTCTCTCAATCTGTCTGCTTCTCTCTCTCTTGCTCTGTTTTTCATAGGATATAATGGAAATCGTGATAAAAAAAAGACCAGGTCATGTAGTTTAGGAGTCAGATATGATGGCACATCAGGTATGCATACATACATACATACATACATACATACATACATACATACATACATACATGCATGCATGCATGCATGCATGCATGCATGCATGCATGCATGCATGCATGCATGCACGCACGCACGCACGCACACACACACACACACACACACACACACACACACACACACACACACATACATACATACATACATACATACATACATACATACATACATACATACATACATACATACATACATACATACATACATAAGATAGACAGACAGACAGATAGACATACACACATACATGCACACATACATACATACATACATACATACATACATACATACATACATACATACATACATACATACATACATACATACATACATACATACATACATACATACATACATACATACATACATACACACACACATACACACATACATACATACATACATACATACATACATACATACATACATACATACATACATACATACATACATACATACATACATACATACAGACAGACAGACAGACAGACACACACACATACATTCATACATACATACATACATACATACATACATACATACATACATACATACATACATACATACATACATACATACATACATACATACATACATACATACATACATACATACATACATACATACATACATACATACATACAACTGTGGAATCTCAAATCTTGTCATAGCAATTTTTTGTAAGGAAAATTGAAAATGTGTGCTGTCAGATCTATTTTGTCAATGACAATAAATATGTATAGGACTATTTTATCATGCACACAGTTAATTAATACATTCAGAAATTTGCTAATCTGAGTTCATTATATTGGATTCCACAGTTACTTGTATGACCATACAGGGTTCTTCATTTTTCAATAATTTTATGAATATCTATATGACATAGCACCTTGCAGTGAGTGATGGATCATATTGGTCAGTTTCATAACTAGTTTGTCACCTATTTGAAAATTACTAGAATCATTTTGTAACGTGACTGCAAACCCAGTATTATTTAGCAACATATTTTATTTTATAAAAGAAATTTTACTAGCTTACAAATTTTAATCGCAATGTTATATATAAAATACTTCATATTTACTGTACACCTGAAAGGTCATGACAACCTAAATTATTTGCAATACACTAGAAGTATGGAACATCTGCTAATTTACCATTGTGTAACTTTTAACCCCTATTAATGTTAATTGAAATATGCAAAGTGGTGGCTGAGAAAGTCTATTTACCAGATGATTAAAATAGCTGGCTTTCCCATCCAGCTAAACACACATAACATGCTGACGCCAATTGCATAACTAACAGATATGGTAACCATGCTTCTTGGTGCACAAGTCAACTATTTTAGTCCAAATAGTAGCAGTAGTCATAGTTGTAGTAGTAGTAGTAGTAGTAGTAGTAGTGGTATTTTTATTATTATTATTAAAAAGTAGGAAAAAAAAGTCAAGATGAATATAGCATATGTGGAATTCTATCCAAAGATTCATCCATTATTTCCATATTCCTGGGTTGATGGTAACTAGTATCTAATTTTTTCAAGTTTTGCAACAAATTTCTGATTTCTAAGTTCTGAGACAAGGAAAAGATCATTTTGATTTCCTGTCCCAAGACTTCTGGTAATTATTATGCTATTTAATGAATCATCAAATTTTTCAGGTCTCATGGGAAATAGAAATGACATGAGCAAAGATATTAAAGACCGTGTGTGTGATGGGTTGGATTATTTGTACTCCAGAGCTGATTTCTGGAGACAGCAGAAACCAATGTATGCCAGAAAACGGGACAAAGAACGCATTCAGCGCAGTCCTCCATCAAGAGGCAGAGTCTCTCCAGACAAAATACTCAGAGCTTTGGAAGAGATTGATGATGGTAAGTTTGGTACTTGACAATTTAATGGAATTTATGTTATTTTTTTTTTCCCCTTCAAAATCTCAAAATTGCACATTGTAGCATTGGCCATGTATAGAATATATATATATATATATATATATATATATATATATATATATATATATATATATATATATATATATATATATATATATATATATATATATATATATATATATATATATATTTGGTGTTTTTTACTTGGTAAAGAGAGAGAAAGACATTTTATTAACCACTGTGGTAAGGATACTTAGAAATCTGTTATCAAGGGAATTTCAGGGACAATATCTTTATATAAGCATTAAACAAATTGAAATAGTGAAATTTAAAAAAATGGGTTCACACATGTTATCTTTTATGCACAGTTGTCTTTATGTAAGATATCTTCTAAGGCAGGTTCTTTATGTGGAGGTATTTGCTAAGGTATTAGTCTTTATTAGGAGGTATCTACTATGGCAGGTATCTTTATTATGTTAAGTATCTGCCAAGGTAGTTTCTTTATGTGGAAGTATATGGTACATATTTCATTATGAGGATGTCTCAGTTAATATTGTTGGTGTCTATTTGGCTGCATCTGCTAAGACAGGTGTCATTTTGTTAAAGGACCTGGAAAGACAGGTGACATAGTTTTGCAAACACAAAGGTTTGCTTGATTGGGTTCGGCATTGTGGACAGGTACAGCTATCATGTGATTTATATAGTTTTAGTTTTAAATTTAGTTTCATGTATACTTATACTTATTTGGTTTTCATTTCCATCTGTATGATTCTCATGATTTATATTCAGACTTTGTTCAAGAACTGAAAAATAAAGGTGGGGAAATTTTTCCTGCCATTTGAAAAAAATGGGGAATTTTCAGAAAATAGGAATTCAATGAAAAATTGTTACTATAACTTAGTTACTGTCATAGAATAAATTTGAAATCTGATTTAAATCAGATCTCCTTTGTCCTAGGTGAAAATCTGACACTGACTGCTTAGGGGTCATATTCTGGTGACTTAGGTTATTGTCATAATCACTAATTTATCAGCTAATTAGATGAAGCCTTAGATCTTTGTGTGGGGGAGACAGCAGTGTGATTTTCAGATTTTTGAAAGCAGCATTTCCATTGGCTAATTAAAAGGTCATTAGACCCCTACATTGTTGTTCTTAGATCTTCACTTATGACTTAGATTGATACAATATAATAATAAAAATAGCATTTATATTATTATTATTAATAATAATAATAATATTATTATTATTATTATTATTATTAGTAGTAGTAGTAGTAGTAGTAGTAGTAGTAGTAGTAGTAGTAGTAGTAGTAGTAGTAGTAGTAGTAGTATACTTTTCACATTTGAAAATTGGATCTTATCAATACATTTTCTGTTTTAGAATTCCATTTATTATGCATACAAATTGTCGTCAAGTTTATGTTGATAATTTCAGCCCAAAGTGCAGGTCAGTATGATGAAAGCTTACAGAAGGCAAGGCAAACATTGAAGATTGTCGAGAATTATCCTGATGAAGAGCTTCAGAATAAGCAGGAGCTCCTTGCCAACATCTACAGCTGTATGGGCAATGCCTATCTTGAGTTGGGCAAGTTCAACCAAGCCATGGATTTCCATGAAAGAGATTGGAAGATTGCTGTAGAAAAGTTAGTAAACTTAAACCAGTCATTTTGCAGACCCATTATGAATGATGCAATTCTTTAAGTGATTCTTTTGAAAATTTCCAATGAAAATGCCATTTAATTTTCTCTTATTGAAATGAGAAGGACGATAAGAGACCATTTTAAAAAATCCTTTTAAAAAATCACCATTGAATACATTAGCATGACCATCTAATCAATTGCAGGTCATACATTTCTTCCTAAAGTCCATTCTCGCTGAACTTTATCTGAATATTACAACTTCAGAATGTATTATATATACTCAGTCTTATTTTGAATAAGTAAATGGGTAGGTGTAAGGCCTTGTGAGATTATGATATGACCCAGTGTCAATAACCATTTGCCATTTTAAACATTTTATCTCAAAAACAATTTGATCAAAGTTCAGCAGAAAGCATCCAGGCTTAAAAAAAAACTTTTATGCTTTTACAAATGATGCCGATCCATTGTCAAATTTTGCAACCATTACTTCAAGCAAATTCTCTATAAGCACAGATCAGAATTTGACCAGATTTGACAGAAAGCAGGTTTGTACAGATCTTTCTGACTTTGGATATAAAGGGCTTTCAAATTTATAAAAATGGTGACAATCCTCTGTCTGCCATTTGTAAAAAATTTAAAAAAAAGACTTAAAAGATCTAAGATAAATAATCAGCAGAATTGGGCCAAAAAACTTCTTCCAGGCCTGAAGAGATCTCAGATTTTATGCAATTGATGCTGATTCAGCTTCAGGCAGCTGTTGAGAAGAATAAAAAGAACTTTAACAACTTTTCAAAAAACAACTCAGCAAAATTTGACTGATAGCATCCTGTCGTAAATTTTTTAAAAATTTCTACAAATGATGCCAATCTGCCCATCAAAAATGGTGGCTATCACTAAAATAAAAAACTTGAAATGACTTCTTTTTAAAAAATAATGAAAACAATTTGAAGGCCCTTCAGGGTGCCACAAACATTGCCAGTCAGCCACTGAATAATGTTGTGAAAAAAGTAGATAAATGACTTCTTTTCAAAACCATTCAACACTATTTTACCAAATTTGACAGTATCCAGAAGAATCCCATTATTTAAGGCTTTCACTTCTTTTAGAAATTATCATATCAACCATCAGATACATTGCTAAAATGATTGTATCAACCATCAGATACACTGCTGAAATGATTGTATCAACCATCAAATACATTGATAAAATGATTGTTTTCAACCATCAGATACATTTTTAAAATGATTGCATCAACTATCAGATACACTGATAAAATTGTTGCATCAGTCATCAGATACATTACTAAAACGATTGTATCAACCATTAGATACATTGATAAAACAATTGTATCAACCATTAGATACATTCTTAAAACAATTGTATCAACCATTAGATACATTGCTAAAATGATTGTATCAACAATTAGATACATTGCTAAAACAATTGTATCAACCATTAGATACATTGTTAATATGATTGCATTAACCATCAGATCCATAGATAAAATGATTGTACCATCAGATACATTGATAAAATGACTTGAAAAGAGCAGTCAACAAAACTTTACCAAATTTAAAAGCAGACTATCTTGAAAGCATTCCCAATTTATTCTAATCTTTATCATCCTCCATCCACTTTGGCTAAATTGCAAAATATTTAACATCCTCTGTCCACTTTGACTGCATTGCTAAACTAAAACAAAATTATAAACCATTTAAATAATTTCATCTAAGAGAATGTTTAGTAGAATTTGACTAACCTCGGCTGACACCATTATGGCCTGAAAGTCATTTGGTATTAGACAAATGATACTGAAGACACAGATACGAAAAAAAAAAAACTTGGACCATCTTGTTTGTTAACTCACAATGATTTCTTGGACCATGGCTCTTTATAAGGCACATGTCAGGCAAGTGAGCAACACCAGACTCATGTTACAAATATATTTTGGAGCAGCATCGGCTTATGTCAGATTTAATGCGCAGGTTTTAGATAGGCAGAATTTGCAGCCATGGCATGTCCTTGAGCAAGATATTTAATTCCAAATTGCCATGATATAGCCTTTGTGTGCTGATATGCTGTTAAACAACAGAACTAAACCAAACCATACAGGTATATTTTGTAAGTTTATTTTCTTGGCATATCAACTATATATCACTTGAGATCTAAATAAAATAAACACACAAAACTGCAAGAGTCGAAACCCATGATTTTGTTTTTGCTTCCAGTAATTTGGAGGATGCTAAATCAAGAGCACTCGATAACAGAGGCAGAGTTCATGCCAGAAAAGGGGAATACCAGGAGGCTATTACTGTGTAAGTATTTGACAAGTGAGGTTGAGTTGGTACTAGATTAGGAAAATACAAGGAGGCTATTGGTGTGTAAGTATTTGACAAGTGAGCTTGAGTTGGTACTAGATTAGGAAAATACAAGGAGGCTATTAGTGTGTAAGTATTTGAAGAATTAGTCAGAGTTCATGCTAGGATAGGAAAATACAAGAAGGCTATTGGTGTGTAAGTATTTGACAAATTAATCAGAGTTCATGCTAGGATTAGAAAATACAAGGAGGCTGTTGGTGTGAAAGTATTTGACCAATTAGTCAGAGTTCATGCAAAGATAGGAAAATACAAGGAAGCTATTGGTGTGTAAGTATTTGACCAATTAGTCAGAGTTCATACAAAGATAGGAAAGTACAAGGAAGCTATTGGTGTGTAAGTATTTGACAAATTAGTCAGAGTTCATGCTAGGATAGGAAAATACAAGGAGGCTATTGTGTGTAAGTATTTGACAAATTAGTCAGAGTTCATGCTAGGATAGGAAAATGCAAGGAGGCTATTGGTGTGTAAGTATTTGACACCTGAGGCAGAGTTCATGCTAGGATAGGAAAATACAAGGAGACTATTGGTGTGTAAGCATTTGACAAATTAGTCAGAGTTCATGCTAGGATAGGAAAATACAAGGAGGCTATTAGTGTGTAAGTATTTGAAGAATTAGTCAGAGTTCATACTCGGATAGGAAAATACAAGGAGGCTATTGATGTGTAAGTATTTGACAAATTAGTCAGAGTTCATGCTAGGATAGGAAAATACAAGGAGGCTATTGATGTGTAAGTATTTGACAAATTAGTCAGAGTTCATGCTAGGATTAGAAAATACAAGGAGGCTGTTGGTGTGAAAGTATTTGACCAATTAGTCAGAGTTCATGCAAAGATAGGAAAATACAAGGAGGCTATTGGTGTGTAAGTATTTGACAAATTAGTCATAGTTCATGCTAGGATATGAAAATACAAGGAGGCTATTGGTGTGTAAGTATTTGACAACTGAGGCAGAGTTCATGCTAGGATAGGAAAATACAAGGAGACTATTGGTGTGTAAGCATTTGACAACTGAGGCAGAGGTGATGCTAGAATAGAAAAATACTTTGAGGATATTGATTACAAATATTTGATAACCGAGCCAGAGTTGATTCTAAAAAAAGGAGAATATAAGGAGACTGCTGTTGTTTATGTAATTTTGACTGAGGGATTCATAGCTTTGCATAAATAAAAATGTTGGTGCCAGTCTACTGATAAATCTAAGAGAAGAGGATTCTCTCAAGTGGTATCATTCCAAATGTGTTGTCCTTTTCAGAGACTTTCATTACTAGAAATCATCCAGATTTGGTCTGTAATTCTTGTTCAGTTTTGAACATAAAAGAAGTAAAAGAAAAGAAAATTTGACTTATAAAGTACAGATATGTTATTTATTTTTGTTTAATTGTTTTCTTTTCTTAAATTTATCTTGTCTAAACATGTTTCAGCATTAGTTGTAGTAGTATTAGTCACATGACAGTAGTAGTAACATTTACATTACAGATAGTGTCTATGGTCATACACTTTACACTGTGCAGTGAACAGTATATGACCATAGACACTATCACTGTACCACTGTACCATTATAAGCTAGGGATTGGGTCTTTACTGACATTGCCAGTTATCAGGTTATACAATCTAAAATTTCATGAAAATTATATTTATCATAAAAAAATTGAATTCTTTCAAGGGAAGTGACATCACAAAATTGTGCGACTGAATCCTTTGTCTACCTTAGTGTCAGAACATTTCTGGCCTGCAAAAATTATTATGATTAGAACCATTTTTCTTCTAACAGAATTTATTTTTTTGTCATGTAAATTTGCTTCTGTTACAATTTTGATACAGATATTATGACCTACATTGATTGTTTATACAGAACACACAAGATGTGTCAATTGGGCACATATGCTATTGGTGGTATTCTCAATTTGCACCTCTGTGGCCCTAGGTTAAATTCCTGTCCCTAACAAATGCAAAGCTTTTGATTTCCTTTAGGTTCTTTGGCTAACTTCCATTCAAAAATTACACCATCAACTTTTTAATGTCCTTTATGCCTATTGTTCCAGCCATTAGACTTGCTGCACAAACAATGGGCTATTTCCTTATGCTCAACTACCACTACCTCAATTCTTTAACCCCTTGCACCATGTTTACACATCAGGAGGTAGTAGCCTACTTCCAAGCTCTGTAGCATCAGGGTCATTTAACATACACTAAAGTGAGTGGTATTAAAGAAAGGTAGCTCTACAAATATACCTAATAATCTGGACTTTCTAGTTGCACTACAAAATACATATGGAAAAACTTAATTTTTTTACCCAATTTTTTCCAACCAAAATTTGCCTGTGGTCAGAATCTGATTTTGTGTCCAGATAATTTGCATGTGGTCAGAATCTGATTTTGTGTCCAGATTTGAGACTTTTTGGCCTCAGTTTTATGGCAGACCAGTCTGAAATGCACACAGACAGTCAATTTTTGCAAAATGTAGGATAAGATGGACTTTTGGAATAAAATGTTGTCTGTATAACAAGATAACCGAATTGCAATTTTAGGATCAACAACAAAACACTGTTGATGGCAATACAAATACTATATTTAATGATGAATGATTTAAATAAGAAACAAAATATGATTGATACATGCATGTATGGGTCCAAATATTGGATGAATTAACATAATTCGCACAAACCTACTAATGCAACAAATAAAAATACAAATGTATTGTCTTATATGGTACAAAGACAAAAAGAAGGAACGATTCATGGTATGTCACAAAATGAAAAGAATGAGTTTTACACAACTGCAAAACAGATGAAGTATTCACTCAAAATAGTGAAGAGATATTTTACTCACACAAAATAGTGAAATGATATTTTACTCAGCAAAATGAAAATAAAGAAGATATCTCAAGATATCTCTTACCTCCTAAACACTTAGTATAACAAGACCCCAAAATTACCCCACAGCCAAAAGATTGCATGTATAAAGCAACACAAACAGTCCCTCAATGTCACTCTTTGCTACCAGTTCCAATGGCCAAACAAGCAAAGAGATTACATGTATTGAGCAACCTATACACTCCCTCGACTTCATACTTTACTACCAGTTCCATTGGCCAAACCAGCAAAGGTTATAGGTAGTTGCCGACTACCATTGAATTTTAGATCAGACAAGCAATTATCACTCACCACTTTGGTCTACAATGCCCAATCATCTGCTACTTGACCCGTAACATTTCACTCAGTTGCATGGCTACCATACAAACAGCTCCATCATCAGCTTCACAATCACTATGTCCAGCACCATGGTCATCATGGTCAACTTATATGGTCAGCTCATTACCACTATGGTCAGCTCCACAGCTACTGTCAGCTCTGATCCCCATAGATCCCCATAGATTCCTATAGATCAGCTCCACTGCTGCCACAGTCAGTTCTAATCACTATGGATCAGCACCCATCATCATCAGCTGAAAATACATCCAATACCATGTACTATACATGGCACGTGTATATACAGTAACACGCAATGACATTATTTACAGTTAGTTATAAACAATACATTATCAGTCCTCCATTACAAAACAATAAACAGGTTTAGATTTGAACCAGTGAATCATATGATTCCAATAGCACTAAACGTTTCTTAACTAAATACTACTTTGTAAAGTTCTTACCAAGTCACATACATGAATAGAAACTATTAGCATTATACTATGCAAGTCGAAGATTAGCATAAATACAACAAAAAAAAGTAGTACAATAGCTATAACTTGCAATACATATTACATATAAGAAAAAAATAAATAAATAACTTACATACCTCTGCAGCTGGAGATGTGCAGATCTTTAAGTAGACTACCAACTGACAAAACCTTCAGCATTTTGTCCATTTGATCTTACAGTGAAGCATTTATACACAGACAATGTAGCTTTACATCGTCTCTGCAATTAATGTATTCAGGTTTTATCATTGAAAGCACTTGATGCATGCGACATAAAATAAACCGAACTCATTATTTTTGAAGTAATGTAGAATATACATCAATCACCCTCTGGTATCATTGTGCACAAGAAACGAAATACGAGTACATGTATTTAATAAAGAAATAGATTTATACAATTCTGTGAGTCTAGATATGAAAATGATGGGTCTGTTAAGCAAAAAGAAAAAAGAACTCCAACTTGTACCCTTCTGCTCTTGTGCAGGCAAAATAGCCAATGAAAAATGATGTTTCTAAAACAACTAGGCATTATGTTAACTAAAGATCTCATAGAAATTGATTTATTATGATGTATTCAGAAATAGCCTCCCCCCAATGTTTCCCATTTCGCTTTTCGGGTGAAATTGACAAAAGCATCAAGGGGTTAATGATTTAAGGAACTTTACCTTTACTTTGCTCTGTGACTGCTTATATTAACCTGGGCACATTAAAGTTTTTAAAATACTGTAATAGATGTTTTAGCAATTATTTATTTCTTGGGTCAATATCAGTGTAAAATTGTCAGTTTTTTTAATAGTATAGTTGCTTCAAAATTTCACAAGAAATGATCCTTAAAGCAGAGAGCATATGTTCCGAATTTTTTGTGTATCATGTTGTGGCACATCAAACTCTGTGCTGTTTATAGTTCTGTATGTGATAGATGCAAGAAAAATATGGTTATCTTTTCAACTTCAGCTGGGAGGAGAAATTGCCAATGAGCAAGTCTCCGCTAGAGAGCACCTGGCTGTACCATGAGATAGGTAGATGCTACCTGGAATTGGCGAATTATAGTAAAGCACGAGATTATGGAGAGAAATCATTAGCAGCCGCCAGGGAATCTGATGACCAGTCATGGCAGTTGCATGCAAATGTATTAATAGCCCAGTCTGAAGGTAAATTAACTATTACATTGATATTCATTATAATAATAATCATTTAAATCGTTGCATAAGAATGGTACTTTGAGCCAAAAACTCATCTTGTATACTGACACTGTCAGATATACTGATGACATTGCATAAGCCGAAGGCCATAAATAAGTTTAAATATATTCTTTATCATTATATAATAAGTGTTGTACATTTTAATAAAACTCATCATCCATATAGTCCTTATTCTTTATTTATGTGAGGTTGGGTTATAAAACACATCTTCCATGTAGTCTTTATTTCATAAGGTCACATTCGGTCATCAACTCCAGCATTCATATGGCCTTTGTTTAATAAGTATGTCAAATTTGGTTTTAAAACCCAGCTTTTGTATGGTCTTTGTTTAATAAGTATGGCCAGTTCATTTATACAGCCCATCTTCCATGTTGTCTCTATTTAATAGAAATGGCACATTAGTTTATAAAACCCATTTTCCATGTGGCCATTATTTAATAATGAATGCATATTTGGTTATAAAACCCATCTTCCATATGGACTTTATGTAATATTGAATGCACATTGGTTATAAAACCCATATTCCATATGGACTTTATTTAATATTGAATGCACATTGGGTTATAAAACCCTTCTTCGATATGGACTTTATGTAATATTGAATGCACATTGGGTTCTAAAACCCATCTTCCATATGGACTTTATTTAATAAGGAATTGTACATTAGGTTATAAAACCTCTCATATGGTCTTTATTTAATAATATGGCACACTTGGTTATAAACCCATTATCCATATGTCCATCAGATACATGATTGACTTTACTTGCATACAGTACTATGAATACATAGTCCAGTCTCCAAAATGAATCACCATCTTTCAGCTGGTATCTCTTTTATGAAATTCGGTCTCTTAATAAATATAGAAAATGCAAAGTTCTTGAATGTGTAAATTTTCTCCTGTATATCCAGAACCTATTAGAAGCAGACTTCTTTCTCAGTCATCTTAAATTGTTCCTTCCTATTAATAGATTTACAGGGAGGTACTGCTCCAAATGAATAAATAGTAAAAATATATTTGCTTACCACTAGAGGTATGCAGTAAAAAAAACAACTAAATAATTGACAGTTCTGGGAGTTTTTTAAGCCCTTAAAAATCATAGGATAATTACCAAATTATATCTGAGAGAAATCAATGTTGGCAAAAGATCAAAGTGGTATATTGACTGGTTTTAACCTTGTCCCAAATGTTTGGTAACATCTATCTGGCTATTTCTCTTTATATTTTCAGACTTAAGTCTCGGAGAACTAAATTTTTCATTGATTCAATGCTTTAATATTTTACAGACAGTTGGTATTAAAATTGTGTTGATTTGAATATATATATATATATATATATATATATATATATTTATATATATATATATATATATATATATATATATATATATATATATATATATATACATATATATATATATATATATATATATATATATATATATATATATATATATATATATATATATATATATATATATATATAGACACAAACCACACACTGAAATAAGCAACATTACCAGTGAAAAGAAATGCAAAATGGATTGCAGAATGAATGCAAATGAAATTCCGAATGAATATAAAAAAAATGCAGAATGAATGAAGATGACATACCGATTTGTAAATATTACTTGCTTCAGAGTCTGTAATTGTCTACAGGTATGCATAGTTCTTATAGTATATTTATAGCAGTCTTTATATGCTTTACAGTGAAATTAGGGGATTATCAGGCTGCAGCAGATTCCTTCGAGAAATCATTAGAGATGGCAAAGAAGCAGGAAGACAAAGACGCGGAGAATGCCATTAAGAGAGCATTGGAAGAGGTCAATGCTAGAATCGTTAAAGGAGTCAAAGATGATGACGAATATCCATCTTCTAGAGATGGAGATGCAAAGCAAGCTCACAAGGATAACTCAGGTATGGCATTGTGGATAATTCAGTGTTCAAAATAAGGTTGACTTTTAATAGGACAGAAATCAGTTTGTTTCTCCCTTTAAAACTCAAAAAAGTGGAAAACATGACCTTGGTAAAAGTCTTTCCAGTTTGTTCTAAGCAAAGGAAACAAAAGAAAAGGACGAATAGAAGTAATATCCTTTTTTTCAGATAAAAGGAAAAAAGGAACACAAACAAAGTGCATTACAAATGCAGATAAAGGTACAGGTGAAATGCCAGTTAAATATAGATTTGTGAAAATTACCTTTTTCATTGACTATATATAGTATATGAGGGAGAAAGAAGTTAATGGCATTTTACAGTGGTGAAGATTAGGTGTAATGGAACTAATAGACACTGCAAATATCACTGGGAATCAGAATCTTCATGAGGCTGAAATTTTGTTGGTTGTGTCTTGGAATATTTTCTAAGAGACAAAATTCACTTGTAAGCTGAAAGAGCTATCACAAAACAGTCACAATAATTCTCATTAATTAGAAAATATGCAAATTTAAATCCCTGATGAACTTTGTAATTCTGTGGCATAGTGGTATACTGACAAGTACTTTGTGTCTTGATAAGCTTTAGGCAGTCAAATAAAATGGGACTCTTTTTTTATTGTTGGACTGCATTCAGTCTTTGTGCATCTCCAGACTCAGTATGCAAGAAATAATAACTTAATGTAGATACCAACATTTCCATAGGCTTATTCCATTCACTGCTAAAAAGTGTATTCACCTATTTTGCTTTTTTCACTATATATATATATATATATATATATATATATATATATATATATATATATATATATATATATATATATATATATATATATATTAATCATTGTCATTGATACAGATATATTTTTATGGCATTTATCATCACCGATTTGATATTTAAGACTATTTAGCACATGTATGAAGGCTTCTGGTGTCTATTAAATATATTTAGTTTTGTATTACTTTGTACGGATTATGAGCAATGTTCCTTGTTAAATTGACCCAGTTTAGCTCTATGCAGTGTGATAATGAACAATTTTGTGCAATTTTATTTCTTTCTGTTTTTAATAGCTGAGCTCATCAGACAGTGGTGTCATTATGAGTGATTCCTGCTTTTCATGATATTTTTTCATGATTGCTTTTTGCATGTAGGCAGGTGTAATCCATTAAATTCTGTTGCAATGGAAAGCAGTAGGAAAAATGTATAAATTTGTATAGCTCCAAAACAGAATTGGACTCTAAAAGATATATACTGTCAAATCCATCAGACGGCATGACATTAGTGTGAGTCATACCAGAATCACTTATATACCATTTGTTTGTTTTTTAATCATAGTTGACTAAGTCTTCCTATCAATAATATGTACTAAGTTGTCTTGTTTTAAATTTAACATTGTTTTGTCCTATAATGTCAACTCTTTGGTAATGACTTTGCCATGCCATTAAAGTTATGTTGCTACTCTAATGGCAGTTATTTTTCATGGCAGATTCTTGGCCTTTGATTAGATTTAAAGTTGAAGATTTTAAGTTGCCAAAGCTGGCAGAAGGTTTGGGGGACCTTGTCCAAACAGGGATACAAGTTTGTTTCTTTAATTAGCCAGGTGTGAAGTAAAAGTAGCCAGGTAAATCACCCAGCTCCTGGCTAATAAAGAATTAGAAGGCAGGGCATAGTTGACTGTTTAGATGCCTATGAGTTCGTTAACAATTGTAAGATTTTAAAATTAAATATTAGCTATCAATAGTCATCAAATTATGCTAATTGTTAAGTTGCTGCAAAATGTTTAATTAATGCAATGTTCAAGTAATGCAAAGTGTTCAGTTAATGCAGTGTTAAATTAATGCACAATTTTAGAGCAAAGTGTTTAGTTAGTGCAACATGTTTGTTTAAAGCAGTGTTCAATTAATGCAAAGCATTTAATTAATGTAAAGTGATTAATGCGGTGTTAATTTAGTGCAAAGTGCTCAATTAATACACTGTTCAATTAATGCAAAGCATTTAATTAATGTAAAGTGTTTAATTAATGCAATGTGTTCAGTTATGCAGTGTTTAACTAATGCAAAGTGTTCAGTTAATGTAATGTGTTCAATTAACTCACAGAGGAGGAATATGCTGAAGATTTTGAGGTGGATCAAGGTAGATAACTCTTGTATCAACTTGTCTTTGCTATTGTTACCTCAGTTTTTAGCCGTCTTAGTTTCTGTTCATAATTTTGTTATATTAATTTTCATACATTTAAATGCTACCTTTTGTGGATAGGGAAAGTATTGATCACTTCATTAAAGTTAATATACCATGTAAATGAAACCTCTCTATGAAGGAAACACATTAGTTCTTATTGCCCTTAATGTGCCCTTTTCATTTAGGTTCAGTATAGGAGTGAAATAAAGAGAGTGTGGTTTTCAGAATTAACATAGGCCATTTGACTTAATGCCGTGTGCAAGTTATATGTATTTCTCACAAGACCTGTGTGTTTGCAAAACGGTTTTCCTTTGGGTTGACGACTTAATGTCTGATATGTTATAAATTATATTTTTAAGTAATAGCTTGTTGAAATCTAACAATTGAAATGAATAAAATCTGAGATTTTTATGCAACATATTATGTAATATAATATAATTATATTATATATAATTATATTATATATAATTATTATTATATATAATTATTATTATATATAATTATGCAACATATAATTGAACCAAGCATGCATTATAGATTCGCAAAATTGAAAGTTGAAGAATCAGCTTTGATGCAGAAACATAACCTTGTTTGTTTGTAATTGTACTTTACTAAATGATTGGCAAAAATGTAGTCATCAAAATTTAGTATTGCCCTGTCAGAATGATCAAGATAATTACTTTTTTCTGTGTGTGCTAAATCTTGGATGAACAGAAGATGTGTTTTTTATAATTGAAATCTTTTTTTTTATTATTTTTCTTACTTTCATTGTGGATACTACAGCTTCCATGTAGGACCTGCAATTTTATATTCACTTTTGGCCCAATAAGCCTCCAGTATTTTTAGTCAAATTGTGAACACTTAGAAAAGGCCTTGGCAAATATTGTCCTATAGAGCAGGCATCCCTTGTGTGGAGGCATGCACGGCAATACATGGCATTGCAAAAGGTATTAGTTCAGTGTAAATACAGCATTCCTACATGTCCTTTGGTTGTAACCTATTCTCTTTTTTATAAGGTGGTTATGGTCATGGATCCCATTTCATTATTTATATATATTATATATAGCTCATGTCATTGTAAGACAGTTTCACTATAAATTGGTATAATTCATTTTTCTCATGGGCAACATTATAATGAGTGGGCACTGTATTTTATATCTGAAGTGATAAATATTTTTGAATCCGCTATAACTGTCTTCATGGTGTCTTGGTCATATTTAGGGTTATGCATGCAGCCCATTATATTTCACTGTATCGCATGCCCCCAAAAATTAATGTCATTTTCTTACTTTCTGACTCCAAGCATTTTCCAATTTTATGTTCATATAACTGTAGTGTAATACTGTAGTGACATCATTTATTGAGTTTTTTAGGTATGTCTGATTTAACAGGTCAGAAAAAAACTTTCTCAAAAAAGAAGTAAACAAGTACAGTAATACCTGTCTAGGAAACCACTGTTATGGGAGGTGACCTGTCTTGAGAGACCAGGTTCACAAGCACAAATTTATTGATCATTTAGTATTACAAACTGTTGTGAGGTCAAAATTTTTTGGTCAAAGATTGGTCTTTCAAGGCAGGCTCTGCTTACATTGAATTCACAATATTTTATGTGGTCTTATTTCTCTTAGCTTTTGTAGTTGCAACCAACCAGGGTATTAAAGACTAAACAAATAGTAATCCTTCTTTTGAAAGAAAAAGTTCCCTTATCCAATCCACAAATTATGTTACTGATAAATCTGTAATGTGTTCAGAACCAGTTAAACTGATATTTATGATAATAAATTGATTCATTTCCATTGAAATATATATATATATATATATATATATATATATATATATATATATATATATATATATATATATATATATATATATATATATATATATATATTTATTTGAAATTATTTGAAAAGTGCATTAAATGTTTCGGGTAGATCCAGAAAATGTTCTTACAAAGTAAATCAAGAAATGTCCTTACAGCAGTGATTTTTGTATCATTCTACTTACTCTAATCTGTTTAGCTGAAATTTATTTGCAAATATATTTCAAAAATTATACTACATTCCCTTTGTGATGCAATAATTCCTATTTCATTTTTTATTCTTACCTTAGCAGACTCCCAAGCAAAGTTACATTTCAAACAGAACACATATTGAGATAGGCCTTTCCTTAAAGACCTATCTTGCATTGAAAAATCCTTTGTTTTTTTCTTGTTAAATCATGGACCGAAGTGTTTTGAATATTTCATGAAGATTACAAGTATGACATTTTTTCCATCCATTATAAATAACATGAATCATACAGATAAATTATTTTATGAACTTTCTGCTGGCTTGTATTCTTCATACCCATTTATCTTCATAGATGATTAAGTAAGCAATACTAACCTAATAAACTAACAATGCAAATTCCATAATTTTGCATCAGGAATAATTAGTATAAAACTCTCTTGAAAATCTGACTATTCCTAGCGAAATGTCTCTTCATGTTTTCTCCAATGCAAACTTTGTTATTTTCACCCAAATGGCATTCACAAAAGAAAATCCTTGTTACTGTTGACTGTGACAATCTCATTTAAACATCTTTGATCACTCTGGTCACTCTTTCATATTTGGTGAGTGGCTACATTCCATCACTGATTGCAATCATCAGTCATGTTGAGCAAGCAACATCTTCCACAGATTTTGCAGCAGTTTTTAAAATTATTAAAATGATTCAGAATTTTAGGCAGTGAGAGATAATTTCATCCAATTTGACTTGGACTACCTTAGGACCATCCGGATATTGCAATATGCTTTTGTTCAGTCTTGAAACTGTTCTCCATCTCCAGTAGTTTTGCATTTCTGTCATTAGCCTATGTTACGTCAATCACATATATCTTCATCATAACATTTGCTTATGTTGCATCAATCACATATATCTTCATCATAACATTAGCCTATGTTGCATCAATCACATATATCTTCATCATAAGCTCAACTGTGTAAACTACAGACTAGATTTGATATCATATTTAGTCATAAATGTTTGGTGCCATATTGACACAGAATTTCAGTCTGAAAGTAGTATATTTCTTCTTTGTTTCTTTCATGAATGCATTCTTATACAGGAACTGGACATTTTATTAAAATATATTCTCACATGATCCGGCCAGATTTAATTAGTTTGATATGCAAATTATGCTGCCGACCATACCCGTGTGAATTTTTTAATAGTTCTGCTGGAGTACTGTTTTATTTGTGTTTATATACATACCCTCATCCATCCATTTTAAAGTTATTTAAGTAGTTCATGGAAACAATATAGTTAAATCAAAATTTTCAGACTTTTTTTAATATTCACATGAGAGAGAGAGAGGGAGAGAGGATGGATATGGTAGTAATCTTCAGTTCTTAAGTTATTGTGTACTTTTAAGATTTATTTCACTTTCAGTCTGCAACTTCTTTGTCATACACTCATCCGATTAGATTTCAGTTTTACTCATCATCCTAACTGCCGTGTTGAGACATAATTTAGGCCTGAAAATAGTACACTTCTTCATCCACCATTAATGCAATCTTATAGAAAAATTGGACAATTTAAAAAAGTATGTTCTCATATGATCAGGCGAGATTTAATTAGTTTGAGATGCAATTTATGAAGTCAACCCTATGCATGTGAATTACATAATACTTCTGCTGGAGGACTGTTTTGACTGTGCAAAACCATTTTAAAAATATTTGTTTATTTAATATTATAATTTATGTAACACATGTAATTGATCAACTAAAACAGCAATTATATGTGTATTTGTTGTAGCAAATATTGAACCATTTGGCTAACACTTGTCCTTTTTACTCTTGAAATATATTTATAAAGCAAGCTGCACATGAATTGAGTCAACATTAATCAGTTTCATCAGCTTTGAATGAAAAAGGTGTTTACAGTGCTTTGATATTTTTTAGAAGGTAAAATTGGGGAACAACCCAGACCAAAGTCTGTCTCTATCAAGGGTGAGTTCATCAATGGTTGTCTTTCTTTCTGAACAAATGTGGTGTGATATCTATATTACTAAAAACATCTCAGCGTGATAATACTGCAACATTGCAAGTAACCCATAATGCCTTGACTTGAGTCATTCACAGTGCCATTATTCTAGATTCTAACACTTCTAATAATGTAATGTATTTCTTGATTGGTGGATTATGAATAAAAATGTTGATTGGTGGATTATGAATAATAATGTAATGCAATTCTTGATTGGTGGATTGTGAATAATAATGTAATGTATTTCTTGATTGGTGGATTATGAAAATTTGCATCCATATGTTGTAGGAAAATTTGATTCAAGTGAAGTCTGTTTGTATGCATGTGATGTAGTGCTAAGGAAAAATAGGTTTTAAGGTAGGCTCTTTTTGTCATCATTATCCAGAACATGTTTCTGAACAGACATATGGTCTTGCGTTTTAGAACAGTGATATGATCTTGTGTTTTAGAACAGAGATTTTGTCTTGTGTTTTAGAACAGAGATTTTGTCTTATGTTTTAAAACAGTGATATGGTCTTGTGTTTTAGAACAGTGATATGGTCTTGTATATTTGAACACTGATATGGTCTTGTATTTTAGAACAGAGATTTTGTCTTGTTTTAGAACAGTGATATGGTCTTGTGTTTTAGAATAGTGATATGTCCTTGGTTTTAGAACTGAGATATGTTCTTGTGTTTGAAGTAATAGATATGATTGTCTACTTCATAAGAGAGATATGGTCATGTATTTTTAAACAGGATATTGTATTTAAAAAAGGTGATATGGTCTTGTGCTTGAAGAAGATGATATGGTCTTTTGTTTTAAAACTGAAAGAAGTGGTTAAAAATCTAAAGATGTTAATGTGCTTTAATTTCTGTCATAAATATGCATTTTATGTGATTTGATAACATCTCACTGGTAAATTAACTTTGTGTTAGTAAAGTTTGTACATCATCCAACCCACATATATATGATTGTGGTGTCTTTAATGCATTAACATTGATGTTATGTCTTCAATATTGTTAAACATAATGCTTGATGTAATTGGAGTTTTGCAGTTAATAAATATCTTCATGTTTTGTGATTCATCAATATTCCTACATTAAACCTGGCACACAATGAAAACATGAAAAAGTAGATACATTGGCATACACAAAGATGAAAGAAGCTTTGTGTCAGTATTTTCTCTCATTTAGGCTACATTTTTTCCATTCATTTATGAACTGTATTTTGCAAACCAGAGTAAGAATAATTTTGATTTAATTTTCAAGCAATATGGATGTGGAAATAAAGTTTAAAATTTCAAGTAAATAATTCTAATTAAACATATTAGCTTTTCTTTTATCATGTACAAGCATCTTTCAAATATTAAACACAGAATGCATTTTTTTAAAAAGTTCTTAAATATAAAACTCACAAGTTAAAATAAATTCCTTATTGATTGAGAGAATACAGCTTGTACTTCAATGAATGCTCATTGAGATATTTGTATCTTTTTTATCTTTGTGATCTGATTTTGGTACCATTTCATTACACTATATTTGTTTCATCTGGAACTTGTTTCAGACATATTTTCAAAGATAAACAAAGACCCAGTGGCCCATTACTATCCATCCTGCATGATAAACAAATATATACAAAGTCCCAGTGGCCCATTACTATCCATCCTGCATGATATACAAATACATACAAAGTCCCAGTGGCCCATTACTATCCATCCTGCATGATATACAAAGATGTAAAAAGTCCAATTGACCCATTACCTCCATTCTGCATGATATACAAAGGTCTACAAAGTTCCAGTGGTCATTGCTTCCATCCTTCATAATATAAAAAGATATACAAAGTCCCAAGTGCTCATTACTTCCATCCTTTATGATATACAAATGTATACAAAGTCCCAAGGACTCATTACTTCCATCCTACATGATATAAAAAGATAGGCAAAGTCCCAATGCTCATTGCTTCCATCCTTCATGATATACAAATATATACAAAGTCCCAAAGACTCATTACTTCCATTCTTCATGATATATAAAGATATACAAAGTCCCAATGCTCATTGCTTCCATCCTCATCTATATACAAAGATATACAAAATCCCAAGGGCCCATGACAGCCATCCTTCATGATATGCAATGCTCATTGCTTCCATCCTCATTGATATACAAAGTCCCAGGGCCCATTACTTCCATTCTTCATGATATAAAAAGATATACAATGTCCCAATGCTCATTGCTTCCATCCACATTGATATACAAAGATATACAAAGTCCCAGGGCCCATTACTTCCATCCTTCATGATATACAAAGATATACAAAGTTCCAAGGACTCATTACTTCCATTCTTCATGATATAAAAAGATATACAATGTCCCAATGCTCATTGCTTCCATCCACATTGATATACAAAGATATACAAAGTCCCAGGGCCCATTACTTCCAGCCTTCATGATATGCAAAGATATGCAAAGTCCCAATGCTTATTGCTTCCATCTACATTTACATAAACCTTTCCTACATAAAATGTGAAATCTAAGTTTTAAAAAAATGTTTATATGTATGTGATTAATGATAATAGTTATTTATTTGAGACTGTAGATCATAGTCATGTATTTTGAGAACTAAGAAAATGAGCTTGAGTATTTAAGCGATGATAATGTGTTTGTCTTTAAGAACTGAGATAATGGAGCTTTCAGTTTTAGTAGAAGTATAATGGGATTGTGTTTAATAAATGAAATAATGAACTTGAATTTTAGAACAATGATAATGGGATTGTCTTTGAGGATCAGAGGATATTAATGGTGGTTAAACTGTCATTTTTCATGCATAGTTAACACACCTCTGTTAACTCATTTTGCAATAGTATAAAAAAAAGACAAAACCATTTACATCCACATACACTTAAATACAAAACTTTTATCTCATATTTTGATTATGTCAATAATACTTAATCCAAAGATTGGATTACTCCATGGTGTGGTGCTATCATTAATCAAAAATGTTTTGTGATTCATCCATATTCCAACATTCAGTGTGGCTTGTTCTATTCTGATCAGTCCATATATATATATTTAGCAAGATCAAATAAACTTTCTCATAATTTCTTTATCATTCAAGCTCCATCTTCATCATCCATTAACAAAATACTTTAGGCAATTGTTATGATAATTCTTTTGAATAAATTATCTATTGATACTGTTGAGCCCTGAAACCAATTTTAAAATCTCCTAAAGTTTTCTGAGAGAAACATACTAGTTGCCATTTCCACATTTACATAAACCTTTCGTACATAAAATGTGAAATTTAAGTTTTAAAAAAAATGTTTATATGTGATTAATTGTAATACCATAAATTGAATTAATCATTTGCTTGAACTGCAGTTAATGACAGCATGTTTTCAGGAAAGAATTAAAAATATAATATTTTCTTATTGTAATACATAAAAATACAAAATACAGACTGAGACCAAATTATGATTTTTTTTCCTGTTGTAAGCTATTTCAGATATTGTTTTTTATGGTTGGTTGGTTATTTAATGAAAGTGAGATTTCTCCACTCCACTTACTAAAGATTTTCAACTGAATCCTAATTTCAACATATATTTTAAAAACATTAACAAATTTCCAATGGCTCAAAAATTGGGTTTTTACCAACATGATTTTATGTTGTATTATTGACGTTTCAACCAACATTGTTTTTTATGCGCTAATATGAATGAAAGGATCCAAGTAAAAGTTGAAATAGTTATTCATACTGATTTTGAATTATTTTTTAGGGGATTGGTAAATATTATTGACATAAATTGACAATTCATTTTTACCCCCTGCTAATCAGCATGTAACTGATGCTTTTGCATGATTCATTTCCCTAGATTTACAGTGGCATAACATTTATTGTGTTTTCTTAACTGTATTTTCAATTCTGGCTGCATGTTTCTATTTTTGTTTTCTAACATTGTTTTTTCTTATATTTCTGCATACCATTAAAAAGCCCATTGTTTATTTCTTGTGTGTAATTAAGGAATGTAATTCATTTTATTCAATGTGCTTTTCATTTTGTCCAGAATGTTGTTTTCTCAATAATTGAACTTTTTTATAGACAATTTTATTGCTTAATTAATTTATCTATTCTTAATTTTTTAATGTAATGATGTTATATATGCAAGTATATTCAATTAACTTTATTGGCAATTATGCACACACACACACACACACACATAAACATATACCCACACATATACACACACACATAAACATATACACACACATAAACATGCATACACAAACACACACACATATACACATACATAAACACACACACATAAACATGCATACACAAACACAAACATAGTGATAATGCATTTAAGTTCTTTCCTTAGGACTTTTGTTGAATAATTTAATTCCTGACCAGACTGAAACCTCTTTGCCATGAACTCAGCTGTATCAACTCCTTATAAAGTTATAAGATACAGGATATACAGTCTGCAATTACTCTACTCCAGTGTTCTCACCATGAATGTGTTTCTCTGTGGTAACCATAATTAGTGCTGTACATTTTTGCATAGATTTTACCAATTGGATATGCCGATTAAACCATATAAACCTGGGGAATAGCCAAACAAATAATTATGTACAACTGTTTTGTTGGTGTATGTATAAACACCTATTTCTTGATGGTATTTAATGTGATTTTTGTGTAGCAGCTAGTTGATAATGCAAGAAAAACAATTTGTCATTGTGTACAAATATTTGTGTAGGTACACTTGAAGGGCTTGGAACCCTTGGGTTAAAAATTTAGCTCTGTCCCACTCAAATATTTGTACACATAGTATGATCACCATGGTAACATTGATTGCACCAGTTTATCCAAACTAGGACCTAATAATAGTGTGCTATTTTTAGAACCTGAAAAGGAAGAGCCACCCAGGCCAAAGTCAGTCTCTATCAAGGATGAGTTTCAAGGTGGTGTTTTTATTTTAGATGTGTGGTGTGTAACCCTAATATTGCAATACTGCAAGTTATCCATAATGCCTTGATCTGTGCAGATCAGTGCACTGATGTCTTTAATTTTGATTCTAACACATCTGTAAATGTAACATGGATTTGGTGGAATACAAGAATTTGCAAATAAATATACTGTTGAAAACTTTTATGACAGTGATTTTGTGATGTAGTGATAAAGAGAAATTACACTTTGCAATTTTGTATGCTAAATTTTCCTTAAAATGTTTTAAAACAGGTAATGGTCACATTATTTTCAGGATCTGAGGATACTTCTTGGTGGTTTTACTGATATAAATATGCATTTTATATTATAAACTAAAACATTACTGAAAAATTCATTTTGCAAAATTAAAACAAAGATCTACATTCTCAAACCTCATATACAAGACATTTATTTACTTAATGAAGTTATGACAATAATCTACCATGCATTGGTTGGACTAATCCATATTATAGAGTTGTCATTAATAAAAATGTTTTCATGTTTTGTGATTCAGCAATATTTCCACATTAAACTTGTCTCATTCAGCATATGTACACAGCTAGTGAAGAAATTTCTCTGCATTTTTTTATAACTAGGCTGCAATTTCTACATTCATTAGTAAAATGCATTTGTAACCCCATAGAATGAACATTATGAATAAATTATCCAGCATCAGGAGTTTAATATTAAATATTCGCAGATTTGATCATTTTCTACTAAACATACTAGTATTTTCACACACTCCCATTTGTTTGTATCCTGATCCCCATCAATTTTAAAAACTAAAGGAATCAAGGATATTAAAAATGCTCATATTAGTCATTCCATTCATCAATTTATAATTTCTAACCTGAAAGTGACTAACTCTGTTAACATTTTAGTGTTTTGAATCAAATGCAAGTTTCTTTATTAAGATGGTCACCATATTTGCATGGGTGAGTCTATGTTTTCAGGCAACATATGTGATGTAGTTCACTGTATTTGATAGTCTCAATAATTCCATAAATTTTAGAGATACATCTCTTTGAATACATGTATACAAGAGTTACTCCCTTTTATATGTTTAATATGTTTTAGAAATATTAAAACTTGACATTGCAAATATTGGAAGGACACAACACAAGTTTTGCTGAAATGAACAGTTCTATGGTTAGCAGTCTTTCTGCTCTTTTTCAATTGAGTGCTTCTGTTTGCTTTAAAATGTCAATAAGCTGCCAGTGTTAGGGTCTCCCTGGCAACAACCAGGAGAGAAATAAAACAATGATGAAGTGATTTTGACATTTTTTTATATCCTTGTTGCTTTTCATTTTTAAAATTGGTAATTGGGTACAAACAAATGGGAGGGTGTGCAAATGCAATTGCTTTCTTCTCCTTGTCTACATACATCTTTCAGATAAAAAGAATATTTAATTCCCAATCTGGTATAATGAAGCGTGTGAACAATAAAAGAAAATTTTCTTAACTTGAAATGAAAAGTCCAAATAATTGATTTTTTCCAGTTGCCAAACTGTTCTGGTAGTATTTTTTTTTTTTTTTGATAGGTTTGAAGTTGAGTATAATATGATGACTGTTCAATATTTGAGGAAAATTAAATCTCAAAACATCCAACAGTTACATAGTTTCAGTTTTTGAGGCAGCTCATTTTTAATGTTTGCCATATTTTTAAAACATCGTTCATTTGGTTTTTATAAGTATCACCTAATTTGAAATAAAACAAAGGTTTTTTTTTAAAAAATATGTTCATATCTATGGTAAATATCATTGATAACTCAGCACTATCAAACCAGTGAGAATTTACTAATATTGTTTTTTGGAGTATTTAAATAACTTAGACTTGAAATTTATATTTCAATATCAATTAGCACTGTGTTTGCATTGTCCACAATAATATGGAAACTTTGACATATTACCAAACAGAAAAAGAAATGTCAAGTGAATTATTTTTAAATTTAAAATTTAAAATTAATCAGGTCACATCAGCTTACTCTGACACAGCCAAATTTACAGCAATTTGTGGATCAACAAAGGTTTTTAATGACTCTATCATTTTGTTCACAGGAATGTTATTTCAATCAACAGAATTGTAACAGCATATTTCCTTTTCATTATTTAATATGTGACAGAAGTGGTAACCATGTCATTTTAAATCCAATCTCTTCCAAGCATTCACAGTGCTCTGAAATACCTAGATAAAAAAAAATGATGTCACAGTAATGATGTCATGAAGTAATGATGACATCAGTTTGGGCTGTAAAGTAAGCAGTGATTTCATAAAGCAGACCACCTTAAGAAAGTATTACCTATTTCCATGATTATGTGAGATAATAAGTAAGAACAGTTTTCATCCCAACAGCAATTATATACAACACAAAGGCACACAACATGTTAGAATACAATAATCCATCCAAGTCTATAATTTAATCATAACCATAACATACCTACCTACCTACCTACCTACCTACCTGCATCCATGCATGCATACATACATACATATTAACCTTTTTACCACATGGTTTTAAATAATGATTGAAATGTACAGCTTTATTAATATTTTAATTGCGGATTTCAAACATTGATACATTCTCTTAATAGTTTCTGTTAATTTTTAGCATAACAATCAAAAAGAGTTTAAAAACCCATATTTTGTATGCACTTATTAGGCTGCAAGAGCTTATTCCAAAGTTGGAAATGTTACAAAATTAAAGAAATTTATTCAAATAATATGTAATTATTTTTTTTAAAATGGTAATATCAGATGCATGGTTGAATATGCCATTTATTTATAATATCCATTATTCCCACAATGCAAAGATTTAATATGTTTGTAAGTAGAAATAACCTAATTCATGGGTGGCATTTATTTACACAAATTTGTGTATATGATATTTAAAGTATAGTGTTTGTCAAATGCTTTGATATAACCCAAATGTGTATTATCTCTGTCATGATTTTCATTGTAGATAATTTCATCAGATAATGCTATTTAAAATGTCACCATTTTCTTATCACCTTAAAATATAATCCACTTCATTTTTTTTCTCTATGTTCATAATGAAAACCATCACATAACTAATGCAACAGTCATATAGTCATTTTATGGCAACATTTAAACCATATACTGTTTTTTTCTTGTAATCATTATACTTAAAATATTTTAAAAATTTGTCATTTTTGAAGGTGACCATTTCTGCCTCACTAATAGAGTTCTCTTGAATCAATTTTTGTGCCATTTAATTCAGAGATTTGTTTCCTCCAGCTATCATAGATACTGGTTTTCATTGTTATTCTTGTGTTCTCATTTTTTTCTAAATCTAGATATCATTAATATGCATGTGTGCTTCTCCCTATATTCATAATACTGTTAATAAGCTAATTTTCATTGGGAGATACCACAGCTATCCTGTATTTAGGAGCACATTTTCACACTCAAAATATCCTTAAATGTTTTCAAACTTTATCATTTTTATGAATGTTCCATAATGCTCTGACGACTTGCACAGGACCAGGTTCAGTCAGGAGACCTGCCAACACCCCTACATCTCAAAAATCACTGAGCAAGGAGAACTCCCCCATCCAATCAAGGGGGCCGACTCCGGCTGGACCTGGAGTTCAGACACCACCCAAATCACCTGTTGCAGGGACTCCCAGAGCAAAATCAGGAAAAAGTGTTAGAATTGTTGTAGAAGGTGATTGGAATAATGGCAGTTTAATGTTTCTGTCTGTGTCAAATGAAACTAACAAGGTTCTTACAGCCCTTGAATTTAAATATCATAAGGTTTACAGGATGGAAGACCCAGTTTGGAATAAAGTATAATCATGCATACTTCCTTAAGATCTTTAAGTTTCATTCATTCTTTCATCTCATATTAGACTGAACATTTCTGCATCCGAGTCTAACATTGATAACTTGCTAAATTCAAATAACTGGAAATATGAAATTTTGTAGAATCTTGTAGTTTTTAGTTTGTATGGTAG
The DNA here is from genome assembly GCA_016746295.1 of Potamilus streckersoni. Lineage (NCBI taxonomy): Eukaryota > Metazoa > Mollusca > Bivalvia > Unionida > Unionidae > Potamilus > Potamilus streckersoni. The sequence continues at coordinate 660,446 of JAEAOA010000226.1, read as the reverse complement.
AAATTCTTTACATCCTTTCAATCAAATTTTATGATGTGTAAAATATCTTAGGTTTAAAAGATAAACATGAAATGAAAAAAAAGGAAACAAAGGAAAGATATTGACTTGGCTGTATGAATCAAGGACATATTAACAAACTAATTTGTCATATCTATCCTGAAGTCTTGATAACATTGGAGACTTAAAATTTGGGCTTTGTTTTAATTTTGTTGGCTTTGTAAAGTTGGCATCTGTGTCATGGTTGTGGGAGTAATCAGTTTTGTCTGATGCTTTATACGTCTTCCAGTAGAATCTGTTTGATTCCATTTGTACCCTAGTATTCAACTTTATTGATTTATATATTTTGTCAGCCTGCCTGTTTATGAATATTGTTGTTTCTAGTTATCATACTTCAAGCTATTTCAAACTAAGCCTGATTTGCATGTCAGGTAACTTGAATAGTTTTGCATTTAGAAGTGCAAGCTATTATTATTTTCATTTTTTTACTGTTGCTGATGAAACAAAATGCAGCATAAGCTGTATAAAAATTGAGAGTGTCGGGCAATGGAATACTAGCATAAGTCATATAAAAACTGAGATTGTTGGATGACTGTGAATAAGTCATCAGTAGATGACTGTTGTCTCAAAATCCACTTATCCTTGCAGAGTGATCTTGCTGTATCATTGTTTGTTTAATATCTATGCGGTAAACTACATTTAAAATTCATTGTCATCTCCATCCAAATTATCCAAATGTCCACCCTGTAAATGTGGAATGAGTATGTTGCTTTGACTTGATTCTGGTGTACACATATAACATTGTTCTCTGTTATATACCTGGAAACGACCTGTAGCAAGGACATGTCAGCATACTCATGTACTGGTCATGCTGTATACAAAACTCCTAAGCTGTGTCCAGGCAGATAAACTCTGGACAGAAAAGTTGATCTGGTTCTTTGTAGTTTTGTCACTTATATATGAATATATATCTGTAACCTTCATCCATAATGTCATTTATCAATCATGTCATTTTACTTAATTGAAGGTCTATACCAGATGGTGACATGTCTCAAACATCATTCTCTCAACCTATGAAACTGAGTCTTAAAACATGAATTTATTTCATGTAAATGTATCACTATAGCAAGTACACAACCTTCTCAACATCCCAGTAACAATTATAGTATGTCCTTCATTTGTCACTTTTCATTATTTCACATCATTGTAATATTTTTAGAAGTCAGCTGGACACAACATTCATTTTGAATTGCTGACTTAAATGGACTGATTTTCAAGTCTCTTTAAGATCATGATCTCAAATGTTTTTTTAGCTATGCATCATTCTCACTGTGCAGGTGACTGTCACAGACTGCTTCCTTAACTGTGTTTTTGTGATCATGATTACTGAGATACTTGTTACAATGCTTTTTGACTCTTAGAAAACTAATGTACACATCTAATTGGATAGAACTATTAATAATAGTGTTACTTCCCTTGACCTGTTATACCCTTTTCATGACTTCCCATCATTATATCTATAATTTAAGCACTTATTAAAGATTATCAGGTGAAATAAGATGAAGTAACTCAGACTGCATTGAGACTATTTGCTTGTATCAACTGAATAATGGCTATATTTCAGTGAGTGGGTGAAAATACTTTATATATATATATATATATATATATATATATATATATATATATATATATATATGTATGTATGTATGTATGTATGTATGTATGTATGTATGTATGTATGTATGTATGTATGTATGTATGTATGTATGTATGTATGTATGTATGTATGTATGTATGTATGTATGTATGTATGTATGTATGTATGTATGTATGTGTGTGTGTGTGTGTGTGTGTGTATGTGTGTGTGTGTGTGTGCGTGTGTGTGTACAAGCTAATTTGTTACCTTATTGCTGAAACATGTACATTAAGTGAAGTGTATACAACTGATTGAAGTAGCAGATTTCCTTTGGTTGTGTGAGCCAAATTTTCATTTATGTTCTGCTGTGTTTTTGTGTGTGTAAATTTGTACAGAAAATATGATTAGTAATATAATTCGCTTTGTTTTAAGGAAAGAAAGGACGTACATGGAAAAGAAAAAATTGAGCAAAAGTATTCAGTTTATAGTGAGTGTCAGTCATGTTCTTTTGTGTGATCACTGACATGTTTTCACTCAACTGATCAAATGACAACATGGCAGATGAAATTCTTTGGTCATAATGTTATTAATGTATATTGAAAGAAGTTTCCAAGTGAAAACATACAATTGATAAATTATTTCTCTTGTAAAATAGAATCATAGATGAGCATAAAATATACATTAATTTTTATAACCTGTCTTCATGTTTATAAATTATTGTCCTTATGATTTATTAGATAATAGATGCTATTCTTACATGTAGCATGCATCATATTATCATGAGATGAAAATTGATGATCTTTTCACAGGTTATAGCAGATTTACACCTCCATATATTTCTATTTTTTAATGGCATTCTTCATTTTAGTATCATTTTAATTTAATCATTATAAAGTTTTTTGTTAGACAGTCATTATGAACAGCTAAGACATTTTGTCTTGACTACATTGATTTTTACATCTTTTTACTTTCTCCACTTCATTATGAAATTACCATTTTGACTAAAAAATCTTAAAATATCTTTGTTTCACTTCATTCATGGACTTTTATATAAAAATATTTCATTGTATTAATTGAAAAGAAAGTCAACTTTGAGAAAGTATGCATCAGATTTATTTGCTGCAATTCATGTAGCTGTAGATATTGCCAAATCTGATAAATCAACCCCTGAACTTGTGTGATTCTGCCAGGCAATTTTATGATGTTACCAATACATAAAATCAAGGAATATTTGCAGAGAGATCTGTCCACAACACATTAGGGTACATTTTAGACACTGCTATTTCTTGTGCTAATGTCACTTGAATGGTACTTCTGGGTATATGTACAAAATATTTTCAGATGAAATCCTGTGTTTGACTGCTGTTAATTCATGTGGAATAGCACAAACCTATTTCCTATGACCATTTAAAATTTGGCTGTGTCATTCATCTATTATCAAATACAGGTAGGTGTCTAAACTGTATGTTGATGTGTTTTAGCAGATTTGTATCCAGACAGAATTGTATCCAGCAGAATTGTGCACTAATAATTGTGCACTAATGTGACATAAGATACACAAAATATCTATCAATATCAAAACAGGTTTTAAGGCCTGACTTATCAGACTAGAAATTGCCATGTAGACTGCATGAAGAAAGTCTACATTGCCATTTATATTTAATAGTATTTAAATTTTTCTTGACTTTTTCTTTTACTCTTGATGTTCTTGGTAATTAGGAACCAGTTTTATTTGATGATCTCTATTATTAAGTGTCTACCATTTTATTCAGATTTTTTGCTCACTAAACTATTCTTTTTTTTTAACTGATTATTTTCACCATGCCCTGTATTCATTCACTATGTGTTGCTAACAACAAGACTTGTTTACTAATATACTTATTTGTATAAATTGTCACATGGTCACATGTTTTATGTTGATTACAGCTGAATAATATTGACACATGATAAATTTTTCACACTAAGTAATTTTTCCCAGTAGGCACCTCATAGCTGGTCTAGGAGGCATGTGCAGTTTTAAAGTGGGTAGTGGGGGTGGGGTGACCTCATTAGAATTAAAAGCTTTCCTAAATAAAACTTTGACAAATTTTGTATAAAAGAATAGAATGGAAATATTCCCATATTGCAAGCTTCTCATGGTATACCTACAGTAAATTATGTATTCTTTTAAAATTTATATGAACCTTATACTCAATTAAAGTTTAATTGCTGTAATTATTAATTTATCTCACATAATCATATTTTTTTTTCTCATTAATCCTTTGCTAAATAGATTCCATCTTTGCATAAATTTAGCTAATCAAATGTGTTACCTGTATGAAAACATTTGGGTCACTATTTTAAAATGTTCATTGCTTTTAATGACTTTAGGTTCTTTTTCAAGCAGATGCAACCAAAAACTTGGAATGTTAAAAATTGTATCATGCATCATTCTTTAGAAACATATTCTAAATTGGACTGTCTGTGTTCATTAATGGATATTATAAAAACCTTTCCATTTTAGATGATTCTTCCATTTATTTATCTATCCTCATCATTTCACGAGGTAAAAAATCAGGTATTCATTTCAATCTGTCACCAGATGTACAAGTATATACACATTCTTATATTATATCATATATTTTCTGTTCTATTTTTTTTTTCCCAAAGTTTACAGATGGTAAATGTCAGCATCTACTTGGTCTACCTTTGCAAATTTTTATTTGTATATATTTATTGCTTCTTTTCTCTCACCTTTTTAATTTTTTTCTATGCACAACATTTTAGAACCTTTCAATCAGAGCCCATTGCCCCAAACCCAAGTCGAAGTGGAAGGTGAAGAAACTGAAAGACCCCCCAGGACAGGAGGTTTAATTCATTTAGTTTCTGCATGAACTGAATAGCCATTCCGATTAAACAACCATCCATAAAAGACTTTATACTTCTGACTGTTCATAAATACATTTCAAAGACATTTATTCTTATAGTGGCAAGTACATGTTGTTACTTGTAGCATATGTAGCTAAAATCTTCTGCCGTCTATCCTGTTTATTTGAATATTGCATTCTTTAAATAAAAATCAAATTTGACAAAATATGACCAAGCCTTAATTACTTTTTGTAATAATCTGATAATGACTGGAACATAACAAAACAGTTGTTAAATTTTTATCTTGCAGGTTTCTTAACTTTATTAAATTTTGGTCTTAAAGTTTTTCAGGTTACTTATGCATTTTGTTAAGTGCTGTGATTCAAATTTAGGTGAATTTTTAATTTTTAATTAAGTATGTAACAAGAGTTTTTATTTCAAGACTATTTTTATTTTTACACACAAATCTATATATGGGATACACTCACATCTTCGTATGGCATTCAAAAATCTTGTGTAGGTTAATATCTAATGATGATTATCATCTGTTACTTTTTATCCAGTAATCCTTTTAGAATTGTCAAACATTCTCACTTTTGTCTTTGTTCATAAATTTCAAATCTAATTTTATGATGTCATTATTCATTTTGATATGTTAAGAGCACAGACTGGCTGAAATCTCAATGATTTGATTAGATTGTCATATTTTGCAGAGAAAGTGACTGAGTCGATACAAATTCCTTGAAGTGCTTGAATGATTTAAGATTCTTGACATATAGTATCAACACAATCATGTTTTAAAGAAGTATAAAATCTAGAGTGTACGTTCCTCATGTGTTTTGATTTCATGCTGTTTGCATGTTTTTCATTTCATGCTGTTTGCATGTTTGCATGTTTTTCATTAAAAAAAAAATAATATACTCTGTTTACAATGCAATATCTAGAAATAAAAATGTATAAATAATGTATAGATCATATTAAATTCCTCCTTCCTTTGTGCCAGAGTTTAATTCTTATCACATTTCCTTGCATATTTTTGCTGACATACATATTACAAAATTTATATACATATTAAAAAATATATAGGGCAATACATCCAATCTTGACCCACATGGCAATATCTAGATTGTTATCCAGTACAATGTATACAATTTAATGTATCTTTAAACCAAGAACTCTCAAATCAGGTAGTGTATGAATTTGTAGGGGTTGGCAGGAAGTAAGGACATTTTGTAGCCTTTACACAAAAAAATCATTTCTGGTCTTTTAACAAGTCATAAATCTGAAACAGATGTCTTTGATTTACTTGTTTTATTAATATTACAATGGATTTCTTTTTGCATTCATTCATTTTCAGAGTATTTTGTTTTGTAATTATTCAGATACACGTACTTGTAATCAAATTATATTTATTGCATTTAAAAACTTTCTCCTCCATTGTATTCCCAATCTCCATATAATTCCTTATCCTTTATTTTTGCTTTCCTTTTAATATATGTACATTATTTATGTGATTTATGTGATTACCTGTATGATGTGGGAGGTTGTGGGTTCTTTCCTCGGTCGAGTCGTACCAAAGACTTACAAAAATGGTACTAACAGCTGCCTTACTTGACGCTCAGCATTAAGAGGTTAGTGTTAGGACTGGTCGGCCTGGTGTCAGGATAATGTGACTGGGTGGGACATCATGCTACATGTCTGTGGCATGATGCCCCAGTGCTAGACATCACTATAATCTGCCACACTGCAGACATCATAGCGATATGACTGAAAAATTGTTAAAGCTATGTCAAAAATCATAATTACATCACATCACATCACCTGTATGATTATATTTTTTTAGTCTTAATTTAGGCCTTTGTTGCAGAATATACTTAATTTTTTTTCAGTATACAGAGTTACTAACACTATTTTAAGTTAATGATGCCATTTATATAACATGTTGTATGACAAGTTATTAAATGTTTATTTCTGCTTATTTTTTTTATTAATGTAAATATAACATGTCATATTTCCTGTTCTCTAACGCTGATGATATTTGTCTAAAGTTTTTGTTTGCTTTCATGTGTAACCTTGAGAGATTTTATTTGGTTTGTTTTAATCAGATATGTATTGTGTCCTTAGAATAATTTAGCGTTGTATGCCTAGATTGCTTTCAAATGAAAAGTTGTTAAATGTGAAGAATAATGTTTTCTCATGAGCAAGGAAATTTGTGGCAATGCAACTCCATTAATTTTTTTTTGTTGTTGTTCATCTTGAAAGTGGATCTTTGAGTGTTGGGTACACTATTTATAGCAACAAATGTTTAGTGAGAGGTCAAACACCCATAGCTGAAACATCTAGAGGTTATCCATTCCTTTTGAAATCATAAGTTGTCAGTTCATTTTACCTAATGTTGGAGGCAATTTGTGATATTTTTGTCACTTGTTCAAAGAAGCTTTCTCTGTATAGGATTTACTTGTTCAGCCACATGACAAATTATGGCTTTGGCTGTTGAACAGTATGTCTGTGCATGATAGTCATATTGTCCCTCACTGTAAAAGCCCCTCAATATATAGCTTCTGTATTGCAAGTTTGACCATAGATCCATTGAAATTGGTAGAAGTTTTTTTTATAATTGCTACTTTATTTCATTGTATTGCCTTTTTTTAGTTCATTATTATCATCTGTAATTTGTAGCTCAGTTCATTAATATATCAACCTCATTATAATGTGACTTTTATAAATGATATGTTTTGTTTTGTAACACTATTAGAACATGACCTTGTTTGGACATCCCTCAATATTACACCCTCTCACTTATAAGGCAAGCCATTTTTTGGCTCCTATAAGCAGTGTTATAAAAATGTAGAACTTGACTAGCTTTGACAGATACACATTAAGAAATTTTTAATGTATATTAATCAACCTCTTTTAACAAATGATACTATTGGGACTTTCTTCATTGGATGAATTGTTATTTCCTTCTGAATTCCTGCAATAAGTCATTCATCTGCTTTTCCTCATTTTCTTTATTCAACATTGTTAAGCATGACTGGCTGTTTTAGCAAAAGATATTAATACTTTTCAAACATTTACCTATTATGAAATGTTTGAAAAAAGTTTTGAATTGAAATCATACCTGTGCAGAATTATATATGATCTGTTTAGAATAGCTATTTTTGTGGAACAGTATCACACAATCTTGCTGTTACAGTAGTATTATAGAAACATATCCAGGTTTTGTGTATTGTGTAATCAAAATATCATTGAAAGGGTATAACTTTCTGCTTGTTTTTCTATTGTATTGAGATCTTCAAGGCAAATGTTTACTTAGGTTCTGTTGCTTTTGTCCAACATTATGCAAATTTGAATCTCTTTTCTTGCCATTCAATTGGTTAAATATAGTACCAGTCACTGTGACTCATTATGGTAACATGGTTCCTGTATAAGACAGATATGATCATGGATTCCATTTTCATTAAGTGGTAGTGAAGTTATATTATCATTTATTTCCTTATAAGGCCATCTCTGTGTAAGACTCATCATTTAAACATGGTTCCTGTATAAAGCAAGTATGATCATGGATTTCATTTCATGATATCATAGTGAAGTTATATGTATCAGTATTACCAATTTAATATATCAGTGTAACAGGCCTATTCTCCGGATATTTTTCATCAGAGACACTTAGCAACATTAAGAATGCTTTGTTCATCAAAGCCTTTTACCCTGAATAACTCAGGAGGATATATTATTAATTGTGTCTTCCAGATAAATAAAATGAGTATTAATATTTTATTACTATGTTAATTTTAAGACAGAATATTGCAATATAATAATTCCAGTTTGTATGACTTGACCAAGTTTTCTACAGTCTTAATTGATGTCAATGGTCGTGTGATACTGATCTGGAATATTTTACACTTCGATACATTCTGTAGACTGCTTTTCGTTCCCTCTTTTTCCAGATCATTTTATGTGAAGTTTTACCTATACCAACACCTTACACCATGATAATAACAACAGGTTCCACCCACCCCTACCTGTGATTTCCGATCAAAATTTACAAACTCCAGATTAAAACGCTCCATTATAAGTTAAAATCATAATTTGCACCCCAATACAAGCCAGTCTTCAGGAACCATTGTATTTTGTTTCAACACTATGTCCCAATATAAGCCAGTCTTCAGGAATCATTGTATTTTGTTTCAACACTATGTCCTAACAGCTGTTATGAAAGGTCAAGGTCATAAGAGGAGTAAGAGATCTCCCATATAATGGAAATGAGATTGCTTTTGAACGATTGAAATGCATAGAAGGCAAGAACTGCAAATGCTATAACAATACATGACACACAAGTGTGATATTAAATACAGGATTAGCTTGGCTTATAAGCATCAGACAATATTTTTTATTATTTAAACAAATGATTCTGCCACAGTGCTGGATATTACCATAAACTGTCACACTGACGACATCATACTGATATAACTAGAATTAATAAAACCATGTTAAAAAATCCAAATCACACACACACACAGACACACACACACATGATCATAACAAACATCTTAAATCACTGACATGACTGTTTATAACATTCTGCCCTTTATTACTATATAAAAACCAAACACTCTTGGCTAACAAAGATGGAGCTATGTACTCTGTTGCTGTGACGTGTCTAATGAAAGAAACTTCAAGCTTTTTAAAAGTAGTTCCTTTGTTGATGAAATCTGCTGATATGATGATACAATGGATGTAAATTTTAATTATATGGATTAAATGTTCATAGTTGGGTTTTTTTCAATTTGTAAATTGTTACCTAATCACTCAAAAAGTTAACATAAAATCCATAAGACTTTATTTACTTTCTGAGTGATTAGGTCAAATTTACACATCGATAAATACCCAGCCATGAACATTTAATCCTATAATAGATGTTTTATCTCTGCTTTTCAAGCAGGTAGATATTCTACTCCTTCAACTGTAGCATGCAAACCCACACACCCATGCAACCCTATTCAGATTGAATTATCATTCTATTATGGTCACTTTGGTCAATGTTGTCCTTGATGCACAGCACACTGAACGTTTTGGTCTATTTTATTACATGATATCCTCATACAAAATTATATTCTATGGATTCTTTGTTATTTCTATACCCTGATTATAGTTTGTTTATTCTATTACAATTTCCTATATTTCTTTTTTTCAATAGGTGATGGTGAAAACAGAAAAGTGACAGATGGTGAGTCAGATGAGCAGGAAAAGAAAAAAGTTCTAGAGCTCAGTGTCAATGATGATAACTGACTGACCCTGCCAAAACCCATTATAATCTCTATCCCTCTTTTGGTCTTTCTCTCTACCACACATACAAAGACACACTCATGTTTCTTGAATTCTCATCTATTTTCTTCTACTGCTTCTGTTATTCTGTCTTTAATTATATCTAATACAAAATATAAATTTGTTTTCTTTCTTTCCACTCACTCTTTCACATGCACATTGAACCCATTCAAGTTAGATTATCAAGAAATTTACATTAACTTGTATTTGTTTTCAATTGATTGATCAAGAAGAAAATGTACCTGAGAACATAAAAGACATAAAGAAAAATTTAAGATAATTTGTAGTCATGAAAAGGAAAATTCTAGTGAGATCAAAAGTCAAAGTTTAAATAAATAAAATTCCCATATAATTTAAATAAAATTCTCTCTCTCTCTCTCTCTCTCTCTCTCTCTCTCTCTCTCTCTCTCTCTCTCTCTCTCTCTCTCTCTCTCTCACACTTATATTCAAGTTTTCACTATTTTTAATCCTTAGATAAGATGCTTTTTTCACAACTTTTTTTTTTCTCTTTAATTATCTCAGCTCTTTCTGTTTTAAGTAGAATAATGTTTCCCCCCATCTCTCTCTCACACACATACACACACATAACCCTGTTCAAGTTAAATTATTTTTCAAATTTTAGTCACTTTTTCTAGATCTAACTATATAAGTTTTAAATCATTTTCAGAAAGTTTTGTAGCATTTTTTTTTATTTTGACAAAATATATTTCATTATTTGTAAGCATTTATGAAAAAATAGTGCTCAATAGTCCTTCATTAATTACAAAAAAAAACAAGTAAGCATACATGCATATTATCAATATATATGTCAGGGTACAGCAACTATTACCAACATAATAGAATGTGTACTTTATTGAATTCTTGTATAATATAAATTTGTTAAGGAAGACATTATTTATTATGAAATCAAGAAAATCAGTCATTTTATGGTGTTATTTAGGCAATGTGCTGACTTTCAAGACATGCAGCCCTGGTTAGAGTCTTGTGCAAAAAGTATTTTAACCTACTGCTGCCTCAAAGTGTGGTAATGGCACTGATTTTCAATACACATACACACAGACACATTCAGCTCACAGATAAAGACAGACCAATATAGCACTAATATTCGACTCCCAGATAGATTTGTATGGAAATGATTTTCATTACACACAGACAGACAGACAGACATGGCACTAATACTCAACTCCTAAACAGATAGGCATGGTGCTTTTTTTTCGGCACATAGTTATATACTGCAAATTTTTTTAACAATTGCCAAATCCAATTACGGGTTTGTTCATAATGCACATCACACATACCCTTTCAGTCTGTTTCATTTTATCACATTTTCTTTTGTAATAATATTTGAATTTTCATCTAGTAAATGTACACCCTGCTGAGTAATTATTTTCCTTAAAATTTCTCATATTTCTTCACTTTTGATAGGCGATGGAGATAATATATCTGACAACAGAAAACATGAACATCAAAGAGAAAATTCGCCTGGTGGAAGAAAGATTAAAGATGGTGAGTCAGATGTAGGGCATTCACGAAACAAAAAAGCTCTAGCGATAACCAAGTTGATGATGATTCATGGCTCTAGTAAAACCTCTTCTAATCTAAATATAATTTCACTTTCCTTCTTTGCAACTTCTTGTAACTTTTTCACTTTCTTTAGTTCTCAATTTGCTTCTCTCACTATTTCCACTCATTGTTTGACTACATAACCTATCTCTACTCTAAAAAAAAAAATTACACACACACAGTGTTCTAAAGTGTTCACCATTACAAATCACTGCCATCTCACCTCTGCATGGGTTCAAGTGTCAGGCTTGGCTAAAAATGTGGGTATGTGAGAAAACTTGCCAGTAGTTTCTAATGTGTTGGTGGTTCTTCCCAGGGTTTTACAGGGTTTTTTCTCCACCAGTTATACTGGCTGCCATGTATAGCCAATCTTGTGCTGAAAAATGGAGTTAAACCCTACAACAACAAAAGCAAAAACACACACACACATGTAACTCTTTTTCAGCAATTCAAACAAGATTAGCATTACATATTACTGTCTTGGTTTCTGGATATGATTGCAGTTTTAAAAAATAAGTATACACAATTTTGATACAGATAATTGTGTGAGTAGAGATTATATCAACAACATACAAAAACCTTGGTTCATATAATTTTTTTATGATACAGAATTGTACTTGAGGATATATTATTAATTATGTCTACCAAATAATTTTTTACAAAATTAGTAAGTGTTATGTTATTGTTAAGCTGTTGTGTTAAATTTCAAGACAGGACAGTAACCATTATAGTCTTGCTTAACAATAATTAGTTTTATATTTTTACTGAGCTATTGTGGTAAATTTTGAGACATCCGTAGGTCCATATCTGGTATTGTGTTATGGGTCTATGCAGTTATTAGACGTTATCAGTAGAACAAACTAGCTGTTTTTGCTGTTTGACTTGATTGATAATTGTGTATATATGGTAATTGTTTTCCTTTCAATTTCTGATGTTATTTACTTTTGAAGGTGACTCGAAATCTGATGATAATGTAAAAGTGACTGATGATTCCCCAAGAGCAACCTCACCAAGAGGCAGGAAACATCAAGATGGTAAGTTTGATCATGGTCACTCAGGACCATGAAAATCTTAAGGAAGATGCAAATATGACACCAAAAAAGTCAGCTTTTCAAAAACTTTTATAAACTAAATCAAAGGTCCTTCTCTCTCTCTTGCTCTGCCACTTTTACTTTTCACTATCTTCAATTCATACCAGATTTGATCAACCCACTATATCTGCTCTTTTTTTCTCCATAATTTTTCTATTTTTAGACTAAATAAAATGTTTCTTTTCCTCACCTTCTTACTCAATGACATAAACATGGCGCTTTTATTCAAGTTAGTCTACCATTAAAATATTGACACTTTCTTTCTCAATATTAAATAAAATTTTGTGAACAAAATTTCAGTTTTATTCTTTTTTTATAAAATATAATTAGGCTGTCACTGCATATAAGTATTTTTTAATCAAAGAAATGGAAATACATGATTACCTTTTGAAATGGATTTTTACTAGGTATCTTTTTTTTTGCAGATAAAATAAGGCATACAATTTAATGATTATTCTTTTATCCAAGAATATTTCATACAGAAGTCCTGAAAGATAGATGTTGTTTCTGTTTTCAGATGACAATGGTCCTAGAAAAGTGGAAGACTAATTGGTTCTAATGGTGTAATGTTGAATCTGGAAAAAAGTCAATGGAAGTCACTCGTGAAGGAAGATCAGTTTTGATGAGGAAACAGTCTAAAAATTAAATATTAAATCTTATAATTCTTTCTTAAATCTTTTTAGTGGCATGTTTTCTATTAAACATGTTATTTTTGTTTATTTCCCTTTTTTTGCAATCTTAGAAATTTTAAAACTTGTATGAAAATTTAGACTGAACATAAAATTTTACATATGTAATCAAATTTTAAGAGTGGATGATTAACTTGGAAATTCCACACATCGCTTTCTAATACTTTGATTTTCTCAGGTATTTCATTTATTGCAGTGAAAAAGGTTATTTACATTAAAAGGAACTAAGGCAGTTTGATTTATTTATTGATAGCAAAAATTTCTCATTTAAGATCCATATTAACAATTTTATGACTGACAAACTTGTGTGATTCCATCTTCACTTTGTAAGAGTGGGTTTTTATTTGAACTCCAGTTATGATAGAATGTATGCAGATATTTTGTTTTTGCAAGTTTTGTATGAGAGTTGTTTTCTAAGATGTTTTTTATTACAAATATGTATATTAATTATATATATATATATATATATATATATATATATATATATATATATATTGTCATGTTTACCATTCTGAAGGATGTGTAGTGACTTCTTTCTTTTTTCTCAACTATTGCTCAGAATCTGGTAAATTCTAAAACATTTTTTTAAATTTCATGTTAATTGGTGCTGTGATAACAAATGCTGTTTCTTCATTTCTCAAGTATTTTGAGCAACATTTGTTTGTTTTTTTAAAAAATTCTTTATAGATATTATAGATTTGTACATTATTATCATAAAGTGAATGCTTTCTAGTTTAAACAACTACTTTACCCAGATGTATGATGGTCTCCCACTATAACACTATTAGAGAGCCATCCAAGCGTTCTGCAATGGGAGTTCATTCAGCATCAAAATCCAAAGTTATCTAGAAAATGAGATCTGTTACATTATTACCTGTGATATATGTGGGACAGCACTATACTGAGGTCAGTTATGTGTGAGGGACTGCACTGTAATTAAGTCAGTAATATGTGAGGGACTGTGCAGTAATGTGAGACCACTGTATATAGTCCTATTTATAGCAATCACATCATAGCTTATATTGAGTCGGTATTTTTCTACATGTTACTTCTTATGTGAAGTTTGCCTGTAAATCTTGTGTTTACTATGTATTGGAACAAATGCATGATTATTATTTTGAAACATAAATTGTTCAAGTAATTAATGTCATCTGAAACATTTGTGCCACTAGATGCAGTGTCAGTTAATTTGTATATCTAGTGTATGTCCATGTAAACTATATTTATAAAATGTCATTGTATCATGGGTACATTTATAAAAGTTATATTAATTTTTAGAATTATACATTGTATGCTTAAAATTTGAATATTTACATTATATGTACATGATACAGTTTGAAGAATTTTTGAAGGACTTTATTTTTCATTTATTTGTATATATACATATACAAATAAACAAATATAATTGCATTTATGTTGATAGTTTTTACTAAAATATTCATCTTGAATGTCTCTATGGAAATGATAACATGCACATGATCCATTGGTATAATAAAAAATCAATGTCATGTGATTTTTCAGCTCTTCGTTAGTAAATGAGGCATGCTTGTTGTGACTAGACCTATTGCTTGATGTATAAAGCTTTCAGTCCTGTCAGCAGCTGGTTGCAATCAAGCCACCACAAAAAAGAATTAAAAAACAAAGAATGAATGCATATAAAGTAGGTTTGACTGGTTGAAATAAAGCACTTAGACTGACATGGTACAAAGCAATTAGAATGTCTTGGCATTACTGACATGTATTTTTTCTTTGCATAAAGACAGTACTCACATAGATGCCTGAAGGGATGCAGGCAAAGTAGGATAATTTTTGTATAATTTCTTGTTCATGTGTGAAAAATTTTAAATGATATTTTGATACCATGGACTATTTCTAGGAAATGGCATAATATTTATAACAGTTGTATAGATTGTTTTATATATCACACTTATTTATAATGCATTAGCTTTGTATTACATGTACTTTAGAAATTTTCAGACTCCTTTTCTCTAATGGCAGCTGTCAGTTTTAATATTTATTCAAAATATGTAAACATATTTAGCCATTCTTGTTTCAGCAAACATGTAAAATGTTATGCAGTTACACTAGGGCTTAGCTGGTGTGATTAAGGGACCCTCTGCAGATTTTTTTTTATTTCTTAGGAGAGTGACAGGTGTATAGTGAAATGTTTGTATTTACAACATGTACTGTGGAGATGATGTTGGCATACCTCCATGTTTTTTTCTTATGCTGTTACTGAAATTTCTTTGATTATTGTGCTTGTGTTAATTGTACATTGTCCAAGCACATAGCTAACAAACAAATGGTTGCCCCCTTGCTCATGAAAAGTCAGCCTGAATTAACCTAGTATGTGCTATCTTTAGCAGTTACTAAAATAAAAAAAAACAACTAGACAATCTCAGCATATGCTATGACTGAAACACAAAATATGTAAGCAGTAAAAATGAAGTTATTGGCAATTTACTTTTGTTTTTTTACAATTTACCTTTTAAGTCCAGGTAGTGAAAATGCTCAAACAGAGCTAGTAGGTTTTGTTATATTTGAACATCTGAAGTAAAGCCAAAGCTTTTTATCCACTGAGGATGCTTTCACTTGATTCTTTTATTCTGCATGATGACATTTACAAATGATTACTGTTGTGTTATTGCATTAAACATGAGATGCTGTGTTCTAACTATCAATAACTAATATATACAAGTCACGACTGTGAGGTCTTAACAGAGACTGGTAACTGTAGCAGAATTGAAACCAAGTGGCTCTTCTCCGTTTGGATTACAATATATATATATATATATATATATATATATATATATATATATATATATATATATATATATATATATATATATATATAGATGCAATAAGCTGATGACGAACTGTACGAAACTAGTAACTAACTAGCCTAAGCGCTTTCGACTCTTAATGAGTTTTTTTCAAAGACAAATACAAAACATATATACGACAAACAAATAAACACAAAAACGTTGTGTTTATAAACCTCTACATGGCTGTCTCCACATCTGTTAAAACTATAAATACAACCAGCTTGTATAGACTAGTTGCGGAAACTGAAAACGGTGTATAATTCCCTAAAAGTCTACAAGCCAAAGTGACATCTATTTTTACTTGATCCCTTAGTGGATCCAGTACGCTTGAAAGGGTTGTTATTCGCCATATGATTTGTATTCTTTATATATATATATATATATATATATATATATATATATATATATATATATATATATATATATATATATATATGTGTGTGTGTGTGTGTGTGTGTGAATATAAAACAAATGCACTGAATCTCAAACTCCTATCATACCATTGATCCAAATGACTCTACAGTCTCACGAATTGACAAAGAGAAAAAAAATCTAAAACTATGATTCATTTACCTCTAGCCCAAAATGAGAGGTACATATACCATGTATTATGTAAAATGAGATTCACATAATCTCTTGTTATACATTAAGCTTTGAAATTCTCATGAGATGGAAAAAACAAAAGATGATGAGCAATACTCATATAATGTAATCACTGTTGATTCAACTAAACAATATTGTGTTTAACAGAATACACAATTAAATGAATACACATCACTGTAAGCTGGAATAGTCATTCACTTTACAAACTGTTACTCTACAGTTTCACTGTTTTTCTCAATATACCAACTGGAACTCTGCATTTTTACTAGATCCATTTTATTGATCCATATTCATGTCCTTCAATGAGCCATCATATGTATTCATCCACATACACATACACATAGACGGCTTACCGCAATACAGACAGCTACATTCAACCATGGATAGCTACCATCAGCTCTTATCTGACACTGACTCTCCCATAAGACACAGTCAGCCCCAATAAGACATTTTCAGCACCAATGAAACATCGTCAGCCCCAATAAGACATCATCAGCTCCAATAGTGTCCAATAAGCTACAACAAAACCAGACTTTTTATAACAATGGGTTCTGAACTAAATTGTAATAGCAAAGCACACAATGTAACAAAGCTTCATCACCCGACATAACATAAAACTGAGAAAAGGTTTCACAAATCAATAAAACAAAAATTTGACACTTACCCCTATGGCCTGAGATGATAGTAGAGAATACCCACTCCACTGACAAAATCCAAATGACTTGTGCCTCAGTTTGAAATGTATCAAGCTTAAATCCATAGGAATGAATAATAGTTATGGTTAAATGCTCATGTATATCAAGCTTTCCATGACTTTAAACTGAATGTAATTTCGAAATCATTTACCTGGAGAAAAGTGATTCACCCCAGGTAACGTTGTATGCTTCACAACAAATAAAGATGAAAAATAGATTCAAGGCAAAACCAAGTAATTTATAGCCTTGTTATGTGACAGTATCAAAGAGGCCTGTAGATAAAAACTGGAACTATGACTCATGCACAGAGGGTTCTGATTGGTCAGTTACTCATGTATAATGTTACAACTCTCTTCTTGAAAAGTTTTAATAAAACTTTTAATAAACTAAGTGAATCATGAGCCAGTATAACTAATATATCGAAATCAGGCGAATCTTTGATAGCAATGATTACAATGATCAATGAAAAAATCTCTGAGACAGACTAGGAATACATTGTACATTTTTATTAAAGAACCTGTTGATTGTTTGATTGCTATTCAAAGTACATTGCTGGTCCTTATCTAGAAATCACCGTCTGTGTTATCAACAAAACCATACATTGTTCTACACTTATTACTGTTCTATTGGCTGATTCTTTCTTATCTGTGATTACAGGACTTCATAACTGCTTCTAATTGAGAGAAGGGCGCATTTATATTACCTTGTCGGGGGTATGTTTCATTAGTTTTCATGAGTTAACATCTATTGCGACGATAATGGTACCATCTCTGGTGCGAATCGTATATGACCTTTCGCTGTGGATTTTTTTTTTTTTTACTGCTATAGCAGGTTGCCAGTTTTGTCCTTTCAATTGAAATTGGGTTGATTCCACTTCCTTAAGTAGTGTTAGTTGTTTTGCGCTTTTATCATTTTAATTCTTGTTTTCTTACGATGTGTAATTTTGTCTTTGATCTGCGGTGATGAATGTTTTCAGAATTAATTTTTTTGCTGGTGTTGCGAGAATTTATCTGCGCTTACTCCCCATCAACATTTCTGCTGGTGAGAACCCGATATGAAGAGCAGTGGCTCGATACTCTAATATTTCAATAAGTTTCTCTGCCGTCGGCTTTTGCTTTTGAGAGAATTCTCTTTACAGTCTGAACTGTTTTCTCTGCCAGGTTGTTCGACTGAGGGTATGTGGGACTCGATGTAGTGTGTTTAAAGTCACATCCTTTCGCGAAGCTTGCGAACTCGCGGGAAGAATTAATAGCATGTTTGATTGTCGCTGACAACGACTTCCTCTTATTCCGAAGCGCGCGAAAAATGCTTTTCATGTGATAACAGTGCAACGTTTTGAGATTACGAGTGCTTTAACTTCGAAATACCGAGTGAAATAATCTACTACAACAATGTAATCTCTATTTCGTGTAAACAGTTATGTGACGACTTTTCGCCATGGGTATTCAGGGATGTCACGTAAAAGGAGAGATTCATTTTGGTTAGAATTTCTGCGCTCTAAGCAATTAGAGCATTTTGACACAAATCGGAAATGTTAGCTGAGATTCTTGGCCAAAACAAAACATATCTAGTTCTTTTTCAGACACTTTTCAATACCTTAAGGTACCGAATGCAGTTTCTAGCATTTTCTGCCTGAGGGCTTGTGGTATGACTACGTTGTAACCTTTCAAGATTAACCCATATACAACTAAACGTTTATCTCTATAATTCCAATACTCGGATATCTCTGACTGACAGCATGGCCTCTTTTCAGGCCAACCTTCAAGCAAGTATGATCTGTTTCAGTATGACCAGCTGAGGGTCTTGTTCAGTGAGATATTGACTTTCTACCTTCTTACGATCAGATACAGATAATGCTGATTAACATCAAATGCAAATGAATATCTATACCGTCAGATATGATAGGTTGTGTATCAAATTCAAACCTACGGGAGAGTGTATCTGCTTCGGGTATGTTCTTACCTTGGTAATATTTTACTTCTAGGTATGTTGTTGCAAAAGCATGCGTTGTAGTCGCTGTGAGGCTGCATAGAGGGGATTTTTCATTGTAGAGACAAGTTGAAGGTGGTCATTTTTAACATATATCTCTCTGGCGTATACATAGTGATGGAACTGTTTGGATCCGATCAGTATAGTGAACATTTCTTTCTCTATCTGAGCATAATTGAGTTCAATCGTGCTCAAGGATTTTGATGCACAAGTCACGGGATTTTTCATCTTGCATTAGGGCGGCACCAAGCCCATATTGTGGCGCGTCAACTTGCAAAGTCAGTGGTTTGTTAGGGTCGAAATATGACAGGTTACCGGCTTATAGTAATTATGTCTTTGGCCTTTTGAAATGCGTCTATTTAAGGAGAGTCCCATACGTCTTTAGCTAACACTTATCCTAATGGACTGGTAACATCTGCCAAATTTGAGGCAAATCTGGATAAGTAATTAACCATGCCAAGAATGATTTCTAATTCCGCGCGGTTACGAGGATGGGGAGTTCCATTTCTCTAACCGCTGCTACTTTGGCAGGGTCGGGTTTGGGCCCTTATGCTGAAAGAATGTACCCGAAGTACTGTACTTCTGTGACACCTACATCTAGTATTTTCTCATTTAGCCAGATTCCTTTTCTTAGGGTACGTTTGAGAATATTTCTCAAATTTGTATCATGTTCATTGCGTGTGCATCCAAAAGTTAGTATATCATCACAAATCGAAAAGATACCACTTAAACCTTCATAACTCTCATCGATCTGCATTTAGAATTCATCTTGAGATGACCAAGAAACGGTAACGGGCGTAAGGTATGTTGAAAGTTGTAAGTTATGAAGAGTCACGTGGCATTTTTTTGCCCAATACGTTGACCAAGCATCCAATTTGGTGATAATTGCACAATGTGTGCATAGGGTATGGTGACCCAGAATTGTTCTCTTAAGATCTTGCTGGTCGAGACATACCCTTATTTTACCCGATTGCTTTTCTACAATAACTAAAGAATTTTTTTGCCATATATTATTTATTATTATGTACAGTATTAGTGAGGTGGGGTACTTAAACTCAATGGAAATCCCAGTCGAAAAGGTATTGGGAACGTTTAGCCTCAAAAGGAATTTAACAAAGGGAATATTGGACCACTATAGGGACAAGGGAAAGTTGAACAGGATGAGTCTGTATACGGGCAAGGCAAATTGAATGGGTTCGATCTGTAAATGGACAAGGACATAGGGATGTATAGTGACAAGGGATTGGGACTGTATAGGGACAAGGGGAATTGAACATAGGGATGTATAGTGACAATAAGTTGGGACTGTCTAGCGTCGATGGGACTTTAACAGGGGAATATTGGGCCTGTCTACGAACAAGATAAAGTTGGGACTGTGTAGGGACAATAGGAACGGAACAGGTGGGGAGACGTCACGTTACTGGACATTGGCAACAATGTCCGCTAGGCTTTCTATACAGTTGGGACCGGACGCAGAAAGGTCTTATTAAATGATCAACCTTCACAACACCAAAACAACAACCCTCGAACGAATGCCGACAAGAACGATAAGGCAGAATGGAAATTTAGCCTTTAAATGTATTCGACAATCGGACCGAGACAACCAACAAAGACAATCAGAACTCCTGTTACAGGAAGCGGTGCTATCTAAAGACACACTTGCGGAATTCCTGAAATGAAATAATTTCAACAAGACGTCTTTGCTCCACATTACACCTTAAAAGTGCACCCTCAAGAAGTGCGATAGCCTCTGTTATTTCGAGGAAAATATTTCAAAGACGGAAATGACATTCTCATATATCATCAAGATTAAGATTTCGATGCGACTACCAACATCATCGGATTACTGCAATACGGTTATTACTGTGAGAATTGTGACTCTGGCTATAAGAATCGAGAGCAAGACCTGCAATGCGGATCGAAACGTCTAGGATGTTTGGCCTCTAAACCCTGTCTAGACTAATGCCAATAACGAGTGCATCGCCCTGCTTGTCTGCGCTATTTTGTCAACCCTACCTATTACTAAAAACATCAGAATATGCAATGTTCACAGCAGAAAAGTGCATGTCAACTGCTAAAATTGTGCCCTACTTGTGGACAAAGTATATGTACCAATAATGCCAAGGCTCACGTATGTTCAAGAAAGAAACGATGCCACATTTGACGCCAAAGTTGTGGGCATATAACACAAGTGCTACATTAAAAAAATACCAGGAAGAAGACGATCAGAAGAAAGGCAAGTTTGATTTCGATTTCCATTTCGAATCCATGCAAAATAACGGAATTCATATTCCTAATTTCTGCGTGGCTCATAGAGCGTGTCATAAGTACATCCAAGAACTGATCTTTAGCCATTGTCCTCACAGCAACAAGATTCCTGGAGGACGTAAAAAAAAAATTTGGGGACCAAACA
The DNA here is from genome assembly GCA_016746295.1 of Potamilus streckersoni. Classification (NCBI taxonomy): domain Eukaryota; kingdom Metazoa; phylum Mollusca; class Bivalvia; order Unionida; family Unionidae; genus Potamilus; species Potamilus streckersoni. Next base: position 638,770 of record JAEAOA010000226.1, on the reverse strand, counting down.
TCTTGACCGATTTTGTCCAATGGATCTTAGACCCCATCAACGAGACGTGGAGCCAAGAGAACATTGAACGTTGCGAAGTTTCCCATCCAAATGTCACGGTAATGGCTCACAATTTTTTGAGGTCTTTTCCGATAAAATATGCAAAAAGGTACCGAAAGTCCTAAAATGACTTTGAACGGAGCCAAAGTCATTTCCATGCAAATGAGAAAAATTCACTTTGAAGATTCAATGAGTTAGTTGGCCATGCCTTTTAGCCGAATACCTAACACTTTTGGAATCAGAGAATTCGGCAAAGGTTATTTTCAGCTCATTTTCAATATCGAAGCCAATGAACACGCCGTTCTATCCCATTTACCTGATGCTCATTACTACGACCCCGATAACATATACACCGAACAACAAGAAGCTTTCTACGCTTTGTACCACTCTCACGCCTCGGACCCCTTCGAATTTCAGGAAGAAATGTTAAAGTATTGTCGTTTTAACGTGGACACTTTACAGCGTTGCTGTGGACAATTTCTAGAATTGTTCATGGAACACGGAGGGTTCTATTCTTTGAAAACAGCCTGCGTCATTGCTAAAGCGTGTTCCTTAGTGTACCGCTAACGATTCATGCCCGAATACACCATGGCTCTCATGACCCTCAGACAACCAACTTTGTCAAATGTCAATACTTTGTCACAGCCCTACGCTGGATACCTTACTTTTGCGATAAATAAGACAAATAGATTCAACACGCCCAAAACAGAGGAGGCGAAAAGAGCATCGGAACGTATTCGGTAGATGGTTGGTACTTAGAAAAACTCTAAGATCAGATACGAGTTTAACGGCTGCTTATTTCATGAATCTCAAATCTGCTCCCCTCAACGTGACACTAAAAATTAGTTTTTACAACGTACCATAGAAGACATGTACCAGGACTCTTTGCGCTTGAAGTGAGAACAGCAAGGTTACCAAGTGGTGAAAATATGGGAACACGAGTAAGATCACCTTCTGAAAAACGATCTCGAGTTTTAGCGTATGGTGGAAAGTTACTACAAACATACATGCGCACACAAGCAAAATACACACATACGTACACAAACACGCGCGCGCGCGCACTCACGCACTGTATTTTTGTATTTTAGGGATAATTGTTTTTGTTAAGATAAAAACAAACACACACAAACGTACGTGCGCACAGATTTGTATTTGTTTTTCTTTTATTAACAAGAAAAACTTATCCATTAGCACCAAGTGTGTGTGTGTGTGTTTGTTTTTTCCTTAAAAAGTAAACACATACAGTCCCAATCCATTGTCATTATTCATCCCTGTTCAAATCTCCTTGTCCTTATACGTACCAAATTAATTCAGTTTCCCATGTCCGTATACAGATCCATCCTATGTTCAACTTTCCCTTGCCCCTATAGTGGCCGAATATTTCCATTGTTTTTTGGTTTTTCCTTAACAAAAAAAAAATAAACATACAGTCCCATTCCATTGTCACTATACATCGCTATATTCAATTCCCCTTGACCCTGTAGAGCCCCAATCCATTGCCACTCTACACTCCTGTTTAACTCCCTTGTCCCAATACAGTCGCAATCCATTGTCACGCTGACATGCAGCAATATTAAATTCATTACCTGATGATATGATGATGATATGTTGTATATCATTAGAATATATGCAGTGAATATATTGTTTGGTTTTCTTAATGCATGAATAACTAATTATACATGCAATAACATAAAATTGCTAAATCACTCAAATAGTATAACCATCAAAGAAAGGGAGTTAATACATATGAAACATTTGAAATTATCTCGTGTGAAAGAATGCTTAAAGAGGACCAAGCATCATTTAACCATTTGTATAAAAAAATTACTCTTTATTGGTCATGTTTCTTTGATAATTACATATAGGAGAGATAGCAGAAATCTACAATAAATAATTATAAACACCAAAACAGGGTACAAAATATTATGAACTTTTTAACGGTTTAAATAATATTAAATAAAAAGGATAACTGAAAGGTACATTGACCTGTCACGCTAACGATCAATGACCGATTCCCACGCTGTTTTTTTTTGTTTGTTTTTTTTATTATTTCGACCTGTCATGCACACGATCCAGGATAATGTGACTATCATGACAACATAATGCATATCGGTTAAAAAAAAAACTAAACAAAAAACTTGCTTTTCAAGGTGAACACACTTTTGGATATATCAACACACTGTGATGTTTCAAAGAGTTTGCATCAGGAATGTCAGTCTAATGGATATTTTAATTATTTTCATATTTGTCAAATTTCTTAATTTTAATTTTTCTTCCTATTGTATTAATATATATATATATATATATATATATATATATATATATATATATATATATATATATATATATATATATATATATATATATATATTGGAGCAAATTTACAAAAATTTACAATTTTTACATTTTAGGGGGTAGGGGTGGGGAGTATTTGGTTCACGCTTAATTGCAGATATCATGAGATAAGAGGTAAACATTTAATACGTCAGTCTGTAGTCCGTATATTAAAAAATGGACTATGTCTATTGTTGTGATAGTTTTATCTACACTTATTGCATTTATTCATTTTAATCTCTTGTTTGTATTAGTAAATAATCAATCTTGTCCTATGACATGTTAGTGCAGTTAATTCGATCCCAATCCTATAACATTTAGCATTTATTTTCTCCCCGTATATTTTTGTGTCTAATATTCCATTCCAATTTGCACATTTTTTGAGTGGTTTTCGACATCAGGTATATCCTAAAAGTAACATGCTAACGGATTTCGTATTTACGCAATAATAAACAGTATGAACTGCAGAACCGAGGTGTGAATGACATAAGCATCAATAAATTTACATTGTTTCGATTAAACATATCGGTATAATATTGTCATACAGCGGAACTAAAAATACTTTTGATTTGTCAAAGTTTTATTTAATACGTACACGTTATACTCGATCCATGTCACCTGTCTATACGCATTGTGTACACTGCATTGATTTTCTTACTTCATGCAACCAAAAGAAAAATCAATTTAATCCACGCTGTTAAACTCAGCCCAGCTGTTGCGTCCTCCTCAGTAACTTGACTGCTTGAAGTCTTTTTACACAAAATGATCGGCAAGGTCGTGTGCGTTTTTGTATGTTACATTTGTCTGTGCGGTGTTCTAGGCGGTGAGTTTACGTCATATGTTAACGTAGAGAAGCTATATACGTTAGAGGATGAGCTCATTTCAATTGCTGACGTTGTCATCCGTGAGGAACGACATCATCATCCAGAAGGCGAAAAAGTTCATGGTCTCGAGAAGGTGGCCAGGTATCTATGCATAAACGTCTCTATCATATATTTCACACATTAAATGCAATGTTGCTATGTCTGATATCACTGCGTATGATAAGTAAGTGTCAGTCAGGTAAAAGGTCCTAATTTGGATTTAACACAGAGATGATGGTTTTATTCTTTGTATATACTTTTAAACTGACCACTAAACTATCTTTCATGTCTACTAATATTCAAAATTGAGTGTGTACTGATGACAGTTTTACTATGAGTTTATAAAAAAGTAAAAAGAAAATTATGGCATAATTTAATTTTTCTAATCAATATCGCAATGTACAAATGTATCTGCTTCAAAACATACCTTAACTGATTCTCTCGCTTTCTTCCTTCTACTTCCGTTTTTATCCCTAAAGTTATAATGACTGTTGTGCTATATTTGTACCCATGATCATAGGTAATTCTGTCTGGCTCCAAGCTTGATTAATTTGCTGTAAAACAAATTATTGTTAGAAAGAAGACTATTCATTCACACAGAGGCATGGTTGCTTGTTGGTTTTATATATATATATATATATATATATATATATATATATATATATATATATATATATATATATATATATATATATATATATATAGAGAGAGAGAGAGAGAGAGAGAGAGAGAGAGAGAGAGAGAGAGAGAGAGAGAGAGAGAGAGAGAGAGAGAGAGAGAGAGGGGGGGATATAACATTTATCCACATGATTTTAATTTAATCCTACTATATTACCCCAACCACCACAACTACTTGAAAACAATTAGTCGCTTTGCAAACATAAAGAAGTACATATAGTGAATGTACGGAAATTTATACAATTCTTATACACAAAATGTGTAGGGTTTTTTACGTGGTACTTGAGGGAGACAGAACGTCAACGTTTTTTTGTTATTAGGATTTTTTACTTTTAAAAACTTACTTTGTGGTAAAAAGGAGCTCTTCTATGATTTTTATGTAAGTATATGATATATGTTGCAAGAGCATCTAGTCCCGGTGTTTAGCGAATAACTATTTTAATGGCCGACTTTTAATTTATCAATAAATCTTGATACAAATCAGACGATGTGTGTAATAAACAATTTTTGTACATAGACTCTCTCTCTCTCTCTCTCTCTCTCTCTCTCTCTCTCTCTCTCTCTCTCTCTCTCTCTCTCTCTCTCTCTCTCTCTCTCTCTCTCTCTCTCTCTCTCTCTCTTATTGATCATATAAAACAAAGCAGACACAGCTGTTACCTATTCTTAAGCGAGATCAATCATTTGTATTAACTTTTTTATACCTGGCTATGCAGACGTGTAGGTATAACTTCCTCTGAATCATATACCACAATAGCACACTGTAGTTATCTTACGCGTCTATAAAATTACATTTAATTTTTAAAACAAAAAAAAAACAAAGCAAAACAATAGAAATGTATTGAAGATTATTTCATCGCTTTCATAAACGTTTATTTGCAAAGAACAAGTAGTTTTACGAAGTAAGAAGTGTCTGATAAATGCAAACATTTAGAAAGATAATCTTTTTCAGGTTTCAAATATATATATATATATATATATATATATATATATATATATATATATATATATATATATATATATATATATATATATATATATATATATATATATATATATATATATGTTTATCCATCCATCCTTCAGCCCGTCTATCTGTCTATATCGCTCTATCAGAACCAAATATACGTATTATGCAAATGATCACATAAAGATGGATATCCCATTTTTCTTGTGTATCATTTTTATTAGTACCAAAACAAATACCCTGTTTGCAAAAATTACATAGAATTACGGTCCAGTTTGCATGGTCGGTAGTATTTCAAATTTATATTGGCATTTAGGAGATTCTCGGGGATTAATTTTTATTCGTATTGTATTCAGACTAGTAGATATTGTGCTAATCATTATTGCTCTCAGACGTAACTTTACTACAATTTTTCTGGCAACTGAAAGATCTACCATAGTGTTGTGAAATGTTTACTAATTAATGTTACATATTTTAACCATTCCAAATTCGCAATTCTGGTATGTGTAAACTCTAACATAACACTTTAATAAATGTAGTAGTTGACTACGAAATAGCATAATAGCGAATTACAAAATTAAATCTCACCAGGAGCTAACACTCGGCATAATTCTGCCTCGCATCTAATAGTTCTTTACATAGGCTCAAGCCAATTTCTCAAATACACATGCAAATGAAGCACTGAAAAGTTAATTCTACAGACTAAATGATCCAAGTAATGAAGTATACATACTACAAATAATTACAATATCGATGCCTTAATATTCAACACAAATCTAGCAAATAATTCACTGACCTTTCTAAGCTATGTCTTTCCTTAGAATCTATCTCTAAGTTTTGCCGCCAAATTGCGAATAGCTTCTAGGAGTAAACTTAATGTTCAGCAAACTTCCTAGGCGAACTAACTTTTTTATTTACAAGGAATAATTCGCGTCGAATTGTCATCACGCCCTCAGTCTCAAATTGTATTGGACTTGGCTGGGGACCAATCCAATCAAACCTAGCGGTCAATGTCCCTCTTGCTGTCTGTCAACATCGGGACGGATGGGCACACGCACTGCTCACCCCACGGGTTTCCATCTGATTTTAAGACTAATCTTTAGCACCTAGGTGTGATAACTACAAACCTTTGATTAGATGTCGCGATCTACTATATCGCCTATGCCGAATTAAGAGTTTGGTCTCCGGCTGGCAAGATAACCTTGCGTAAGAGTTTATACTCGCCCCGTGGCAATGTTTGTAGATCAATCAGGTAGATTATAGCTTGCTGATACTACATGACTTTATAACTGTGGCTTAGCAGATGTGATTATATATATATATATATATATATATATATATATATATATATATATATATATATATATATATATATATATATATTTATACATACATACATACATACATACATACATACATACATACATACATACATACATACATACATACATACATACATACATACATACATACATACATACATACATACATACATACAGAGAGAGAGAGAGAGAGAGAGAGAGAGAGAGAGAGAGAGAGAGAGAGAGAGAGAGAGAGACGCATACACAGAGACTGAATATGTATTGTAAATTTCGAAATCACAAACCTAAATTAGTTTTCCCTTGAAGTTGATTAACGTTACATTTAAGGACCTTTACTGCGTACCTTGTTAGGAGACATTTTCGGAAAATAAAATTTATGATTTATCAGTCATGCCAAAATATAGAATAAATTTGGAGAACTGTTTTATGCACGTTATATGCCTTTCAGGGTCATGGAAGAGGGGAAAGAAATACACAACCAGATCACCCTGAAAAACATTAGTCAGTTTATTGTCCACCCTGTAAATATATTTCATCTAACCAAGAGACTAGTGAGAGAATGGCATGACGCCACGATGACACTTCGTGACAGCAAAACCTGCTCCAAAGGTAAATTCTTACGTCAAATACTTCAAATGTCAAAGATATATTTTCGCATCAGAAAAGTAGGAAGTCAATAAACCAAACAGACAAACAACTATGTGGGAAATTGCATCGGAAAAATTTTAAAATTCGTTCCGCGAGAGATTTGAAATAGTATATCTATCATCTGCATTGTGTCTTCCTCATAATATTTAAAATGGTTGTCACGACATACATTCATAATATTTAGAATGGTTGCAACGACATACATTCATGATATTTAGAATGGTTGCCACGACACACATTCATAATATTTAGAATGGTTGCCACCACATACAGTCATAATATTTAGAATGGTTGCCACCACATACATTCATAATATTTAGAAAGGCTGCCACGACATACATTCATAATATTTAGAATGTTTGCCACGAGATATATTCATAATATTTGGAATGGTTGTCACGACATACATTCAGAATATTTAGAATGGTTGCAACGACATACATTCATAATATTTAGAATGGTTGCCACCACATACAGTCATAATATTTAGAATGGTTGCCACCACATACATTCATAATATTTAGAAAGGCTGCCACGACATACATTCATAATATTTAGAATGTTTGCCACGAGATATATTCATAATATTTGGAATGGTTGCCACGACATACATTCATAATATTTAGAATGGAAGCCACGACATACATTCAGAGAAACCGATACATTTTATAATCAAACGATTTAGTTGATCTCCGTTCAATTGTAGTTATTATGCCTTTTGCATCCATTCAGAGTACAGTTTAATCTGCAACAATCCAAAAGTTTGCAGATTGATCCTCTTGTATAAGTATTTTTTAAAAAAATTATTTCAGTGTTATACAATATTGGCAAAAATATAAAAATAACACTGATATCCACCTATTCATTTGTTGTTATTTTTCAGGAATGTCTGTAAAAATTCAAAACATAGAAGACAATATACCTAACGAAGAAGATCTTTCATCAGTTGCGCATGCTTTGGTGAAGCTGCAATCTATTTATGACATTCCTCTGGATAACATTATATCGGGTAATATTAGTGACATGCAGGCGCAAGCGCCCCTGTCACTAGACGACATGTTTATACTTGCACGTGCAGCATACGACCACGCTGATTACTATGGTTCAGTAGTGTGGCTTCGTGAAGCATTGGACAGATTTGAGAAGGGGAAGCAAGATGGTACGACATTCAATGTGTCAAGAGTATCTAGTCTATTGGGGTCATCATACTACATGGTTAGTATCATTATGTTTTAATCGACGACTGAGCCAGGAAATATATTTAGAAAACACAACCGTTTTTTGTATATCTACCCACTGCTTAAAAAACGTACTGCAAAAATATTGGAAAATCGGTATGTCTTGTTCTGTTAGCAACATATGTTATCAGGTACTCGTTTATCTGAGAAATGTTATTCCACTGTGCTCATAATGCCATTATGTTTGACTCATTTCTTAATACTGGTCATTTCTTATTATTTAAAAAAATATATTTAAAAAAACAAATCATCAAGATTATAACGTATGATTTGTGCATATTGTTATATACACATGTACCAATCATATACACTAAATGAATCATCATAAGACACAATTGCATCTTCTTTTGCATCCTAGTTAATTTTTGACAACAAATAAAATTGAAATTACTTTATTTCATCATATACGTTTTTATTAAGACCCTCTTTTTTAATTTGATTGAGTGTCTTAATTTCATCTTATATATAAACACCCACTTTTCTTTCTTTCTGTGTTTACTGGCTGCCAAAACAAGAGGTCGCGAGTTCGAAACTCTACAGCATTCATATTTTCCTATTTTAAATTACTTTTTGTCTTTTTATGCTAACACTTTCTTTTACAATCGCTTATCCCAATTTTAGTTTATTTTCTGTGATGTTGAAACTTTATTTTATCACTCCCGTCCTAGGACAGTCAATTAAACCTGTACTGTATTTCTTTTACAGTTAAACAGACCGAAGGAGGCTGTAGATGTCTTTGATAAAGTATTGAAGTTAGGTACGAGCCTATATTTATCTCGGTTTTTAAATCATAGAGACAGCAAATTCATAAAACGATCATAGTACTTCCTTTTTGAAAAAATAATACATTAATTACCAAATAATTAATCACATATAGCTTGTAGTAGTGACGACCATTGCTTCCATGATCTCAGATCAAACTCAAAATAACCTTTGTCATGTCTTATATTTGTTCAATTGTTACAAAAATTTATTCTGTTTATCGGACATCTGTATCTAAATGCATTTTTAATTTGTAACATTTTATATTGCAATTATCTTAGTTTATGTGTTTACTCATGATGAGGCGTTTAGTGAATAACGGGTCTGGTAATTGACTCTCTACATTGAAAACTCTTTCTCTGTATTACTTTTCCTGGACACACATACATGGGGGACCTTCTAGAACGTTTTAAAAGAAATCAGAAATACTTCTAATTTTTATTTTACTTGATTACGACAATAGGTAGGGTCAATTCTACAACATCTTTATTATCATTTCCCGTACATCGAGTTTTTACTTCAGCGAATTAATGACTTTGTGAACATGGCGAATGAAGTTTTCATGATTGTCAATATATTAAGGCATCCATGGTTTTACATACGAGATTTATTATACACAGACCCGGATAATAAAAGTGCTGAGAGAAACAGTAAGTTCATGTCCGAGAAGCTCAAGTCTCAGAAGCAAGACCATGGCCCTCTCAGGAAGCCTCTACCTAAGGACAAGAAAACGCGTCTGATCGAGCAGCTTTGTAGTGGAAAACTTCAGAAGGTATTCTCAAGGAAATTGTAACCGAATATATAAACTTTAATCGTCCATATCTTGACATCATTAGGACCCGTCTCTTTTATTAATACTGGGGAAAATTCCAGCTGACTGTTTTAAAATAGAGTTACGTCGTTGTTTTTCATTATGAGATCTATTTGTTCTTTTAACCACACACCAACCTCATCCCGCTTTCTCTGTGGTATACACTTGTGGGATGTCAGGGGTTTTGTTCGCGTATGAATATGGTTATAATCTGTTCGCACTTTACCAGTGTAAATTATGTTGCATGTTTGTAAAACTGCATTTTATAACTGCACTGATCCATTTTAAAGACTATGGTTTTGCATGCAGAAATTATTAGTATAAAACAAGATGCATTCATTAATAGATTTGCGAGACCGAAGCCTATTTTCAGTCTTACGTATATGTAATTAAACTTCTTGTGTCGTTGTTTGAAAAAAAGACAACTTTTTTTCATTACATTTTATTGTAATGAATAATTTTGTCTCATTTGAATTTTTTTTAATAATTCGATATTTTCTTTTACTAAATGTTATTTATCTAAGACGGAAAACGTGTTACATGAGAATTATTTTTAATTAGCATAGTTCGTCTTAGGTTGGGAACTTCGCAAACAGGCAGTTAAAATGATTGGTCAGTATTAGAGCTATACTTTCCTTGCGTGATCACTTGTATCAACAAGGCTGATTAATGGTTTTAAGTAGGTTTACACTATCGTACTTAATGGATTTCTTGTAGTACGAAATAACACGACCCATCTCGCGAGACTTGAAATAATGTTTTTTTGAGTTTAGGTGGCGCTCTACAGTCTCGTACTTAAAATACGGTTATAATTTTAAAGAAAGAAACTTACCCCGGGTTTCGTCACTAGTTCTACTGGCTATTTAAAAAGACTTTGTATATCTTAAACATTGTTAAAAGAACCTTTAATTTCCTTTATTTTGGTGTATGATTGATGGGTGTAACATCGTTAATAGAGTTTACAGCTTGGCCTTACTCCAGATGTGCACCTTTCAAAATAGCGCTAGCTCCACTTGCTCATTTTTACTTCCCGTAATTCAGAGGTTAATGTAAAAAAAAAGAGCCGATAACTTGTTTTACATTTTATATATTTGGTAATTAATTCATTGCACCTTCAGAAGCTGGTATCGCCTAGTCTGGCAAAATTCATTTTCCATATTTTAATAGCTGCCAGGATAGTGCACTTTAGCAAATTCAGGTTGATTTGTGGAACACAAAGGAGCAGTCATTTTAGTTAGCAGTGTGCTATAATCATTTACATTTTCCAAATGTGCAATATCCAAAGAAATGTCCGCCACATTACACGAAAGTAACATATAGGTATGTCAACATTCTCTCCACTATGCATGTTTAAATGCCAACAACTTCACCTTACAGACATCTCTCTCTCTCTCTCTCTCTCTCTCTCTCTCTCTCTCTCTCTCTCTCTCTCTCTCTCTCTCTCTCTCTCTCTCAAAATTACATAAAAACTACTGAATATCACCTTAAAGAACATATGTAGGTATTATTATTATTGTATGATTTAATTTTGACTTTATGGCTGAAATATTTACGTCGCAAGCACCAAAACAGTCTTTTTAATAATTATCCTGTATTTCCCCCTCAGAACAGCATTTATTAAGTCAGAGTCTCAAACAGGTACAGCCCCCTTCCTTTTAATAAAAAGTGAGCTATTTTAAAAATGTGCGTTGCATTTTGTCAACATAGCAACTAGTGTTATTCTGAAAGACATGAGCATGAAACTATCCTTATTTATTTTTGAGACGTCAACAATAAATTTTACAGTTATTAAATTGATGAAACAGGTGAGGCTCATAAATGTCAAAGGTCAAAGAGTAAAATATTAATTATTGCTTAATATGGAAGAAAGCAAATTTGCTTTGTCATCATTTATACTTTAATTTCATTGCAAATAAATGAAAAAAAAAATTTCTCTACACATTTCTTTTACTTAATGCAACAGTTTTCAATTTAAGTTGACTTTATTTCTATATTCCGAGACTTCTAATTCTCCATAATTAAGGTCCCTACTCACACAAATGGGCCTCATGGCAAATAATGTAAGGTAGAGACAAAATAAGAATAATTAGCTTATTTTCATGAATAAAATCAATGTTAATGTACCATTTTATTCAGAACATCATGCATAATAATATGCAAATAGAAAAATAATTGCATACATTTTTATATTTTTATATTTATAATTTTTATATTTTTTAAGGTGGCGCTCTTCAGTTTCGTATTTAGCATAGGGTTAGAATTTTAGAGATAAAGAATTTTCCCAGATTTCCTCTTTAGTTATACTGGCTATTTGAAAAAGAATTTGTAAATATCAAGCATTGTTAAAAGAACATTTAATTCCTTCAATTTTGGTGTATGAGTGATGGGTGTCATATGGGTTATAAAGTATACAGCTTGGCCATACTACACCTTTCAAAAATTGCTAGCTCCACTTGCTTATTTTCATTCCCGAAAATCAGAACTAATTGTAAAACAAAAAGAACCGATAACTTATTTTACTTTTTATATAATTGGTAAATAATTAATTGCACGTTCAGAAGCTGGTATTGTCTAATCTGGCAAAACTAAATTTCCCTATTTTAATAGGTGCCAAGCATAGAGTACTTCAGAAAAATTCAGGTTGATTTGTGCAGCACAAGGGAGCAGTCAGTTTAGTTAGTAGTGTGCTAATTATTTACAATTTCCAAAAGTACAATAACCCTAAGAAATATCAGGCACATTACATTAAAGAAGCATACATGTGTGCCATCATTCTCTCCAAAGTGCATGTTTTAAATGCAAACAACTTCACCTTACATGCATCACTCTCTCATAAGTATATAATATAATAACTGGTGAGCGCCACCTTAAATACGCATTCTAGAAGGAACAAGGTGTTAATTTTTATTTGCTGCCAGATTGTTTGTTTTTCATCTGACTTTTGGATTTAATAATGTATTCTCCTGGAAACTGAACATGTTGATTTTTTTTTTAAAAGTTCATAAGATATAAATGGAAATTTATTCTGGAATTATTCGGAAACAAAAACTGTGATTCAGTTGAGGAATTGTTGATATTTATACATTGGACCACATCTGACGTCATCGCCTCTCATAGTTCTACATCGTCGAGGTTCGAACGTGGATTCTAATAGAACTATTTAGATAGGACTTGTAATTTTTATTCGTAGGATCAAATTTTGGATTATATTCACAAACTTTAAGTCCTTTTTACCAATTTTTACATTGTTTTCAATGGACATAAATTTATTTTTAAAAAATATACAAAACTTGTTGACTTCAATCTTTTCTTTTGTACAAGCCTACACGTAATATCGTTAACTTCAATCGATATAAGAATCTGACTGTACGAGACATGCGCATGATTTAAGTGAAACTATCAAATTTCAGACCCCAAATCAACAGTCAAAGCTCCGGTGCTTTTACTTAAAAACACGTGACGCCAATATCTTCTCCAAACCAGAAATTAAAGGAGAGGTTATGAACTGGGATCCATTTGTCATCGTCTTCCATAACTTCACGGATAGGAGAACCTCTGTGGCAATCTATTGGATAGGATACGATAAGGTAAAGACAATAAAGTTCTTTGCTGAAACGGAGCAATGCGTAGCACCTGACTGGAAACAATTACGTGAAAATCTGGAAATGATATATAATTCTGATATTTTGTATAATAATTGAGACGATTCAAACTATACTAATCCGTACAAAAAAAAATCTGCAATATATGTGAATAATTTCTTAGACAAATATGACGTGTATTTTGAATTCCATACTTCTTTCATAACTAAGTTCATTATTAAACATAATATTTCAAAATTATATATCTACCTAGCGATCAGATACGTACCTTACCCTTTGTATCTGAATTTTATATCCACAATCACCACCGTTCTCATCCACCCTTCAGAATCTTTTTATTTAAAATGTAACTTTGAACAAGTTCATTATGCGCACTTCAAATAATTTTTTTTAATACATAACCGACTTTGATTTTTAAGAAGTAATCAAAATATGCTTCATTTAATTTAATTCTATTTCCTAATACAGATGAAGGATGATACTTATAAATACAGCTACCAGAACAGATACGGCTTGCAAAGGTAAGGGTACGTCATTATCGTTTATTCATCAAGATTTTTATATGAGTTTGATCTTGTTTTTTTTTCAGTGTATAACACCGGTGCAGGAATATATATTCCACCTCAACTGTAACCTTGACTCGTGGACTATTTTTGACTTTCTATTGTAAGAATAATGCACACAATGTAGCAAACACTTTCTGATTTCCATTGTCATGAACAGTCTTTCACAAAAATAAAAATTAATCGACATGAACTGCAATACATATACGTATGAAGACGAGCACTAGTAAAAACTGCTTGGACTGATTCACCTATATATATATATATATATATATATATATATATATATATATATATATATATATATATATATATATATATATATATATATATATATATATGTGAGCGGCTTCTTCAAAGCGATTTTAAGTCGCAAAGCCATTGTTGTAATTGTAATTTTTATTAAAAGTATTATTCTTATTTATTGTACTGAATAGTACATAAATTCAAAGCTGACTCGAAGACTATTTCATTACTTTACTTGTCTCCCAATTATTCTGGTGGAAAAGAGCGGGTTTTAGCTTCTTCCTTTTCACGTTTATTATTATTATTATTATTATTATTATTATTATTATTATTATTATTATTATTATTATTATTATTATTACAACAGTGTTCAAGTACAGGATCACACAGTATGGCAGTGGATTCCAAGACTTCAAGAACGACTTGAAGAGATTCACCTTTCCGACTTCACTCCAGCTAGGGCAACGTTCAAGGTGATAGCAGATCGAATTATTTACGGTATCAATAATGATATGTGACATAAACATAATTGAAATGTTCAATAACAAACCCCTGGAATAACGCGCCATTAAGTTCAATAAGTTGTAAGACGGAAGAATAAGACATCATAACTCAATTTAAAATCATAAGGGCGAATTATTTCAATTCTAAACTGAATGTGACATCAGCATTTTAATCATTCGATAAACTCAATACAACATGCGTTCACTGTATATATCTCTCACGGGGCAAGTTAAATAATTTTACTGGTTTGCTTGCTAAAGCTTTCTAAATGGTAACACTATTAAGCCAAAGTAGAATTAATAAAATATGTCTAAACAATTAAATTCGCAGCTTAAAATAAAGAACCGTGTGATTTTCGGTAATAAATATATTTTAATTGTTTCATTAACTTAGTATATATACGGGGAACACCGTTTGGCTGTCTGCCTGTCTTCGACGGAAATGTCCGTAAAAATGTGTCAAATGTATCTCAATAGTTTGAAACGAAAGTTCTACATTGTAGGACCTATATGGTATGTAATTTGATTTGACTAATGCCGCATTTCTGTGACTTATTAATTATTTGTTTGTTTGTTTATTTCAACAGGTGCGAAACATAGGAATGGAGCTCTTTCAGGAGAAGGATAAATTTGTAAGTTGTGTCATATAATACAGGAAAGGAATGTACACGTTTCATATTACAGTGTACACGATATACTAATAAGCGTTCACATTCATATAAATGTACAATACAGTGAATGTACACACTTTACACTATTCTTTACAGGTAAAATATTAAGTATATCGCAATTACGGTGTGCATGTTATTTTACATTACAATGTAAAGGTTATATACTAATCAGTGTGTTATAGTGTTCACGTTTTGAAAAGCATTGTACCGGTAATACTAGTATGTGTACAAATTGCATGCTACAGTTTACAGATCATACGGGTAAGTATACACGTTTTACACAACATCGTACAGGTAATACTAATAAGTGAAGTGCATACATTTCATACTATAGTATACAGGTAATACTAGTAAGTGTACACATTTCTGATTAAAGTGTACAGGTAATGCTTGTAAGTGTACACATGACATATTACACCGTTCAGGTTATACTGATAAGTGTAAATATTTCACATTACAGCGCAGAGGTAATACTAGTAAATTTACACATTTCACATTGCAGTGTACATGTAATACTGGTAAGTGTACACATTTCACATTACAGTGTACATGTAATACTAATAAGTGAAGTTCAGACATTTCACATTACAGTGTAGAGGTAATGCTAATAGGTGAAGTTCACACATTACAGTGTCAGGTATGCCTGATACTCATAAGTGAAGTGCACACATTTCACATTACAGTGAACAGGTAATGCTGGTAAGTGTACACATTTCACATTATATCATTCAGGTAATACTGATAAGTGTAAACATTTCACATTACAGTGAACAGGTAATACTAGTACGTTTACACATTTCACAATAATGTACAGGTAATACTGGTAAGTGTACACATTTCACATTACATCATTCAGGTTATAGTTAGTGTGCCCATGTCACATTACAGCGTGCGGGTAATATCAGTAAGTCTAATTATTATTTTTTTTTCTTTTTTGCGGTTATGTTTAACTGGTTGCTATTTTTAAATTCTTATTTTAAATTATCTTTTTATTCTTGGCGAATGAGCCATGATATTTTGAGTATTTTTTCTATATAAAACAAGAAGTTTATAAACTACTTCAGAATATGTGTTTACTTACTGCCTATTTCATTAAAAATTCCAAGATATGTTTACTCTAGGATCAAAATAAGAAACTATTTCACCTCTTGCAAAAGTGTGATTGATTTGCGTTGAAAGGTTTCTCTTTTCATGTTATTATAAATTTCTTTACAGGAATATATGAACAAGGCAAGAATTGGAACTTTCTTGACTTTTGTAAGTAATCACAAAAACGTTTAATTCAGATTAATCAATGAATTGTATTATTTTTTTTATTTTTTTGGACTTGATATATTTGCATATTTTCTCACATTCATTGGATCTTGGATCACTATATCTGTCTGTCTGTCTCTCACGCACACAAACACAAGGATGGATGAAGACATGTATACAATCGTTTAGGCTAGTATCAGTATCGGTCAAATTTTATCTAATATCTCATATGTCCCCCCACTTTGTCAATGGACATTAAAATGAAACTCTCTCTCTCTCTTTCTCACACACACACACACACACACACACACACACACACACACACACAGAGTTTCAAAGTTTTATATCTTGCCCAGTTCCAGCGACCTTTTGACAGAGCCAAACAATATCCATATTGCTCAATGTCTTAATGTACACCTGCAAGACGATTATAGGGCTTAGAGCTATTTCCATCAGATTGATTAGGAGGCCACAACTGCAACGCTTTCTATGAAAAGCTAGTTCTTATTGCCATGAGAAAATGAAAATAATAATAATAATAATAATAATAATAATAATAATAATAATAATAATAATAATAATAATAATAATAATAATAATAATAGCTTCGTTCCATGTGGTTAAACAATTTTTTGTAAACTCTTTTCAGCTCACCGATGTCAAAACTGGAGGGGATGTAGTTTTTCCTTTCCTCAAAACAATAATTAAACCAAATCAAGTAAGTAAAATATTAATCCCCCACACACTCACACTGAGTTACCGCACATGATTTCTTTTTAATTGACTTCAACTGCACAAAACACAGACCCAGATCTGTGTCGGCAGATCAGGTTCTCTATTTCTTGATTTGCTGTGAACTCGTAACAAACCGCATAGACCTAGCTATGTCAGCGCATTATGAGGCGGCGGGTCTGGGTCAGTGCACTTTGCGGTTGGTAGGATAGCTAAAACAGTGCACGATGATCATACACCTCAGCGATGGATTTGAGATGTCCCTGTTGTTTAAATAATCAACAAAAGACTAAATCTATGGATGAAAGTGGAACGTATTCTAAACTAACCGGAGTCCCTAAATACTTTTTTAAAGGCCACACGTCCGATTTAAGCAGTATCCAAACTGAAACATAAATATAATTCTTCTGGAACATTTAGTCATGATAACATCACAAAAGCAATTTTCTTGGAACATGACAAGACAATGTTCTTGGATATAAGAGAAACAGTGTTCTTTTCCATGTCCTTACTACACGTTAGACAATAAAACAATATTTCGCTTGACACAAGTAGTATGTATAGTATGGACCCTATATGGAGGTCTTAATGGATATAGAATGGTGGACAGACTATACAATTGGGAGGGGGGTAAGAAGCATATACATTCGGTGTAAAAGCATATATAATGTGGGAAATAAGCATATACAGTGGGTGCATATATAATAAGGAAAAAATCATATACAATGAGGAGGCATATATAATAGGTGAAAAAGCATATACAATGGGGAAAGCATATACGCTGGGAGAATAAGCATATACAGTGGGGGGCATATATAATAAGAAAAAAAGCATATACAGTGGGGGGATATATAATAGGAAAAAAAGCATATATAATGGGGTTGCATATACGCTGGAGGAAGAAGCGTACAAAATGAGGGAAAACGCATATACACTGGTTGGATGAAAAATATACAATGGGAAGACGAAGCATATACAGTTGTGGGAAAAGCGTATACATGAGGAAAAAATTACGAGGAACTAGCGAAGTGCAACGTTATATCAAACGTTTCGAATATTTATGGCACCGTCGTTTAGAGTTTTGTAACAACACACTTTCAACACATTTAACTGATTGCGATTTGACTCGTAGAATAATTTTCACTTTTTCTATTGCACAGGGATCGACTGTTTTCTGGGAGAGTAAAGCTCACAATCAAGTATCAATATGTCCCGTTGTGGGAGACACCGAGTGGGGTAAGTACAAATTTCGTACTAATATATCCCGTAGTGGCATACACCGAGTGGGTTAAGTACAAATTTCGTACTAATATATTCCGTTGTGGCATACACCGAGTGGGGTAAGTACAAATTTCGTACTAATATATCCCGTTGTGGCATACACCGAGTGGGGTAAGTACAAATTTCGTACTAATATATCCCGTTGTGGCATACACCGAGTGGGGTAAGTACAAATTTCGTACTAATATATCCCGTTGTGGCATACACCGAGTGGGGTAAGTACAAATTTCGTACTAATATATCCCGTTGTGAGAGACACCGAGTGGGGTAAGTACAAAATTCGTACTATTATGTCCCGTTGTGAGAGACACCGAGTGGGGTAAGTACAAAATTCGTTTCAATATGTTTTGTTGTGGGAGACACCCGGTGGGATAAATAGCAAATTTTGTATCAATATGTCTTATTGTGGCAGACAACGAGTGGGTTAGGTACATATGTCATGTCCATATGTTCTATGTTGGGAGACACCGAGTGTGGTAAGTACAAATTTCGTATGAATATGTCCCGTTGTGGCATACACCGAGTGGGGTAAGTACAAATGTCATATCAATATGCCCCGTTGTGGCAGACACCTAGTTGGGTAAAAACAAATTTCGTATCAATATGTCCAGTTGTAGCAGACACCGAGTGGGGTAAGTACAAATGTCATATCAATATGCCCCGTTGTGGTAGACACCTAGTGGGGTAAGAACAAATTTTGTATCAATATGTCCAGTTGTGGCAGACACCGAGTGGGGTAAGAACAAATTTTGTATCAATATGTCCCGTTGTGGCAGACACCAAGTGGGGTAAGTACAAATGTCATATCAATATGTCCCGTTGTGGCAGACATCGAGTGGGTAAGTACAAATGTCATATCAATATGCCCCGTTGTGGCAGTCACTTAGATAAGAACAAATCTTTTTATCAATATGTCCCGTTGTGGCAGACACCTAGTGAGGTAAGAACAAATTGTATATCAATATGCCCCGTTGTGGCAGACACCGAGTAGGGCAAGAATCCCTTTGAGTCGTAGTTTCAAATCTCCTTTGATCTAATTTTCGAATCGCTTTCAGCTCAAATATTGTTTTATTTTGATTCATACAATGTCTTCGAATTCTTAGTGGCTTGAACACTAATGTTTATATTAAAACTATTTCGTGTAAGTCTCGTCGAATGCATATGCTGAAAGAAGTATTATTAAGGTACAATCATACATATAAAATGGACTCTTTCAAAAGGTGAGTGTTTCAATTGAATTTTTTTAAACCGAAATTTATTTTAAATATTAAATTAATAATTTCCTCGATTATGTGTACGCAAGTTGTCCCTCGGCATTACGAAGACGCTTTACACTGCAAGATACACTGAGATGACAAAAATTATTTTGAAAAGATGAAGTTTATAATGAGATACACATTTATCTAGAGCACTACAACTCTAGTAAGGGTTTTTCTTGCACCTAATATAGTTTGTAATCTATTAGATGATAACAAGACTAACTTTGCTTCAGGAGTAAATTGAAGAAATGACATTAATAATACACATATTTGTCTATTTGTTTCGAATGTTAGTAATCTTAAAGTTGCAAAGTTGAACATCGAACTATGGAAAACAACCAAGTAACCAAATTCTTTCACACGATGGGGATAAGATTATGAGCAGTGTGTCAAAGTTATTGATATTTACCTTATGTACTAGTTTATTAGTCAGATGCAAATCCAGACAGCACAAACCCGGATCTGCCTTGGTATAATGACCCGGCTGATCAGGTTCCATATAGTTTAGTATTAACCATTGGAGGTAGCAACATAAACCAGGATCTGCATTAGACGATGAACCGATCTCAAAAATGAATATATACTATTCCTATTTCCTAATTCCCCATAAATCTCTTTTCTCATTTTTCAGTTGGAGAATATCCACTGTACAATCAAATTGGAGAGCCCTTCTGCAGTGTTTATCCTGTTCGAAAACCTAAACTCGCGTAATTCTGTGAAATTTTTTAAAAATAAAAATGATAAGAAAAAGTATCTATTTCTGTTTTAAATTAAAGCGAAATCATGTTCCGTTCACGTGATTGTAAATAATTGGTGTTGATTCCAATGTACTAGTAGCATAGTAGCAGTAATATTAGTGTATGTGTGTGTATGTGTATGTATGTGTGTGTATGTGTGTGTATATTTGTGTATGTGTGTGTATGTGTGTGTATATTTGTGTATGTGTGTGTATATTTGTGTATGTGTGTATGTGTGTGTATATTTGTGTATGTGTGTGTATGTGTGTGTATGTGTTTGTGTGTATGTGTATGTGTGTGTATGTGTGTGTATGTGTGTGGAGTTTTTTGGGGAGGGTAACTCCCATCTTTATCTCAATGGCAACCTAATGCATGAGTTGGCAACCTACAACCAACATAGCGTGCCACTTTTTTTCACCCAGAGCAACAATTTACTGTGCCCTTCGCCTGCCACACAAAACCCAAATCCACTTGTAGTACGAGTGCCGTAGGTTACCGACCCTTAACCTTTCATATATATAGAAAAGTGTCTAACATTGTTCCCTTTATCAGAGCAAAGTTTACAGTGTAAAATTAAAATCAAGGCTTTAATTTCCAAGCAGACTTTATTTTCCTAAGGAATTATATGGACTGCCTTGTACAAATCTAAAATACAGGACAAAATATGAAATTAATATTACAGCGGTGTCTTCTCCATGAAAAGTTCCGTCATGTTCAGGCGCACAAATTGTCTAAATAAATACAAAAAGATCATAAACCTTACGAATTTAATGAAAGATTTAATTTTATAAATGCATTCTTTCTCGATCTGTATTACGAAAGGAAAGACCTTTCACTGAATCATTAAAAGACACTTAACGTATTGTGATACTTTGCGGGCAATTATGTGTACATGTCACTATAATTAAACTTTATTAAACCACGTATTTCAGCATAACTGATCATTCCTTATTGTCTTTCCAAGACTAAAATTATCAAAAATCTTATTGTTAGTTGCCTGGTTTTGGGTTTAGCGCCATTTTCAGCACATGACAGGCTATACATGTCGGGGCCTATAACAGTTGGAAGAACACGGGAAAACCCCAGAAATAACCACCGACCAATTAGATGTTACCGGCAAGTTTTCTCACACACCCACAATGTCCGAGACCGAGACTCGATCCCACGCGGACACGGGTGAGATATCAGTTGTCTAGATACAGTGAAACTTAAGGATATGTTTCCAAACTACATGCATATAGAATGCAAGTTACTATATTTCCATTCACATACACTATGAGGTAATGAAAATACAAAATATACAGATATCTAATTGCAAGGAAATCTAAAGTGACCAAATACAAATAGATGCCTATCTCTAAATGCAATTTTTGCAGCCACGTGCGACAACTCTCATTTAGGTCAACAAAACAGGCAATAAAATGGACTAATAACTAATGTAACCGTACCTTTAATCGAAAAGTTATCAGCATATTGTATTTAGAATATTATATCTAACATTTCTTCAACTTCGGCATTCGTTGCCCAATTTTGAATATATGTTTACCATATAAGAAAACTTATATGTTAATGACAATATATACCTTAGAATCAAATCAATACAAATAAATGGGGGAGGGTATTCTCGGATTTTGCGAGACGTAAATTCATCCTATCTATACTTCATTGCCACTCTCACCTATTATATACATTAATCGTCTCACATCACTGCTAAGCACATCTATTGTACGGATTCAGGGTCACGCTTACCTGCTATACTCGCCTTTTATACACTGTCAAAGTCCAGCATTTCCCTCATCCTAGCTGGCCGAGGCTCTGATGTGTTAACCCTATCTACATCATGGCAGATGGTTCAGATATTTTGGTGCTTCGAATCTGTCAACTTTTTTTGATGTGGCGGAAAGCAGCCGCATCCATTAAAAATCAAGTTGTTCAAATCTGAACACTGTTAATACAAGATCGAAACAAGAGGAGCAAGCTAATGGAATAGACTCATAACTAAAACAATTTTCCACTGCCGGTCTGCGTTCGTACAAATACATACTTTCCCTCAAATACACATGTAATAGCTTCTCCTGATATATAGTCATATCTTCGATGTTAAACAAACAAAACATCCTTTTGAAGTCAATTGTCTCCACCATTTTCAGCCAATGTAGAACGCACTGCTGTTGCATGCTGATGGTTAGTTGACATTGCATACTAAGGGAGACAACCAATGAAATCCAATAGATGCCACTATGTCAAAGCTCTGAAATATCAGAACGATCCGCCTTGGTACAGATGGGATTAACACTTTGGAACCTTGGCAGATGAAACTTCCCTACTATACTCACCTATCATACGCGTCCAAGGGTCCAGACTCATACGTGGCTTTTGCGTTGGCTACATATACTAAATTATTATCAAAGTCGTAAACGGCGATGTGTAAAGAGCCAGACTGGACAACGGACACTATATCACGAATTGTTATTTCAGCTGTTAGGTTCCCGTAGTATTTGTTTAGCTGCCTTGCCAACACTTCACTGTACCCGGGACATAACCAGTCCATACCTACAAATGACGACAAATGCGAACAATTATGAATATCCTGGACATAACCAGACAGTACCTATGACTGACAACAAATGAGAACAATTATCAATGCGTCTCAAGCGAACGTTTCACTGGTCGAGAAATGGAGTGGTGTCGTCATAATTATCATTATAGTTATCATTTTCTTCTAACAACTGCAAGAAATATATTGATTATTTCTACATATGGGATATATCAGGTTCGACACCCGATTTCGGTAGGTGAAAATGTTTTAATCCTTCATGTTGCATTGTATATATATATATATATATATATATATATATATATATATATATATATATATATATGTATGTATGTATGTATGTATGTATGTATGTATGTATGTATGTATGTATGTATGTATGTATGTATGTATGTATGTATGTATGTATGTATGTATGTATGTATGTATGTATGTATGTATGTATGTATGTATGTATGTATGTATGTATGTATGTATGTATGCCATCATTATCGTTGAATTTCTCAAAAGGAATCTTTGGAATGCATTTCAATATGTTAATGGCTATAAATGTTTAGTCTGAATACAAAAATTGCAGGTTAGAATAATTTTCTTCGCTTTCAAAGACAAAGGTCTAAAGGATAAAACTAAGACAATCAACTGAGTCAGCGGTTTTTAATTGGTTTAATACCAGAGACGGTTTCATGTCGAAATTATTATCATACATTTATCATTCTTAATGAGCTTGAATAAAATAAGAGAGTTTGAAAATGCTTTACTTTCTTATGCTTCTCATTCCATACACTTGTCATTCAAGTCTCCTATTTAACGTCGAATATTAACATTTTTCCCATGTGTTTGCTAGGCTAGATTGTATTCTCTCTTTTCAAAGCAATAATGAGCTTAGTTAAACGTTTGGAATAACCTGTTTCAAAACGGTTGCCGAAGATACGCTCAACAAAATGGTGTTCCTTTATCAGTGGCAGGCAACGAGGATGTAACGTCATTATCTAGAATACTGACATTCAACGTGTATTCACAAACAAGACAACGAATGTGTGCAATACGCTTTAATTAGAATATAATATGTGCTTTCATAAATGTTAGAATGATTTGTTTAAGTCAAAATAAAAAAGAAAAGCAAGAATGAATAACAAAGAAAGCATTGATGTAGCGAAAATTCTTACCCCAATATACTGCATTATTGATCTTTGGGTGCCAGTCTGCCTCAGGCATCATGTTGGTATCATCCATGAAGTTAGCAACAGAGGCTGAATACTCCACGCCGCGGAAGGCTTGCATCTTGATGAGAAAAATGACACGCGTACAATAATATTACAATTTGTACAAATCGAAAGAATTTTAATCTTGATTATTTGATTTTAAATTAGAGGGAAAGCCATTAAAATACTTGTGCTACAAGTTTATCAATATCTACTTGTCAAAACCATTAAAATATGTATATGGCATGATACCCCATTGCTAGACATTATTATAAACTGCAACAATGCAGACATCGTAGCAAAATGACTGAAATAAATTCTAAAAGCTATTTTAAAAAATCAAATCACATACAGACACACACAAACTCATATATGTTTCTCAAAGTGCTTCCGAATTATCTTGCTTAAAGAGAAAAGTGTTAGACTGATATGTGACCTTGACCTTGAAGAATAAACCATGCATGCGATATGTAATACACTTTCTATATCATTATATTCCTTGGAAGACAGCAAGAGCGATTAGGGATCGACTATTTAAATTTCGTCTCCGGTGCGCGGAGCTAAACATCTGTTGAGAAACCAATTCGGTTTTCAAATAGCTTTAGAAAATGCCTATCGCTGCTTCATAGAAATAAAAAATGAAATTATATATTATGATAGCTGAAAACAATTATATGATCGGTCCTGTAAAAAGTAAGCAGGTACCTTGCCATCTCCTACACCAAGAATAAGATCACAAGTACGGTGAGCAGTTGACATTCTTTTTTGGGCGTCGTCCAGTGTATTGTCGAATTGAAGAATATCCCTTAAGATAAACTGTAAAAAATGCAAAGAAATCAAAATAAATTTTTTTCAAAAATCTATTTTAAGGTCTTTAGAATAGATCCAAATCATAAAAAAGATGTCTGAACATCAAGTAAGAAGTATCAAGCAAAAGTCCCAGGACGTTCATGAATTTTCAGGAAAATTCCAGGACTTTTCGGAACTTATACACACTGACATCATACAAGAATATGGAATTGACCACACTGCTTAAATATTACAGCATGTATCAAAGTATCACTTCACAAAATTTACTTTATTTTGTCTAGATGTAAGAATTTGTATCCGCTGATGTATTGCGGCTTGGTCGAAAATAAGATGAGCAGTGTAGGCCTACACTTACAGTACCTACACTTACAGTAAAAGGTATTCCAAATCTGGATTCTCGTCCAAAGGTGGCATCGGGATAAGACACGCCAATCTCAGAAATGGCCAACTTCTGAGAGCTATATCCTGAAATAGTTAATGCCATATATTTTCTTTTTCTTAAAATTGAGATCTGTTCATAAAAGTGCACCAACAAATTTTAATAATCAATAGAAATTTGGATCAGTTTTTAAAGGTGAGCCAAAATGTTTTTAAATGATCAACATAAATGTGGACGAGAAATGAAAGAAAATGGCTATAAAAATTCTTCAATAATTTTTTTAAAAAAAATGTGGCCAGCATCATGGTAAATAAAACTAAAGTTGTACAAAAAAGATTCCTGTATGTCCTGGTCAATCTAGATCAGAAGAACTAGCATATAAAAAAAATGTGAGGAAGAAAAACTATAAAAAAAATGGGTATTCAATCAAAGATTGGTGTATTAAAAAAACAATACAAAAACAAACTTAAAAATGAATGAAACATCGACATAAAATGAAGATATAAAATATGACTATCTCCTTGCTGGACCGAGGTAAGACAACTGCATACGAAAGATTTCAGGCGCAATACGTTCTGACTATCTAGTTACCAGTTATGGATCCAAACCATCCAGTCCAACCGATATTCGCGAAAGCATGCCCATATTTAGGGTCAGATGGGTGATACACGGTGACTTGTGGATAATCCTTAAATGGACCTGTCACAAGAATAGAAGCATGTTAGGTCCTAGCATATTAACACAATATGAGTAGTGTGTGTATGTGTGTGTGTGTGTGTGTGTGTGTGTGTGTGTGTCTTTTCACGTTAGATGAACAACTTTAGGTGCTTAATGTGAACATTTCATATTTTTATAGAAAGATTGTGACATCTTTTCTCGTAATTTAAAGACTTACTATTCTGTTACTTCAACTCGGATCAAACAATACCCGAAAATTGGGTGAAATTTATTTGATATGTGTGTATGTGTGTGTGCGTATATATATTCAAACTAGCATATTCTACGGACATCAGACATTTTTCTTTTGGAGTAGAAAAAAGGAACCAACAACCAAACACTCACGGAATCGGCTAATACATATCTGAAAGTAGAGAGCATGTCTGATTTCAAACATAAAGATATAATTAGATAATACCATCAGTGTTCCAATCCAATGATCTAAGCTGCAGAAGGGACCCTTTCTTTAAAACAGCATTCCCCCAAGCTCCGAACATGGAACAGTGACCTTTCCTTGATTAAGAAAACACCATTTATCAGCATACAATATATTCACATTTGAATAAGATACATATATTTTAATGCACCGTAAGTAATCTAAACTTACAGTGTGATGAACTGATATAAAGTACTTAACAATGACAAAATTTAAAGAGCGTTTATAAAACAATCAACAATAAAAAATCCCCTCAATAACTAAATTAAAATATATTGATTTGCTGTATGTCAAATAATATTTATGTAAATAAGCATCTTGATTGGTTGTACTTCAAACAGTCTTTATTGAAATGAACACTACGATTGGTTTAATTTAGAAAGTCTTTATTGAAATGAACACTACGATTGGTTTAATTTAGACAGCCTTTATTGAAATGAACACTACGATTGGTTTAATTTAGACAGTCTTTATTGAAATGAACACTACGATTGGTTTAAATTAGACAGCCTTTATTGAAATGAGCATTGCTATTGACCGCAAACCAACCTAGTTATATTTAAACGAACAAACTTATCATATTTTAGTTTCTTAGCTGGCAGTTTGTATTCGTTCCTTAAACAAAGAATGCCAGGTTTAATTAAAATCCATCCTCGACCTATGTCTTCCATTGACCGGTTCTATGAATCTTATACGTAACCATGTTATAAAATTTTTGACGATGAATCAAAACGGTTACTATAGCATTTGATATCCTATCCGTATGATTTTGTTTAAATAACAAAAGAAATATACTAAAATTTAAATGACAAACTATTTTTCTAAATGAACGGTTAATTATGACAGAGAGAACAAAATATCCTGGCAATACCAATTCACTTGTATTGAGTTAATCCATATACGTGGAATAATGTAACCATTTTGAAACATAGAAATGAAATCAATATTAGTTTCCAAGCACAAACTGAATTTCTTAACTTTTTTATTGATAATAGACAAGTGCCTTCGAAATTAAACTTTGATTCAATGTTTTATAATACGAAACATTGGCGTAAACAATGTGGTGTGACACATCTGAGCGCTCTGGTACATTTTCTTTCAAAATTTCTCACTCCTCCCACCCAGCCTTCGAAATAAGAAAATTAAACAAAATGACTTATTTTTTTTTCTTTGAACTAAATAGAAAACTTTAATCTCGCAGTTTTGGTCTTATTTTTAAAACGCAATAAATAATTTAGGCCAAAATCTCAAAAGATTTTGCCATCTTGATTTAAATTTTAGTTTTAAAAATATATATTTTTTTTAATTATTCTCCATTAGATTCGACCTGGACTATTTGTATCCAATGTTGCTGATTTAGGTCAAATTTTCTCATAAGGATAACCTTGCTAGATACCTGTTCTTAAAAATAAGGTTTCGTCGTAAAACTTCTTAAAAATTTTATCACACGTCCTCTATGTAGCACACCTCTCTATAGCGCACACCTCTCTATTACAAATATCATGTATAGCGAAATATCTATATAAATGTTAATATAAAAACCCCGTTACAAAGAACACCTTGCTACAAGGAATGACACGTATGGATAGACGACATGGGTTATAGTGACAAACCTTTCATTTTCAAGGCTGGCAGGACATCACCATATTGTAATATTATTGGCAAACTTATTGTGATGCTCTTACAAAAGTTAAAGTTCGAATAAAAACAAACAATATTTGAACATATCACCGATTTGCTCATGTTCAAGTTTAAATTAATCAAAGACCTATGCTCATATCAGTTGACTTCATCTAACTTTGATAATATTGATTCGTTAAATGATGAAGTTCAAGAATTTGTTAAAACTTACGTCAGCTCTCCAATCATATGGATGCGAAGTATTCTCTGCAAAATAATGCATTTGTACAAATGTTAATGATAGTCTACAGTCTATTACTCATTTGAAAAAATAGAATTTTGAGCAAAATTGTAACTTGTGAGTTAAACATTTTAAGTTACATTGTTTCGAGGGAATGCGTCTATATTAAGCAATCAAAGGCGTTGATGCTGAGTACAAAAAAGTACAATGATGCAACTGCTGCGTTGAGAACTTATATAATTGTCTCTCGTCTCGAACAATGGACAATAATGCCGTGTCCACTTTTGGATGTAAAACCTAATTGTAGTTTTATATAGTGTACAGAAAGATGTGCTAGGAATATATCTTATATCTTTATAAAAAAGAAGGAATCAGTTCACACTGAGTAAATGAAAATGTGCAGGGATTAATTCCACCGTCACACAATGGAGACATTAATCATATTAGCATGGGACTAACAAACTGTTGCACACTATACACATGGATAAAAGCAGGGGACAATATCCACTGTTACGCACTGGAGACATGAAAATTACCTTGGGACAATTCCACTGTTACGCACTGGAGACATGAAAATTACCTTGGGACAATTCCACTGTTACGCACTGGAGACATGAAAATTACCTTGGGACAATTCCACTGTTACACACTGAAGACATGAAAATTACATTGGGACAATTCCACTGTTACGCACTGGAGACATGAAAATTACCTTGGGACAATTCCACTGTTACGCACTGGAGACATGAAAATTACCTTGGGACAATTCCACTGTTACGCACTGGAGACATGAAAATTACCTTGAGACAATTCCATTGTTACGCACTGAAGACATGAAAATTACCTTGGGACAATTCCACTGTTAAGCACTGGATACATGAAAATTACCTTGGGACAATTCCACTGTTACGCACTGGAGACATGAAAATTACCTTGGGAAAATTCCACTGTTACGCACTGGAGACATGAAAATTACCTTGGGACAATTCCACTGTTACGCACTGGTGACATGAAAATTACCTTGGGACAATTCCACTGTTAAGCACTGGATACATGAAAATTACCTTGGGACAATTCCACTGTTACGCACTGGAGACATGAAAATTACCTTGGGACAATTCCACTGTTACGCACTGGTGACATGAAAATTACCTTGGGACAATTCCACTGTTACGCACTGGAGACATGAAAATTACCTTGGGACAATTCCACTGTTACGCACTGGAGACATGAAAATTACCTAGGGACAATTCCACCGTTACACATTGGCCATATGCGGATAAAGTAGAGGACAATTCAACCTTTGACCAAAAGACTGGTGCGTTGTTAAAGTCAATTTTATGACAGATAAGATATGTTGATAAACATGAACTGTTGATGTGATTATGATTTGTTTTACGTAGCTTTAAAACAATTTTCAGTGTTATCGCTACGATATCTGCAGTGTGGCACTGGGACATCATACTGCAGACATGTGGCTTGATGTCCTACCCAGACACATTATTCTGACACCAGTCCGACCAGTCCTATTACTAACCTCTTATTGATAAGCGTCAAGCGAGGCAGCCGTTAGTACCATTTTTGTATGTCTTCGGCATGACTTGACCGGGTATCGAACCATCCACCTCCCACATCCGAGGCGGACGCTCTAACCACTAGGCCACTGGAGCGGCCTAGCATGAACTGGTATGTATATAAGAAGAATAGAAAATTAATATCGTACTAGCGGTGTCCGACTAATCGTGTAATTAGAGACTTCGGATGGATAAGAATTTAGTATGTAAATGCATCTAGTTGAACATTTTCCCAAGTTTCAGATAACAAATATCCCTTTCTAGGCGTTTGTGCAACTCAGTGAATACGCTATCTTACGTAGTTTATCTTGAATGTGGTCACGGCTTTCATGCAGCTGCACAACGACTAACAATCTATCTGCATGAACAAATAAACACATTAATGATTTTGTAGAACGCTACCGTTTTCTTGTCGAATCGTAAAGAGCTGCACACTTACCATAAGATCAACACCTGAGGCGTCACTCAGACCTTTTGCTTCTTCAAAGAAATATTCACCGGTGTATCGTCTCGTGATATCTATTTCCAGGTCTAGAGCCTCCTCCAGTCTGCAGGAAAGACAATGTCATAGGTTTCCATTATCATCTCTCCAACTGTTTAGCTCCTTGTTTAAGTCGATATTGTTTCTGCTTAGGAGAATCAAAGCGTGTAACATGCAGCCTCTCTCACCCCATTCTCATATGTATGTATCAAATATCCAATATGTCTGGTTATATTCGTTGGTGTTTAATTTTTATGTCATGCAAAGATCGAGACAAGTTGTGAAATATTTTGAAATGGGTTCGTGAGAGAATTGGGAACAAAAAATATATGGAAATGACATAATATACTTAAGTGCAATAATACAGAAACTTTAAGCGACATTTCTTGTAGAAGAAAATATTACAAATTTAACCTGGCTACACTTAGAAGTATTTGCACATGCAAATTAGGAATGTCTCATTTTCATAAAGAAAGTATTAGGATTTTGTCCATCATTAGTGATATATGAAATACTACAGTGCCCATTAACAGTGATATATTGCTTAGTAAATAGCAAAGATATTATTTTTAAGGTTTAAATTCGAAAAACTGACTAACGGCCGGTTGAGGCAAAGCTACACCTACTTCTGAAATGGAAAAAAGGTCTTATTATCCCTGGAATTCTTACTCAAAAAGTGGCTACCGCTGGATATACTCTCACTACGACACTAAAGAATACTTCCCCGTGTTTTTCTAAAAATTACTTATAAGATATTGAATGTCTTAATTCAGGCAGAAAAGGATATATATATATTATAAAAGTCTACCTTGTAAATTCGAAACGTTTCAAAAGCAATATAAATGACCAACTAATTGGCTAAAATCATAGAAGTCGACAAGAAAGCGAGAAACCTCACCCTGTTAGCCTAGACATTAAAGCAGGGATAGTAAATAATCACCACTGTTCATGCACGGCTTTATATGCTTGACTTTTTTAAATATACGTTCATTAGGTAAAAGGAAATCAAAAGAAATAAAGAGTTAAATGAATAGAAAAAAACCTGCAAATCTTATGCATACACCAACTAGCACGCTTAATTGTTGGCTTTAAGATTGCTACAAGTTTCCACCGATGAGCATCTGCTTTTGTTAAATTTCAACAATCTTAAAATTATTGATCAAAGCATTAAATTTGAAATTTTCGTCATTTAAATTCAAAATTGTATAATACGTCTACCAACTCCCTGATTTTGCTTCTTTTATATTTGTAAATAAATTGTTCATTTTAATTTAATGGTTACAATATGCCAACTGTGTATACTGATGATTATGCAACCTTTTCACTGAATTTATCATAGGGGTTTTAATCGTATTATATAGTCTTCCCTCACTTTTAGAAATAACTATATAATCCTTTACATTATGAAATTTTGATATCTCTAACCCGCTCATTTTTCATTTTTCACTTTTGTGTATGGAATGCAATCAGACAAAGAAACTTGACTGTTCACAAATTACCGCAGGCTGCTGATGTCATACATGTACGTGGTCATTGCCAATAGTGGATAACTACGAGTGGTTTGAGAGCGAATCTTTTTGTTGGATGCTATGATGCCGTGTTCATGAGAGTACTATTGCATGAAATTAATGACATCACATTTGCATAGGTGATATGATGTTCCTAACTCATATTTAATTGATTTCTTTTTTTGTTGTCTTAATGATTGCAATATTTTTTTCGAATCCTTGAAATGGATGCATGTGTGCAAAATGCATTACGCGATATTGAAAGAAAGAATTGGAAATTATTATTTTATTTTTTTCACATTACATCTGCACCACTGGTTAACTATATATAACCAAACATCGCTATTTTAATTCGGCCTGGAACTCTGATACCTATCATTCTGCATGGAATAC
Organism: Potamilus streckersoni; assembly: GCA_016746295.1. Taxonomy (NCBI): domain Eukaryota; kingdom Metazoa; phylum Mollusca; class Bivalvia; order Unionida; family Unionidae; genus Potamilus; species Potamilus streckersoni. The sequence goes on along the minus strand of JAEAOA010000226.1, from coordinate 606,345 downwards.
TGGGGTTCGGGTTGGTCACACGAAGCACTTTCAACAACATACTTGAATTATCAGCCTAAGCAAACGCGGAGCCCGATTTGGATCATTTTTGCGCAGCGCAGTGGATCTGTGGGGTCTCTGTGAGCACGACATTTAGAAATAAACTTTTAAGCAAGTTTTTTTTTATATGATACTGAACGTAATATTTTCTTTATTGCTTTAGAACTACTTTCTCTCTATAGATATATTTTTAAAAAGTACTACCTTTAAATCCACCTTTGTTTAGAACAAACTAGAAGCAATGTGAATGCCATCTGGATGGCGATTAGTTGGAACTGACACACATAGCATCTAGTTAATTCAGTTTATTCACTCGACGTCCTGAGAATTTGAAACATTTTATGAGCCAAGGTCATAATATATTGATCAACGTTCCTTTCCGTACATCTCTCCAGATATATCATTACCATATAATAAAGAATTAAAAATTTACCCCAAATTTGCCACATCTTGAAGGAACCAAGGTTTGAAAATATGCACAGTACTGTTTATTGCCTGTATCTGCAAGAAAACAAAAACAATTCGTACGTAGAAGAATAACACTGACGCTTAGTATTTAAGAAATATCGAGGTCGTTATTCTAAATGAATGTAACATTTTCTTCCGAACATTAAGGTTTCACTTTTTTTGAAACTTTTCATTAGCCCTATAAATTAATTATAAATTTTGTATATGCCTTCAATTATTTGGAAAGATCATGTATAACATAATTTTTATTTTACATTAATGAATTCAAAAAGTTTCATTTTAATTTAATTAATTAATTTGAAATTGTTTATACAGTGACAAATTCTGACGGTTATTATGTATCTCATGTTCATGTCAATAGTATTTTTACACTCAATAATTAGTAATGAATTTTGTTTTCAATTTTATTCCCTCTGATAGGTAAGTTAGTAATTATATATAAAGATAAGTAACTTTTTATATATGAACTCACTTATGTTTAAATCGGTTGAGTTAGACTGGAAAAGATTAACATATTTAAATAAATTTATTTTAAAAGACACTTTTTTGCATATCATTTTGTACGTCTGAATCATCTATGTAACAAGTCATCGTAAATTAGCTGTCATAAGGTCACAATACTTACAATCTGTTCTTCCAGGTAAGTCCATACGTCGTCCAAGAAGTGATTAGCTTCCTCCTTCATTAAAGTGCCTTGTGCATACCCCATCTCATACGGTGTACCTTTTTGGCGAAAATATAGCAAATTGGGTATATACCCCCCCTCTATCTCTTTCTGCATTTTGTATTTAGCAAATGTAAAAACACAATTAGATATTTTATGAAACAGTGTTACAATGTCTTTAATTAAGCATATATTTTAAACTAAAAATGAGATCACGCCTATAGTAAAAGGTAGTCATTTCTAAAAAATACAAAAGCAAATGATGTTTTAGAAAAGTACACTGACTCATAAGTTGTATATATTAGTACTTTCATCTCCATATTTCTTATTTATAGGGCATCGAAATTTTTATCAAACCAATCATCTCAATATGATTGAGTCGTCGCATGAAATCATTTTCATAGGACTATTTTGGTGTTAGCAAAGTAGTTAATCCAAGGGAGACAACTGTTTATTAACTTGCTGGCTTCCTATGATCTTATTCCACAAGCGCTCAAATCAAAATCTACGTTTTATTAATTTTTTTGTGCAATGAGTTTGTTCCTATATACCACCTCTTTACCATCATTGCCACCCCACACCCAGCATCAAATAAGCACAACAAAAAGCATGCTTGGTCATTAATTGTAACGGATAATTGTACCATGACTGCACTATGATATTTACTCATAGGCAACGATGTTTTAAGGTGAATATCCCTTTGGAACAACAGGGTCTTTGAAGCTGGCCAACTACAGGAAAAATAACATATACAGAAATCCAGCCTGTACACGATTTATATCGAACCAACAAAAGCCTTTGACTCAATGTTGAGTGTCTTTGGAAGATGATGACAGAATCATGTTGACCAAACAATTTATCATAATTATTATGTAATTCTATATTGGGGTGCTCGCTCACGTCGTGCACGACGACTAGTCCTCTGAATTATTCCCAGTCAACAGTTGAATCAAGCACGGTTACGAGTTGGCCACAGGCCGTTTTAGTATGATATTCTCCTCAATACTCACAGATGCCTTCCATGACAGTAACACTAGGATTGGCATCAGACTGATGCAAAACTCTTCAATCCAAGGATACTACAGGCAAAGTTAAATCAAAAGACTGTTCTTGATCTTCTCATTTGCTGATGAATATTCCCTGAATGCCAAATCCGGGTTTGGCATACAATGGAGGATGGACCATTTGAATTCAACCTTTGATAATTTTCGTCTCACAATCAGTATCATGAAAACAAAGACGGTGCACCAAATTGCATAAGGAAAATCTTATGTGTATAGTCGATCAACACAGTGAATGGCCACACCTTTTAGGCAGCAGACAAATTCAATATAATCGGTAGTATGCTCTCACATGCATTTCACATCGATGACGAGAACAACGTCAGCATTGTCAAAACAAGTGTGGCCTTCGGCATATCACGTGAAAATGTGTGGGAGAGCAGAGTCATCCATCTTCAAACAAAACTGAAGGTATGCAAGCTATTACATTGCTGTGCCTGATGAATGCATGTAAAACTTGGACTTTGTCTTGATGTCATGCCAAGAAGCGGAACCATTTTCTCAAAGGCTGCCTGAGGACAAGATGACAGAATAGGGCCTCACTATATAAGGTTTTAATATGGGCAGGCGTTCCAAATGTTCTACTCAGCTAATGAAATCAGAGCTGATATGGACAGGCCAAATCACCAGGACGTCAGACGAGCGAATACTAAAGAAAATATTCTACGGCGAGCTAAAGGTCTCACTGGATAGTTTCGTACTTAGACATCTCCCTAATTTTTAAGGTAGAAGGCATGAACCTAATTATCATAACCCTGGCATTTATAAATTCACACAGAAGCTAAATTTTGTAATATGCTTCATATTTACTTTGAGTTCGGCATGAAAATGGGTTGGCTTGTTTGGTGACTGCCTGTCACATTTAGATTAGCACTGGAGATCAAATGCGTAACTTGGGCTGCAAATGAATAACCGACTTGGCTTCCGTATTTGTGTATGCCTGTTACATAAGAAAATATCTAAAAATCAAGATGGTTAGGTGATGATGAAAAGTATGCTATTTTTTTATAGTACTAGTGAAATTTATTCATGCATAATGCAAATAATTTTTTTTAGCTGCCTTGTCACAGGAAAATATTTAAAAACACTCTTTCCTGTTAAAAATGGATGTAAAAAGAGGGGTTGGTGGCAGTGTTGGTTTAGTATAAAAGCCACCAGTTGTAAGGAATTAACCGGATTTCAGCAGTCAGAATCTTACAAGCATGCTTTCTACAAAAATAATTATTATTTATTTGTATCTTCAGTGTAAAAATATTCTCATGTTTGTGCTGGTCACTGTCGGATGAAAATTCGCCAGATAAACTGTCCAATGAAACCTCAAGGAGGGAAAACGATCACAGCGAGGTCAGATGAAACGTTTGAAAGACTCTCTCATTTTCCTAGGTGAAGACTCTTTTCTCGCATTGCCTAACAAAAGACCCCCCCCCCATTAAATCATCTTGGCATAGCACCTTAACGCGGGCTTTCCTCGGCGAAACCAAACTGTTGCCATAAGTCGCTAATGTTGTTTCATAATGTTGGAGTTATAAACATGGAAAGACTTATGTAGATCTTTATAAAGTCAAGTAAAGTTAATGACCATATGCTTTGCGAATCTTGATAGTATTATCGCAATTATTAAAGGAAGAAAGATGCTCCCAACTGAATATGTAGGGGTCGTTCTCCATGGCTACAGACTGGGTTATCTTGGGTGTTGTATGGCGCAGTCGCCAGCTTGGCGTCCCCTTAGTTTGCTAGATAAAAACTTACGTTTCTGCTTGCTTATTGTTTGTTTTCAAAGCCAGTGTACGTTTTTCTCGAGCTCTTTGTTTTATTTTTTCAGTGAGAATAATGGAGATCGCTAAAACACAAACCGCAAGAAACTGTTAAAACGTGTTTGTAGACAAATATAGGTTCCATGCTTAGGCATTAGTGCATTAATTGCAAGCAAAAGTGACAGAATCGATGCAATATGTGGCTACAAACTGCTTTCAAACACAATAAAAGACTATTCTAACTTACGCTTCTGAATGATGGAAGAATCTGTATGACGCTATTATACAGTATTACAAAGTGATTCCGAGTACTCCCATTATAACGTCTTGTTCTTTTTTCAAGTAATCACCATTAAACCATGCAAGCGATGAAAGGATGAAAGACTGATATCGATTAGGCAGTCATATATATATATATATATATATATATATATATATATATATATATATATATATATATTATAGATCAGTATACTTAAGGCAGAAAAAAGAACATGCTAACATATATATTGTTACGGGATAATGATTACATTAAAAAGATGGCTGATTCACCCATGTCCTACTTTAACGGACATAAGTTTTTATCTCGATCAGTTTTTGTCGGAAATATTAAAATGTAAGGATTTTCTGTATTTACTTTTTGTCAATGTGGTTTGTATTATAAAACTTTAGAAAATACGCAGATAGCACGCTCCTATGTTTGAATACACAATGTTTGTCCTTGTTCTCTCGAATAATTAGCATAATTTTCCTGACTTCTGTCTATTTATGACTGTTATTTGTATGTTTACCAATTGTTTCGGCTTCTTATCTTTCACTCTTATTGTGATAAATTGTTGCACAAACCCTGCACTGCTGTCTATAAATTGTTACACAGTCCCTATACTACAGCCTATACATTGTTGTACATCCCTACACCAGTCTATAAACTGTTGTACGTCCCTACACTACAGTCTATATACTGTTGTACATCACTACACTACAGTCTATAAACTGTTGGACATCCCTACATTACAGTCTATAAACTGTTGAACATCCCTACACTACAGTCTATAAACTGTTATATATCCCTACACTGCAGTCTATAAACTGTTGTGCATCCCTACACTACAGTCTATAAACTGTTGTACATCCCTACACTACAGTCTATAAACTGTTGTACATCTCTACACTACAGTCTATAAACTATTGTACATACCTACACTACAGTCTGCAAACTGTTGCACATTCCTACACTACAGTCTATAAACTGTTGAATATTCCCTACACTACAGTCTATAATATTTGCACATTTCCTACAAAGCGTTCTACAAATTGATGCATACACACTGCACTAGTGTAAAAATTGTTGAACATTACATACACTACATCTTATAGGCTAGTGAGTTCTTTGTTGTGACAGGTGACTTCCTTCGACATATTGGATGCGCCAGGGAAAGGCCTTTAAAAGCAATTGTTTGTAACCGATACGACAAACATATAATACTAACGAATATGTGGTTTTCGGGTATGGGCTATAGAAATATACGTTTAAGCATAATCCTCCATATTTGATCATTCGATTTAAAACTAACATGGTGCAGAGGGGTCATCTAGACGTTGTTTTCTTTTCAAAAGACATCAATTAAAGTCGCGTTTGATTGCTGTAGAAAATATATTATTTACAGATTTCGCAAATCAAATATCAAATCGTGGTATATAAACATACTCCAGTATGTCAATATACAAAAGCAGTACTTGATTCACATATTTCGTTTGCATCATCTAATGTGTTCGAATAATTAAAATGAGAAAATGGTAGGAAATCACTCTTCCGATAAGTATTTTATTTCTTTCTTCGTCAAAATCGTCGTCGTCAAAGTCATTGTCTCCTTGCGCCTTTAATAAACTCTCAAAAAGTCAAGCAGAGTCCATCTTACCCCAGACATGAACGATCTTGAAGGAATCTTCTCCCTCCCCAACAGTGTAGACCTTGCCGTTGGTAACAGTGCGGAGGAGCTGAGGAGGTCCGGTGGATATCGGGTTAAGATTCTGCTGGGCGTCTGGACTTGGCTACATATGGAGATAGAAAAGGATCATGCTTGAATGCTATACTCAAATATTTTCGAACCATGTCAGCAAAATGCATCATATTCATAGGAAATCGTCATCTGAGTAGGATTCGATTTATTAAAAGGTAGAACACATACGTTTTTCCTCAACAATCAGTTACAGTAGTATAGAGTTATGGATTGATTGTTATTCGGTTGTCTGTGGCGTTAAAAATTCACACGTGTTTATTACCAAGAATACGAAAAAATCAGTTATTAAACGTAATAACGTAGTTATTAAACGTATTAAATGTAATAACGTAGTTTTCAAACGTATTGAACGTAATAACGTATTTATCAAACGTATTAAACGTAATAATGTAGTTATTAAACGTATTATGCGTAATTAAACGTATTAAACATAATACCACTAACAACAGGTTATGTTACCTGATGGTTTGCGCAAATTGTAACATAAAACCAGCCATTGCTTAGAGCAAAGTTTTCTGCTTGATACAGCTAAGAATTCATGTGCAAATTAAAACTAGAGCTGCTAAATATAGATGAAATTAAATAAGTGTATTGTTCAAACTATTCATTCCAGAAAAATGAAATAATGTTCATACCCATGTCACGAGGAATTACACATATAACTGGACTTTTTTCTACTGTAATTTACTTTAAGATGAATGCACAACTACAAAAAAAGCATTGATCTGAAAATGCTCGATTATTTGAGGGTGTCGACCAAAATTTGGAATATTCGACCAATTTCATGATCTTGTGAGTTATATCGAAATGACGTACATGATACAGAGAAAGGAAAATTAAAGTTCAGTGGAAAAATCCAGCACAAAAGCTTTTTCAAGAATAAATAGACGTAATGCGTAATCAATTTTAAGTTTATCATTTTATGTTAAACATTTTAATTGTAGAATTGGGTGGCCTAATGGTTAGCATGCTTGAGTCATCACTGAAAGGGTCCAGGTTTGAATCCTTTCATCAGGTCAGCTTAGGCTGGCGTGTGTACCACAAAATTTATTTACTTTAATTGCATGTTCACTAAATAGCCATCTGCTGCGTTATGTAATAAATGCCCAAAGAGACCAAGCATTTTAATTGCTGGAAGTTGTACTAACAGCTGTCTCGCCAGGCGCTCAGCATTAAAAGGTTAGTGTTAGAACTGGTCGGTTTGGTGTCACGATGTGACTGGGTGGGACCTGATGCTACGTCTGCCGCATGGTGCCCTAGTGCTAGCAATCACTATAAACTGCCACACTTCAGAAATCGTAGCGATAGAACTGAAAAATTATTAAAGTTACGTTAATAATCCAAAACATCCCCATAAATTACTAGGATTTCTTCAAATTATCAATAAAAATGCTGGAATGAGGTGTATAAGTTTACATATCAAGCCATATCAGATTCATTCGTGTGTGTATGTGTGTGTGTGTGTGTGTGAGAGAGAGAGAGAGAGAGAGAGAGAGAGAGAGAGAGAGAGAGAGAGAGAGAGAGAGAGAGAGAGAGAGAGAGAGAGAGAGAGAGAGAGAGAGAGAGAGAGAGAGAGAGACTTACTTTCCCATTGCAGTAAGCACTTTGGCCTGTTCTCACAATGAAGGAGAGGCCAAGAAGAAGCAATAACGTCCACTGCTCCATTTTGCTGACTAAGTTTATAATGTAGTGCTCGGGGACTAAATCACCTTATCTAAAAAGTTCTCTTATCTATGACCTGCTTAAACCAACATCACCATATACATGATTAAAAGGTTTTAACTGTCCCTAAGTTCTTACCATCCGTCTACAACACCAAGAGTTCAAAGATCATATAAAAGTCCAGTTTAGTTAAGGTATGAACAGATACGACTCGTGCTACATATATTTTGCTCTACGGTTGGCTTGCCCTAGAAGACAATGTATGAAAGATGGAATCCCCCTGACTACATATGTCGAATTATATCATTTCACTTTTGTATTGACTAAAGGACACACTAACATTCGATGTTGCCGGAGTCTAAAATATTTACAAATATATTAAATGTAATATCATGGGTTAAATTTTTATTAACTCTTATCACAACCGATATTGAAGATATTTTTTTTTTCCAATATATCAGTCACAATGAAAGGTTGTAAAGGTTTACAACTCGCGTCAAGCAATCACGAAGGCACTGATTGTGATTTAATATTTCAATGGAAATTGTTGCAGCATCGAAATGATTTCTCCAGTGGGGTCGCTGTTTCAAAGACGAGGAGGACTTGTCGTATAAACTAGTATGCCACTCGACCTGCCACCAACATGAACATTCACAAGCATAGATAAAAATTGGCATTGCATGGGTTACCCCATGTGGTGTAGCTTTGGACATCGTCAACAAAGCTTAGTGGGTTCAATACCAACATGGCCAGCCTGTTCACTGCCTCGTTGTATCACAGGTAAGGGTATTTGCTTTCATTTCCTCTGCATTACCTAGACAAACACGTGTTAAAAATACAGTTAAATCCAACAAAACAAAATGAATCCAAGACTTTGAATTCAGAAAAACAAATAACTATGGAATGGCAGCTCTCGCACGTTCTGACATCATTAATCTAACTAGAGCTAGCAGAGAATCATATATATATATATATATATATATATATATATATATATATATATATATATATATATATATATATATATATATATATATTTGTGTACATACACACATTGGGTTCAGTAGTGTCTCAGTACATTCCTGACTTCATCGTGCAAAGTAAATTTTGGAAAAGGCTTAAAAATCAAATATAAATGGATAAGACTAGACTTATTAAAATGCAAACTAGATTTTTAAAAATAATTTTACTGGAACATAACTTTTATAAACTACAAGACTTTCTCACCGTTGGCATTATTAGGGGTTGCAAATCAGGAAAAAAAGCGTTACCTCCATTAGCCGCCTCTTACAGTATATTGGAGGGAATATATGCTATTATAAATCCCTGAGCCTGCCGAGGGCAAAACAGAATGTTTATTGCCATCAGCTCTACAATTATCGGTGTATTGACAGCAGAATGTACAATAATTGTGTGTGATTTCGATTATTAACGTAGCTTTAACATTTTTTGATTCATATCGCTATGATATCTGTAGTGTAGCAATTTATAAGTTATGTCTAACACTGGGGCATCATGCCGCACACATGTAGCATCCTGTCCCACCTAGTCACATTATCGTGACACCAGTTCTAACTCTAACCTCTTAATACTGAGCACCAAGCAAGGCGGCTGTTAGTACCATTTCCTCTTAATACTGAGCACCAAGCAAGGCGGCTGTTAGTACCATTTTTATGTCTTTGGTATGAATCGATCAAGATTCAAACCCACGACATCTCGCATCCGAGGCGGAAGCTCTAACCACATGGTCACTGGAGCGGTGAACATTAACTGTCTGTTAACATTAACACACATTAACTGCCTACAACTTATTTCAGACGTTATAAAGGTGCATAAATCTCTGTGCAAGATGCTGTAAGGTAATTTCCGTTAAAAGAAATCACCAATCATGAAAATTGGTATTAAGAAGACGGAGAATTTAGTTAGATAACTTGAAATAAAATGGACACACGCATAAAATATTTGATGCTATAATTAGCAAATGACAGAAAGTGTAGTCTGCAGAATTTATTGATACGTATTCCAGATATCATGGAGAAATGCATTAGGTCAATAAAATCTATAACAAGTCTTTACCCCCTCTCTCTCTGTCTGTCTGTCTGTCTCTCTCTGTCTGGCGTATTTATAGCATGCAAGTAATTCTAACAGACAAAAACAAGAAAGCAACGAGTTAAAAATATTCTGCTTTACCACATTTTATGTTCATGGCAAGGCAAGTTCAAGTCTGTGGAATAGCAACCATTTTATTGACGTACATATACTACTTACCAATTACTGCATTCCATCCCTACTTCGTGATTGACATATAGGGGATCTCAAATAGGTAATGATTTAATATTGAATTTATGAAACGAGTTGAATAATGTCCAGCTTTTGCGTGCCTTGGCGAGCAAAAGCGGACATTATTCAATGAGTATCATAAATTTAATATTAAATCGTTACCCATTTGAAATTCTTTTTATCGCATAGTTTTCATTACAGCGGAAATAATTTAGATAGAAAGAAGAACGAATTTCGTTCATTCTGACAGACGGTGCAACTTTCATTTGTTGTGCATAAAATATAATCCCAAACAAAGCTGAACTGGCTAAAGTAGATTGTTACTGTTTTATAAACTATAAATCAAAGAACAAGCTTCCATCCGAATAAACAGAACAACAAAATCATCTTTCAAAACAGAATAATCAATGCGATGTGATGCTGCCACATTGTTTGATATGGTATACAGTACAGCTGGCCTAGAGTAGAGTACATGTTTACCCTAAAATGTCACTTTTAGAACTAAACGTTACATTGTTGCCATCTTCATGTGAAATAGGATTACTGGATGCAAAATTACTACATTTACTGCAATGTATCTGTGACTGGATATTTGCAGTATTTGATTTGGAACAATAGACTGTACCGAAGACATCAACAATTTTTTTTTCGTGTCGGATTTACATCGCATATATACCACGTAAAAATGCTGTGTTTGGATAAATTCCTGTCACTTAGGAGACCCATTTATGTCTAGATCATTTTGTGAACAGAGGTGAGTTTAGTTACTTCTTTAAGTTAGCATTTAAACCACGTTTGTATATACGGTAGAGTCTATATCTATGCTACAGATATACCGCCCACCCCACCCCCGCTATCAAATAAGCAATACCCTTAATTTTTCTTGTCTTGTATTTTTACGCCATTTTTCTTATGATGATACTGTTAAACACGACATAACAAGTCCCTAAAGGGGTAACATCCAATTTTTCCTCAATTTCCTTTCGCGAGTCGAGTTAAAAAATAATGGTCGCCAAAATTTTCATTCAAAATAAAACATTCCAGAAGGCCGGGTTAAAAACGTTTTCCCACGATTCAAGCCACTCAGTAAAGAAGATCGTATACAATAATTTCATGGGCTTATTTGGACCAATCAGAATCACATAAAGTGATATGTTCACGCGTATAATATCAAAAGTATGAAACTGCACACACTGGATGTGTACCAATTATGTAATACAAATCTATAGCACGCCTCCTCCTATCCCCCGTCCGGCGGAAAAACCCCAATGTTCTGAAATGACTAGTCAACATTCATATTTTCTGATGATGCCATAATATATTCTGCTTCTGAGCAACATAAGTAGTTGCATTAAAGAAATTGTGGTTTACATTGCATACAACTGTAAATAAAAGGGCAATAACTCAGATAAAATCAAAGGAGGACACATAATTTTCAATATATGCATCTGTAGATGGTGGTGTTACTAGACTGTGCTCTTAAAACAAGTAACATAAAAGAGTGAAAAGCAACAAACTCTCTAAAATTCAACAAATAATTTATTTTTCAAGAATAAAATGTTAAAATGAAAAAAGAATTAAGAATTACAAACACAAGTCTTAATAAATGAAGTTCTAAATAAACTTTAGGAGAAATCCAATTTTATCCAACACTGAATGTGTTAATATGCCTGTGGTGGCCTATATTGTGGTGTTGTACAAAGTATTTTATTAAATCCCAGTAATATAGTTCCAGGTTTTAAATGTCTATAAATGACAGTTGTCTAAATGTCTATAAATTTCCAATCATATTCTTTTTTTTTCAATAAGCATTTTATTTATGGAGAAAAGTCACTTAAAAAATTGGAAGAAATAAATTCCAGCCCAAATGAACTACTTGCCACAACAACGATTGAATTCATTCTGTTAGATCCTAAAGAATGAATGAATAACTTTTCAAATAAAAAAACAAGCTTACTTAGTCTTTGGTCTGACCTCAGGTCACTACAGAGTATTAACATATTTTAAACAAACCGACATTACCTAACAGAAAATAATCTACTGGAAGGTTCATAATGTTTACAAATTAGAATCTTAGTTATAAATAGAAGTCAGTTACTAAAATTATGATATAAAATGTGTAGTAAACAAAAGTTAGACCTGATCAATTTATAAGGAATTAGCAATGTTCCAGACTATTTTTGACATAAACATGTTTACTAAAAAAACAAAAATCAATAACACAGACCAGGTAGAAAATAAAGGTTAATTTGGACAAGGTCAGGTCCAACATAAAATTTCACATTATCAAGAGCATCTAATGAAATGGAAAAATAAATACAAAATTAACTAACAATGTAAATTAAATATACATAACAATTATGACAAGAAAACAAAGTTTTAATTCAATCAATACAAAACTGCAACACAAACTGTGGGATTAAGTGTGCTAACAAGTCTGTATCAAAAAGGGTTGTAACTAAAGCTGGTGAAGCAATGTGATTTATCAATGTGTATATCATTCAGCACTGTTGCTGATGTTATGATCGACCAGTATATATCACGGATGAAGAATTAAGGAAAAACCCAGGGAAGAACAAGTGACCTACAGGAAGCAACGGGAAAGCTTTCTCTGATATCCATGCTGGCCAAACCTGAGATACAAACACACAGACATAGATGAGATATCGGTGATCTGTAAAAGTGAAAGCCTTAAGACTACACAGAACCTTCTTCCTGACATTAATAGTTATCAAGTTTCATAACAATTAATCAAAATCTGTAGGACTATTTGTGTATAAATGTTAATTCATACACTGTCCCATGTGACAAAACAATAATTCATTTTTAAAAGTTGTGGCAGCTAACTATTATGTTGACATGTGCATCTTAAAAGTGATGACCACAGTATTTACACTTCTTTGCAATCCATACGTGATGTAACGTGATATATGTATATAGGCTACAACTTGCTATATAGTGAAGAAATTTATATATGCACCTTAACAAGTACTGCATCATTTAGACAAAACGAACTTTTGCAATCTAGTCATACCATCATTAGCTATTCTAACTTGTTTACAGATTGGAAAGGAAGGCTGCCTAGAAAGTGCCATTTATTGCATAAACAATTTATAAATGGAAGCCTTGCTTCAGATACTTCAGACAGTATTATTGGATAATTAACTATTTGGGAGCAGGTACTTTCCTCAAACAAATATATGATATAATGTTGATTCATTATGTGTATTCTGTAAATATATAGCACAATGTCTCTTATCTTCTACAATAGGTATTTAAATAATCTTGCAATATTTAGGAAATGTCTTAATTTGTCTACTACAGAATGGAGGAATTCCTGAGAAGCAGAAGTATCAGTGAAGGCACCATCACAATGATGACAAAAGATGGGGTAACAATTTTTAATAAAAGTCATAATATTATTAAACATTTTGCACTTACCAGTGAAAATATATTGTTTATTATACCGTTATTACAGGATAGAACAGTTTCTTGCTTCTTTATCTTTTTAGTTAGAGAGTGCAATAATTAAAATAATTAATAGAGTACAATAATTAAAATTGGAACACACAATAATTTAAATTGGAACACACAATAACTTAAATTGGAACACATAAACCTGAAATGCACAGACAGTTTATGAACAGTTTATTTAGTAACATAATTTTCTTGATCTGTTCTGTCTATAAATTGCAGCATATCAAAAGGACTGATTTACATCATAGGGATACAGTAATCTGAGTCAGCTTAAAAAATGTCAGATAAACTATGGATTTAAATCATCATAGACCTATCCGAAAAAGACAAAGATCTGAAATCACTTGTGTAAAACATAACTGTGGCATTTGTTCTGTCCTTTTCTAATCATTATGATTTTGATTTCAGTGTGGCATTTCCCAAACAGTACTTGGAAGTTATGACTGGGCTGTAGGACTTAGATGAAGAATATTGTAATACATTAAAAGAATAATGATCTACATGTTGTGTAGTTACAGTTTTTAAATATTATTAATATATTGTACTGACAGATTTACAAAGGACACTGTTCACTCCACAAGAAGCAGGTCATGTTAGGGTTATATTGAAAACAAAATGATCTATAGCATCTTAAGTATGTAGTTAGACTTGAAACACAAGTTAACATAATTTCTTGGATGGATTGCCATTTACACAATGAAAAATATATCTGTGAGGGAGTCAAAATATCAATGACCCAGTTTATTAGGACAAGAGAGATATTAATGATCCAGTCCAAATAACTGCCAAATTGAATTTACACTTTTTTTTCTTACCAATCTTTGTGAGAACATCTTGAGCAAAGGATGCTGTATGAGATATATAATTTTGAGATGGTATGTATGGCTTAAACTAACACATGAAATGTCATTATGATGATTTCTTAGGCTAAAAAGTAGCCATTTTATTACATGTAAGGAATTTCCCCAACCCTTGATTTGGAAATGACTCCCAGTGAAACCTGGCTTTGTGTTGTGTCCCTTTACTCACTGTCAGTTTATCAGTAATAGAGACCTGGGCTTCCTGAAGATCATTCTGTATTTTTTTTGATGAATGAGTGAACATGTACTGCATGTAGCACATTAAAACCCAGGCTGTGTGTGGCACACAGGTACATGTACACTTACTAGTGAAATGTAATTGGTCTTGTTTGACACTGTGTTAATATACCATCTAAGACTAGTAACATTACCAGTACATTATCATACACTGCTTTGTGTGAGAAATTTTACGAGTCAAGATGAGATGGTGAAACAGGACTCATTTCAGCAAGTTATTACTTGACTTATTATTTCATTTCAATGACAAGATGTTAAAACATCCACTATTTTAACAAACCATAATTAGTTTCCTTCTTTATTATGTATAACCACTTGTTATTGTAGCAAACTGCATGAGGACATGAAATGAGTTGACATTATATATCTGTGTGTTCATTAACAATCTGTATAGTTTTTACTTTAAAGTCTACACTTTGGTAATTATTATAGCTTGTACCATTTCACATCAAAGCACATGTGACCAAACTTAGTACCATGTTCCATGAATATCTTACTGATTTAGGTCATCCTTGAGAGGAATTCAGTGTGCTCCGAAGCTATGTGCCAAATTGTCTGTACCATAACATCCGAGTTTTTCCAAATAATTGTATTTCCTGATTAAAATCAAGTGTTCACAGTTATGGCAGTGTACACATAAGAAACTATTGAGTGACAAACTCATAATGGAGTAAATAAATAAGGACAAAGGCTATATTGATTGCATTAGAAAACCAATCTACTTTTGCCTATTCAAGATTTTTTGAAGAGAAAATAAAAGTTCCGATAGGATGTGTGTGTGAGTTTTAACAATATTCTAAGCCTTTTGAACATGTATGCTGTACCAACATAAGATTTTAAGTCTCTATCTTCATTGGTGCAGGTGGAGCTATACTATGTTACAAAGTAACAAAAATGGATGGCAGTATGGATGGGCAGGATTACATAATCCCAAGTAATAATTAACTGGAGAAGATTGAATTTTAAATTTTAACTGAAGAAGATTGAATTTTAAATTTTAACTGGAGAAGATTGAATTTTAAATTTACCATTTGGCTACTGCCACTTAAGACGCATATTGTAAATCATATTCTTGTGTCCTTTTATTTCAGATAGATGGAAATGAGATTTCTGTGATGGATGTGGAACAGCAGATATATTTACCAAGATATGGAGACTGCTTAGCAACAATTGCTTATGCCAAACAACAATGGTTTCTAGAAGAGACTGCAAGCTTTCCCAGTGACAGAAAATGATCTTTGAGAGATAGATTACTGGACAAATTACAAGCAACAGAGAACAAAGAGAAGCATTTCAGGTGAGCAGCACCTCAGACTGGTAATAAAAATGCCCAAAAAAGTCTTAAGAAAGGTGGAAATTGGCTGCTTAAATACTTTTGGTGTGAGATGTCAGAAGCAGGTTAGGTCAACATGTGGTGGTGGAACTAGAACTATTTATGTCCATCTTGATGCAACTGTTTGTGACATATTATCCATGAAAAGGATCTTTTCTTTCCTAGTGAAGTATCAAAGAAAGGAAAAGTTGATGACTTTGATTTCTATCTTGGTGATCAAACACATGAAAAGTTGTCTGATGAACTGACTTTGATGGATATATATGAATCAACAAAACTGAAGATTCTCAGGCTTTATGTTGTAACAACAACACACACAACTAGCTCCAATGGTAACAGCAGCAAAGAAAGAAGACTTAATACAGAAGCAGAAATGTATGCCCAGCCAATACATACAAACCAGTCTGATTTGAGTCAGAATTCTCCTCAGGTTAAAGCAGAAGGCAGAACAAGTGCAAAATCATCTGTGTCTATCAATGAACTACATTATACTTGATAGTAACCAAGCTGAAAATATGATTGGTTTTGGACAAGCAAATACTGTTTCTGATGATACATGTCTTGCTTTGAAGTAAACAGCATTCATTTGTTTGGCTCCAATGATAATCTGTCTTTGGTCAGTCCTGATCATGAGTCTGTGAGTTAACAATTGATCTGCATGAGCATCTGATGACTGCAGTTCATTCACAAGAGCAATTTCAGCCAGCTATTGATCTGTTACAAGCACCATCATCAGAAGACTGATGTCTGATGACTGCAGTTCATTCTGTGAGTTAACAATTTATTGCATGAGTGTCTGATGACTGCAGTTCATTCTGTGAGTTAACAATTGATTGCATGAGTGTCTGATGACTGCAGTTCATTCTGTGAGTTAACAATTTATTGCATGAGTGTCTGATGACTGCAGTTCATTCTGTGAGTTAACAATTTATTGCATAAATGTCTGATGACTGCAGTTCATTCTGTGAGTTAACAATTTATTGCATGAGTGTCTGATGACTGCAGTTCATTCTGTGAGTTAACAATTTATTGCATGAGTGTCTGATGACTGCAGTTCATTCTGTGAGTTAGCAATTGATTGCATGAGTGTCTGATGACTGCAGTTCATTCTGTAAGTTAAAAATTGATTTGCATGAGTGTCTGATGATAGCAGTTCATTCCCAAGAGCAATTTAACCAGTCATTGGTCTGTTACAAGCACCATCATCTAAAGACAAAAGTGTTTTGACCATTATGCTGCACCGCTCCAATTTACTGGAGGAAGTGTTGCAATATTTCAAAGCATCTGATATTTTGAATACAAAAGTTCAAGTTTATAAATGATGCATGATGCAGTTGGAGTAACAAGGGATGCCTATGCAGCATTTTAGGAATCATTTTTCTTGGGAAATGCAGATGGTGAAGTTTATCGCACACCTGTTTTATCTCAGGACTATGGCCAAGAAGAATGGGAGGCTGTGGGTAGAATTTTGATCAAGGGATACAAGGAACACAAATACTATCCAATATGTTTGGCTCCAGCTTTTTTTATTACAGCAGTACATGAGGAAAATTCTGTCACTCCACAATTATCTTTTTATTTATTTCAGAGTCAGAAAAGGATGTTATTGAGGCCGTTCCAACAGTAACACAGTATGACCAAGATAAACTACTTGGTCTACAGTTATACAAACTGCACACAAAGTATTAATCCATGAATCTAAATATGCCCCTGATTCTATTAGAGGTCATGGTGAAGGTGTTTAGCAAATTGATTTTCCAGATACTGAATCAACCAATGCCCTGTATGGGAGACTAGACCCAACCATCCCAAAAGTAATTGAGATGCTCTACGCTTCACCAATCATACAGGAGGAAAATGCTTCCATTGGATTTCTTTATGGATTTATTTGAGGCAGAAATAAAGGGCAGTTAATAAAGTAACTGAGGTTTCTGACTGGATCAGATGTAATTTGTGTCGATAAGATAGATGTTCAGTTTATTGTACATTATGGAAAATGAAGACTTCTCAGAGTCCTTACTTGTGGGCCTACATTAAAACTACCCTCAACATATGCAAATTATCCAGACCTCCGATCTGAGTGGGAAAGCATGATTGATTCCAGAGAATGCATGAAAATGAACATTGCATAGATGTTATTTCAATTGCTGAATATAGTGGCCATTTTATTTTGTATTTTGTGTTAAATAGTATCAAACATTTTTACAACTTGCATTTAATAAAATAAGTCCATTGCAATGAGAGTTGGATTGTTGGTACACTTCTGCAATATTTCTGCATGTGTCTGTGTGTATGTATGTATGTGTGTGCATATATAGTAGTTCCCCTCTTGAACAGCCCCACCCTCACCAGTGGCCACCAGCTCCTTAGGGCCAGAATCTGAAGGCACCACCGAATTTGGGTTCAAAATTATGCCTCATGAAAGGCAACCCGGCCAACATGACCAGCGGTCCGCATATTTGTGCAAAAGTATAAAATTTACCCATCACAATCAGCTGCATTTTATTTTGTAATATGTATCCAGAACCAATTTTATTCGTGTGTTAAGTAATCTGATTTCTGTCCCACCCCCGGTGTCAGATTTTCGTTCCTGAATGAAGTGTTGATTAAAATTTTAATCCATAAGTACACCTAATCTGATTATCCTTACTGCTGTGTTATTATAAGATGTCTGGTTATCCACTGATAATTGCTGAGATTACACTTATTAATAGTAGTAACAGCTGAGAAGTTTCAGTATTGATGTACAATATACAAGTTAGGGGGAAAATGGTTAGTAAGATATTGAGCTTGTTCACTTCCATAATTAGTTGCTATTACTACTGACAATAATTGTCAAGATTGCAAATTCTAATGGCCGCAAGGTGCTATTGTTCAGGTCAATTCTGCATACATATACATACATTTTGGCTTCTATCACTTAGTGTAAAACAATGTAAAAACAATAGTGCGACTAATGAATCACTTGACATGATCACCACCTTTAAAACATAGCATTTTATTTAAATGTAGAAATTTTTTTAAATTATTGTACTTGGCAAGATTTGTAATAAGTAACTGCAAAAAGATCTACATATCATCGAGGAAAAGAAAAATTCTCAGTTTTGAAGAGAAAGTTAAAGTAATTGAATTGACCAAAAAAGTGGTGAGTTCGAGGATTCTGGCAGAAAAATTTGATGTCATAAAGACTCAGATAAACAATATTATGAAAGATAGGGAAACAATTCTGCAGAAATGGGATGGTGGAATGTGCAGAGAAAAGAAGATTATTAGAGCCAGATGTTTGTATCCAGATTTGAATGAAATCATGGTTTTCAAATGGTTTTGTACTGTGCATGCTAAGAATGTTCCACTCACTGGTCAAATGATCCAAGAAAAAGCAAAAATTTTGTCAGTTGAAATAGGATATGATGACTGTAACAGAAAGTTGCACAGATATCAAGTCTGACACAATATTAAGTGTTCTGTCCTTAATGGAGAATCAGCTGATGTTAATAAATGGAATTGTTGAAGATTAGAGCAAAAGACTGAATGATATATGCATGGGATATGACAGGATGGATATTTTTAATTGTGATGAGACTGGTTTATTATTTAGACTATTGCCAACAAAGTCATTGTCACAAAATGGGGACTTGTGTAAAGATTGGAAAAAAGCAAAGAAGAGATTTCAGTTTTGCTCGGTGCCAGTAGTTCTTGTGAGAAACTGAAGACAATGGTGATAGGAAAATCACAAAATCCAAGGTGCTTTAAAGAATATAGCTGGGCACATTTGAGAGGCAACAGAACGTCATGGATGACAAGATAGATATTTGTGTCGTTGATCAAAAACTTAATCAGCAAATGAAAGTGCAGAACAGAAAGATCTCGCTTTTCCTCAATAACTGTACTGCACACACAAAACTGGATTTGTCATATGTCAAGGTTTCATACTTTCCTCCAAATACAACTTCAAAACTTCAGCCCCTGAATGCATGGATAATCCAGACAGTCAAAGCTAACGACTGGAAAAAGCTGCTGAGGCATGTTTTGTTCTTGATGGATAATACAACAGCTGCATCAGTGATAGCACAAAAGGTGACTCTGCTGGATGGCAGACATCAGCATGAAATGTCCTGACAGCCGAGATAATTCAAAAATGCTTTTGGAAATTGGGTTTTTCAATGAGATAATGGGTTTACCAGAGGCAGAGGAGGAAAAATGGGATGAAGAGGACTGTCTTATCCTTATACCACATGGAACAACCCTTAAGGATTATGTTCAGTGTGATGATGGATTAGCTACAGAGGACACACTAAGTGATGACTGGGAGTCATTAATGACAGAAGGTGCGAGAAGTTCAAGTGAAACATGCCAGGATGAGGAAAGTGACTGTGACAGTGATGTGAAAATATAAACCCAGTCAAACAGTGTATTACACTGCAGACTGCATGGTTACATTCCACAGAACTGATGGATTATGGCCTCACAACAAACAATGTTGAACTTGTGGACATAATTATGAAAACACAGGACATTCTTTAAAAAACCCAAAAGAAAAGCTGTAGAAAGCATGGACCAAACGACACTGGATAAATTTTTCAAACATAATTCTTAGGAACATTGGTTGTTGTGTTTAAGTGTCTGTTGGTGACAGGTGATGTGATCTGTAACATGACTATAAAGACAGTTTTAAAACTACATGTATATCAATAGTTATTCACAGCATTCTTTTGAAAATGATGAAATAGTTTGTTTCACATTGATTTCACAATGTGCATGTGATTTTTAAATGAAAATATTTAATGTTTTATTAAATATAGTTGTGACTTTCAATATACATGTATGTACATGTATTTACTATACACATTTGTCATCCCCCTCTAGAAAGGCCAACTGCATTATAAGGCCACTTTCCTGTTGCAATAGGGGTGGCCTTTTAAGAGGACTACTGTGTGTGTGTGTGTATATATATATATATATATATATATATATATATATATATATATATATATATATATATATATATTCAATAAACTGACAACAAACAGTGCAAAACTAGTATGTAAATAGCCTGAGTGCTTTTGACTCTTAATGAGTACTTTTTCAAAGGCATATATAAAACATAAATTAGTTCCTTTATGTTCTTTGCAGTGACGTGCAATTTAATAAGTGATTATTTTACTTTACTTTAAACAGTGGTGTAATAAAATATTCTGGCCCTCACACAACTTTGTAACAATTAATTCTGTGCCCTCACCCAATAAAACAGTTGTTTGATATGAAAATCATATGCTTCTACTTCTTAAGTGATACAACATAAGGTAAAAAGTTAGGAAACATATAAACTGACATGTTTGCATATAATGCACTGCATTTTATTGTCTTTTGAGATAAAAAGAAACTGGACCAGCTGTGGAATGAAGTGGTTGAAGGTTATTAATGCCTTGATTGTAGAGATGAAATGCCTTAAAATATACTTTTAGTCTTCCAAAAGTTTATCCCATGAAGGAGTTAACCATGATAAAATGAAGGACAAAGGCTTAGGATTTAAGTCCTGAAGCAATGATGAATTGTAATTATCTTGCCAAAATGTCAGGTACTTGGGATATGGATGATAATACATCTCCAGTGTCTACCTCCATTCCTTCCCATTCCAGTCAAAATTTCTGATCAATGCCTCCAAGTAAATAATGGCCTTTGGGTACACTCTACAATATAATGAATGCAGGTTAAATATGCCACTTTGTTCTAAAGTGTCTGAGCCTCAACTGGCATAAATTGCTTTATATTGTCCTATGGCTAGGAAAGAAGCTTGTAGTCAGAATTTATTAGTTCCTGGTAGATGTGTTCATACTTTGTTTTCTTAACATTTTAAATACATAGCTGCTTTTCTTGGAGCAGTCTTTTATATGAGACCTGTTGTCTTTTCTACAATCTGTCCTTCCACTTAAATAAGAATTCTAAAAGCTATAATTTACAGCTCAGTGTCAAGGTGTTCTCAATGTCTTTTGAACATCTAGCATAAGACATGGAACAAGGCCATTCTGGAAGGAAAAATCCTTTTCTCGATGACCTCCAAAAAGCGGGAAAGATCAATTACTGTATTATGTTTTTCATATTAAAATTTAGCACAAAAACAAATTTGATTAGTTCAACTATATGTTTGTGTGCTTATTTTTATTGATTTTATGACAAAGTTTGGAAAGAGGAAATATTTATGAATTTCATTAGGAATTATGGGTATCACTGTTTGACAATTACAATATTGGCATGAATCAGACCCATGCCTCGAGTAATGGCAATTATCATCAGTGCCTAAACCCACATGGCCATGTGCTCACCTGCTCCCCTCCCCTCCCCTCCAACAAAAAGGATGAAAGAGGGTCAAAGATAAGAGCCTGACAGTGAATGTAAATCCTTTGAAAAACGGAGTTTAATGCTTAGCCATATGCACTGGATTTCTATTGAGAAACGCAAAACCTTAGTGGTCAAAAAGTTGCAGTGTTAAGTTTACTTATCGTAAAAGAGCATATGCCTTAAAAACAAATATACTCCAAATGTCTTGAGTTACTTTATAATTCGATATCTACAACCATATTCATTCATGTTACATTAAATCCAGGATAAATTTTAAGACATATTATATGTACACATTTAACAAATTGAGATTAAATGTTTGTATGCAGTGTTTGCTACAATGTTAAGGTGATCTCGTCATTCCAATGATTTCTACTACTAATTACAGCTTGTGGTTAGACGGCATTCAGGCACTTTTATTCCAGCTGAGATTTTCTTATTAATTCCCTTTACTTTTGTGAAATGGAAGCAATTCTTAACAAATAGAAAAGGAGGGGAAGGGAGGTCGGCAACTGACATAAAACTATTCTGAGAGACAAAATAGGGGCTGCCACTAAAGATTGGTAGGATATATTGACAATATTGACCCTGGTTGCCTAAAGCCCTCGTGCCACCGCTGCCTGATAAAAATTCCGATACAAAATTATTATTTGAATTCCGAAATTGTTTCAAACATTTAACATATGCTCAATATATTCTTTGTGATCCTTTAAGAGGGATAAAAAACCTAGATTACAATCTACATCACCACAATAGATAGGCTTTTGTGGGTGAATAGTCTGCAACAGTCATAATAAATAGAAACAATTGAAATGACAAGCAACAGGTCTCCATTTTTTTCGCAGATGCTTTTGTTTCTTGACCCCTAATTTGTATTAAGAGTTGAGTGTATTTCTGGTCACTAACTCCATTGTAGATATTTTCTACTTCATTTGGTGCTATTGTTAATAGAGAAATGAAAAATTTAGGTTTCAGCAGGTCATTAAAAGAGATATATCTTTTTCAATTCTAAGAAAAATGCTCAGAATAATACTGACCCTAGTTTTCTACAAATTGATACTAGACAAAATAATTTTAACAAGATTTAATGGGGGGAGGCTGGAGGGTGAGGCTACTGCAATCAAATGCTTTAGGCATAATTACAAGTAGATGAAATGCTTTGGGTATAATTACAAGTAGAGCACTGATTCCATACTTATTATAAAACTTAATGAATTAACTTAAATTAAAGTCAATAACAAAATATTTATCTGTGTGACTGTAGAGAAGGAAATGATGTAGAATGAGTGCAGTAAATGTACTGTTTACAATGGTTTAACTACAGCCAGACATTGTAGTTTCCATAACACTGGTGGATCATAAAGATCAATTATGTCCTCAAATTCACAAAACCAGACATTAATACACTTTATACCAATTAAAACAGATGTAAATAAATGAAATTGAATCCCTGAGGCGCTTTGTTTTGTATGTATTTGTCAATGTTTGTCAACCATTTAAGTACAAGATTTATATTTTGTTTAGTAGTCTAAACACAAACGACACAATTCCGTTCCATATCCTATCCCATACTGGTCTCACTGGGTTCACAGTTTAGCTCATCTAGAACTACATGCTCTTTGAACATTGAAATCTGTAATCAGCACTTGTTTTCCCTTAGATTGAGTTATGCACATGTAATATATATGTGTATGTGTTTAAGAGAGAGACAGACTGAAACCAACTTATCTCATTCATACCTGGATCATGCCAAAAAAATAGAATAGCATTCGATTCATGTCCAGATATTTGCCATCAAATTAACTCTCAGCTTTCATTTAGTCAAAGAGTGTCAACCATAACTCTATACATTCCTTGTACAAGAAGCCCCACCAGCTTTAAATTCTTTGGTTATTTGTGCTCCGCTCGAACCTGATGCTGTGTTCACCACAGAAGGAATTATTTCTATGCCCATGAAAGAGACGTTGGAATTCACAAACATATCTATTTTCCATGCACTTGTCAGCTCAAACTATAAGTGGGCAACCATCAAATATTTATAATTTAAACCCAGGTGAAAATAAAATTTTATCAGAGCTAAACATTTCTTATCCATTCTCACAATTATAACAAATTATTTTCGAAAAAATCAGAAATATTTGAAAATAACAAAATACTATTTTAAAAGAGCACATTATTATTTTGTATAATTGAAATAGTATTTCAAAAAAAAGAAAATAGCATTTTGAAATAATGATTTACTATTTCAAAATAATGAAATATTTTGATACTTTTTTGTTTAAATGAAATAGCATTTCAAAAAAATGAAATACTATTTTGATATACCAAAATAGCATTTCAAAATAATATATACTATTTCAATATAAAAATATAATCTTTAATTTAAACAAAATAGCGTTTCAAAATAACTAATTACTATTTTGATATAACAAAATAATATTTCAAAATAACAAAATATTATTTTGATATAATGAAATAGTATTTTGTTTAAACAAAACTATTTCGAAAAAATGAAACAGTATTTCATTTAAATGAAATACTATTTTGATATAATGAAATGCTATTTCGTTTAAACAAAATAGTTTCAAAATGACAAAATACTTATTCAATATAATGAAATAGTATTTTGTTTAAATGAAATAGCATTTTGAAATAATGAAATGCATTTTGATTAAACAAAATAAAAAATATATGCATCCATGTCACTTAAAGGGCTCCATACAACAGTGATACACTGGCAAAGCTTATAAATTGATTGACCACCTGTCAATGTTAACTGACTACTTAGGAAGGATATTTTCCTTTTACACCTTGTGTGATTTGGATAGGTCTTTTCAAACAATAAATCTGACTATAAAAGTAAAATAGACAAGTTTGCATCATACACTTCATAAAAATTAATTTGTCCTCAAGTAAATTAGTTAAAATTTGTATCCCGCCTATCATTTTTCTAATTCACAAAATTCTTTGGGAAAAAAAAACTTTCCAAAATTCTATGCATTTAATTTTCAGCTGGTAAATCTTTATCAAGATTCATTCCACATTCTGAACACATCCAATTGAAATCTGAAAGTTTTTATATGAAAGAGTTTTCCACACACTGTGACATTGAGGAATTCAGTAAAGCATCAATTTTGCATGACTTACACAATTATCTGTGTCATGGCTAAGCATGTTTGGTTTCATCTATTTGTCAAGGGAAAGTGGTTTAAGAAAATTCGCTTGTCTTCAGAGTTTCCTCGACTTGTTCTCTCAAGACTTCAGTGATTTAAAGAACAAAGTCTCTTGCTGTGTATATGTTCTTATTATTAGTACCAAGTCCAACACCCTTCTTCTTCTGGAGTGCCATATCAGCAAATGGTTTTCCATAATGGATTAGGCTGTAGTCTGTGATTTAGTTTTGAAAGACCTTTGCTAGAAGAATGTCAGTAACACTTCCTAAATTTTCAGCAAATGCTGATTAGTGTCTTTCATACATCTCTATAATGAACAGGTTTTATGAGGTCCAGAAGTGTTATGAGACTTGATTGGTCCAATCCTAAATTTGTTAGTTCCATTGACAAATACACTGACTGAAATTTCAACCTGTGCTAGTTTGGGACACATTGTTTGCAGCCAAATAACATTATTCCTTTTCAGTCAATAATTTCCTAGGGATAACTAGCTGCAGCTGAAAATTACCAGTCTCCTCAAAGCATCATATTTGACATTTCATTTTGTGAGTCTTTCTTACATGTATATCTTTTGGGAGAGTTAGTTCTTTCACACTTGGGTGCTGTCTTATGAATTACCCCGCCACTTTCACATTTATTACATACATATTGTCTTTCCAATATAAACAGTGACAGCTGCATAATTAGCCAATTATTTCTCTTCAAACCCAAAAATGAATGCATAACCAGCTACAAATTAATGAACATCACTGCCATTTAGTCAGTTCATATAGGACACAACAATAATGAAGGTAAAGTGCCTTTCATTAATTTCACTGGATTGACTCTATGGGATAAAGCAAAGAGTGATTCATTCTTGAAGATCTGGTTGTAGCAAACAATATAATAAAGGCTGGTTAATCATACTGGCCTAGTTTTTCTTTTCCCTGTGTTTTAATTGGCCAGTATTTTGACCATTTAGCATAATATGCGGTCATACATTAAAAATATGTATACACACACATCAATTAACGACGACTACTGGTAAATATGATACAGGATATAAATTAATATCTAGTGAGGGGTTGTATCAAGTGTTCTGTACAATGAATTGCCAGATTCATACAATGATGATGGCAGGTAAATAGGCAGTGGACAGACTTTTCTAACAAACATTTGTCCCGGACTAGTGACACAGAATATTTCACTTGCCTGACATAAAAAGGAAAAGCGTGGGATGTTGAGCTAAAGGATTTTCTCATCCCTGCATGTGTACATATTTCCAATTTACGGACTCGTTTCCATTAACAAGTCTAAATATCACTGTTGATCAGCCTGGTTTTGTGGCTTCATTATAGCTATCAATTACAGACTCCACCTCATTGAATGCCTCATTAAAATCATCCTGAAAAAAAATTATAATTTGTGTCTCAGATTGTTACTTCTTCAAATACAATCAGTACTGTCGATAAAATTTGATGAAAACATTTTTAACAACCATCTCTTCTTAGGCTGTTAGACATAAGCATGATTTTGCAATGTTTAAAAATTTAAACATGTTTTTGCAATTATACTAAAATTATTTCTATTCGTGTCAAAATTAAGAATTTCTGAAACAGAGTGCATCGTTCTTATTTCATCCTAGTAAAGATTCCTTTCTTGCTTTCTGCAATGTTAACATTAAGAGGCAAATAGTGATGAACTTTGATCAATCTTTAGATTCAATCTTTTGACTGAGTTTTGGTTAAATTCAGACCTGGATGTTGCATTCATGAATAAGAAAAACAAATCTGGACAGGGTCAACATTAATTCTAAAATGATTACCATCAGTGGCACATTACACTCCTGTCTTGTGTATAACAGACACCTATGAAGGTAAATGACACACTAAGACACTTAATTGATCACGCATTTTCTTATTAGACTTATTAGAATTATATATATATATATATATATATATATATATATATATATATATATATATATATATATAGATAGATAGATAGATAGATATATGAATATATATTACATGAAATTGTGCTTAGAAAATCTTACTATTTAAAAATTTTTTTGCATTAGACAAAGTGAGAAAATCTATCTTTCTTGTTCTCCCCAAATATCAATCCATTTGCCTGATTTTCTGACTGTTTGTCCTCAGTCTCTCTTCCTCCATCTATTTATCCACACACGTATATATATATATATATATATATATATATATATATATATATATATATATATATATACATGCATATATCCATTCATCCATTAATCCACATTCACACCTATCAACCTATCTTTCTGTGCCTTATCATTACCTTGGTAGCTCCATACTTCCAGTACCAATGCAGGTAAGCACCAGCATCATACATGACCTTTGACCTCTGGAGTACCACATCCAGATATTCCACTACTGATGTTGAGTTAGTTGCTATGGTAACTGTAGCTGAATTTTTTGGGCCCACTGTGTTATGACTTGCTGAAATATAATTTGAAATAATGTTATAGTATGTGGCCTTTGTGTTATGACTTGCTGAAATAAAATTTGAAATAAATGTTATAGTACAATGGCCTCCAATGATCTGTTATCTACATAAGAAAAAACAAGTCTAGATGATTTGGATTACCTCTAATCCCACCCCAATGCAATTTTGAAGAGACCAATCACTGCTTTTGTTTATTAAACTGTACCAGTAACTAAGACTAAATATTTTGCTAATAATATCCTCTAGCAGAGTTTAATTTTGTCATCAATAAAGGTTTTTTTCTTTCCAAAGTTTGGTTTCCTTTCCTTCTTTTTTAAAACCACTGTTCACTGGAATTTTTTAACATTCCTGTATAACACTATTTAAAAAGAATTATGATCAATATCAAGATAAGGTGTTGTTGTTGTTGTTGTTGGGCTTAACGCCATTTTTCAGCACAAGATAGGCTATTCATGGCGGCCAGTATTAATGGTGGAGGAAGAAACCGGGAAATCACCGGAAAGAACCACCGACCCACGATAAGCTACTGGCAAGCTTTCTCACATATCTACATTAGCCGAATCCTAGACTCGAACAACCCGCAGACAGAGGTGAGATGGCAGTGATCCGTAGAGTTTAATTTTGTCATCAATAAAGGTTTTTTTCTTTCCAAAGTTTGGTTTCCTTTCCTTCTTTTTTAAAACCACTGTTCACTGGAATTTTTTAACATTCCTGCATAACACTATTTAAAAAGAATTATGATCAATATCAAGATAAGGTGTATGTATTCAAAAGTAACAAGATACCAAGGTGTATGTATTCAAGATGTAACAAGATACCAAGGTGTATGTATTAAAAAGTAACAAGATACCAAGGTGTATGTATTCAAAAGTAACAAGATACCAAGGTGTATGTATTCAAGATGCAACAAGATACCAAGGTGTATGTATTCAAGAAGTAACAAGATACCAAGGTGTATGTATTCAAAGTAACAAGATACCAAGGCGCATGTATTCAAAGTAACAAGATACCAAGGTGTATGTATTCAAGATGCAACAAGATACCAAGGTAAATGTATTCAAAAGTAACAAGATACCAAGGTGTATGTATTCAAAGTAACAAGATACCAAGGTGTATGTATTCAAAGTAACAAGATACCAAGGTGTATGTATTCAAGATGCAACAAGATACCAAGGTGTATGTATTCAAAAGTAACAAGATACCAAGGTGTATGTATTCAAAAGTAACAAGATACCAAGGTGTATGTATTCAAGATGCAACAAGATACCAAGGTGTATGTATTCAAGATGCAACAAGATACCAAGGTGTATGTATTCAAAAGTAACAAGATACCAAGGTGTATGTATTCAAAAGTAACAAGATACCAAGGTGTATGTATTCAAAGTAACAAGATACCAAGGTGTATGTATTCAAAGTAACAAGATACCAAGGTGTATGTATTCAAAGTAACAAGATACTAAGGTGTATGTATTCAAAGTAACAAGATACCAAGGTGTATGTATTCAAAAGTAACAAGATACCAAGGTATATGTATTCAAGATGCAACAAGATACCAAGGTGTATGTATTCAAAAGTAACAAGATACCAAGGTGTATGTATTCAAAAGTAACAAGATACCAAGGTGTATGTATTCAAAGTAACAAGATACCAAGGTGTATGTATTCAAAGTAACAAGATACCAAGGTGTATGTATTCAAAGTAACAAGATACTAAGGTGTATGTATTCAAAGTAACAAGATACCAAGGTGTATGTATTCAAAAGTAACAAGATACCAAGGTGTATGTATTCAAAAGTAACAAGATACCAAGGTGTATGTATTCAAAAGTAACAAGATACCAAGGTGTATGTATTCAAGAAGTAACAAAATACCAAGGTGTATGTATTCAAAAAGTAACAAGATACCAAGGTGTATGTATTCAAGATGCAACAAGATACCAAGGTGTATGTATTCAAAAGTAACAAGATACCAAGGTGTATGTATTCAAAAGTAACAAGATACCAAGGTGTATGTATTCAAAGTAACAAGATACCAAGGTGTATGTATTCAAAAGTAACAAGATACCAAGGTGTATGTATTCAAATGTAACAAGATACCAAGGTGTATGTATTCAAGATGTAACAAGGTACCAAGGTGTATGTATTCAAAAGTAACAAGATACCAAGGTGTATGTATTCAAAGTAACAAGATACCAAGGTGTATGTATTCAAAGTAACAAGATACTAAGGTGTATGTATTCAAAGTAACAAGATACCAAGGTGTATGTATTCAAAAGTAACAAGATACCAAGGTGTATGTATTCAAGAAGTAATAAGATACCAAGGTGTATGTATTCAAAAAGTAACAAGATACCAAGGTGTATGTATTCAAGAAGTAATAAGATACCAAGGTGTATGTATTCAAAAAGTAACAAGATACCAAGGTGTATGTATTCAAAAGTAACAAGATACCAAGATGTATGTATTCAAAAGTAACAAGATACCAAGGTGTATGCATTCAAAAGTAACAAGGTACCAAGGTGTATGTATTCAAGAAGTAACAAGATACCATGGTGTATGTATTCAAAAGTAACAAGATACCAAGGTGTATGCATTCAAAAGTAACAAGATACCAAGGTGTATGTATTCAAAAGTTAACAAGATACTAAGGTGTATGTATTCAAAAGTAACAAGATACCAAGGTGTATGTATTCAAGAAGTAACAAGATAACAAGGTGTATGTATTCAAGAAGTAGATACCTACATGTATGTATTTAAGAACAAGATATCAATTTTTTACAAGAAAATTATTTAGAACAAATATACAGTTGTCAGCTGCATGTATGCATATTTTATCACTTAATGATTCCTTTTTTGGCAAAAGACGTTTCTCTCGAAGGAAATTCTAACTAAAATGATTTGCTGTACAAGGTTTTTTAGAGGCACTATCAAACTCAAGAGAAAATAACATTGGTTCTCAATCAAGGTAATACTCCCAAAACTGAGATTTAAAGGATTGTAGTTGCAAATTAAAAAGGTGTACAATGCTATCCTTTAATTCCATGTTTTTACTGACCTTCTGAAAGTATGTCCTATATAATGAATTAATCCCATTTAAGATTAGTTAGAATATAAAAATGGGTCATTCATTCTACTCATTGATTAAATTGGTTACTCTTCAATATGCCCAACACAAAGAGATCCTCTTGAAATATTTATAGCCTCAAAGAATATATATCGGCAACAGGATAATCTACTCATCTATCATACTCTAGAAAAGGTTCATTTATTGACACCTGAAAAAAACAGTTAAAACTTTTCCTAATTAACACATTCTTTATCTTTATGTAAACGTAAAAATATTAACATATAATCAATAATTTTACTAATTCCATTAACACACAAAATTGTTTTATGTGAAGACACACACAGTATTTGAATATGTTATGATTAATTATGTTGTGTCATTTCTATCTCTCCAACTGTGTTAACTGTACGTAGCTGTGTCATCTTTACCTGTCCATGTGTCAACTGTAAATAGTTGTGTCATCTTGACCTGTCTATATGTCAAATGTACATAGTATTTAATTACATTGTATTATATTCACCAGTCCATGTCAATTGTACATATTGTTAAAACTATGTTTTGTCATCTCTATCTGTCCATATCTCAACCATATCTAGTATTTAACTATGTTGTGTCAGCACTACCTGTCCAGATGTCAACTGTACATAGTAGTTCATTATGCTGTGTCATCTCTACCTGTCCATATGTCAACTGTACATATTATCTATGTTGTGTCAGCACTACCTGTCCAGATGTCAACTGTACAGATTATTTAATTATGTTGCATCAGCACTACCTGTCCAGATGTCAACTGGGTATGGATTCCATGGAACTGAATTATAAGCAGTCTTGACTTTTTCCTCTAAAACTTTGGCACTGTGCTGAAAACTTGCTGTACGGTCCCCTCTTGCCACAATAAGATTAGCCAAGCTGGAGAACTATAAATGCTAAGGAATTTAATTACATACATGTTTACTGATTCATGCTATTTTTTCCTTTCATCAAGAATTACGTCTTCTTTTATTGATTTTCCAATCTCTCAATGATATAAATAATTCAGGTTTCTCTAATATTTTGTCAAATATGTCTGTATTGAAATAATTTCTTCCCTTAATAAAGAGATTGATAAAATCAAATGCTGAGAATCTTTTGTAACTGCACTGTTTACCTATTTCTTTGTCACCACATACCGGAAATTTTTTGTAGTATTCTGTTACAATGTAATGCCAATTATCTAGGAAACTTCATGTACTCTTTTGTGTGATGGTGATTCTCCTGGGAAACTTTGTTTACTCTTGTGCTACAATGTAGTGCTGATTATCCAGGTAAACTTTGCATACTCTTGTGATACAGTGTAATAGTGATTATTGAGGTAAACTTTGTGTACTCTTGTGATGCAGTGTAATAGTGATTAGCGAGGTAAACTTTGTGTACTCTTGTGATACAGTGTAATAGTGATTATCGAGGTAAACTTTGTGTACTCTTGTGATACAGTGTAATAGTGATTATCGAGGTAAACTTAGTGTACTCTTGTGATACAATGTAATAGTGATTATCGAGGTAAACTTAGTGTACTCTTGTGATACAGTGTAATAGTGAATATTGAGGTAAGCTTTGTGTACTCTTGTGATACAGTGTAATAGTGATTATCGAGGTAAACTTTGTGTACACTTGTGATACAGTGTAATAGCGATTATCGAGGTAAACTTTGTGTACTCTTGTGATACAGTGTAATAGTGATTATCGAGGTAAACGTTGTATACTCTTGTGATACAGTGTAATAGTGATTATCAAGGTAAACTTTGTGTACTCTTGTGATACAGAGTAATAGTGATTATCGAGGTAACCTTAGTGTACTCTTGTGATACAAGGTAATATTGATTATTGAGGTAAATTTTGTGTACTCTTGTGATACAGTGTAATAGTGATTATTGAGGTAAACTTTGTGTACTCTTGCGATACAGTGTAATAGTGATTATCGAGGTAAACTTTGTGTACTCTTGTGATACAGTGTAATAGTGATTATCGAGGTAAACTTAGTGTACTCTTGTGATACAATGTAATAATGATTATTGAGGTAAACTTTGTGTACTTTTGTGATACAGTGTAATAGTGACTATCAAGGTAAACATATTTAACCAATGAAAATGACATCAAGTACCAAACATCCAATCACTACAAACCAATAATGGGTTGAAAAAAACATCAAACACCAAACATCCAATCACTACAAACCAATAATGGGTTGAAAAAAACATCAAACACCAAACATCCAATCACTACAAACCAATAATGGGTTGAAAATGACATCCAACACCAAACGTCCAATTACTAACAACCAATAATGGGTTGAAAATGACATCAAGCACCAAATATCCAATCACTAGAAACCAATAATGGGTTGAAAATGACATCAAACACCAAACATCCAATCACTACAAACCAATAATGGGTTGAAAATGACACAAAACATCAAACATCCAATTACTACACACCAATAATGGGTTGAAAATGACATCAAGCACCAAACATCCAATCACAACAAATCAATAATGGGTTGAAAATGACGTCAAGCACCAAACATCCAATCACAACAAACCAATAATGGGTTGAAAATGAAATCCAACACCAAACATCCAATCACTACAAACCAATAATGGATTGAGAAAAACATTAAGCACCAACATCCAATCACTGCAAACCAATAATGGGTTGAAAATGACATCAAACACCAAACATCCAATCACTACAAACCAATATTGGGTTGAAAATGAGATCAAACACCAAAACATCCAATCACTACAAACCAATAATGGGTTGAAAAAAACATCAAACACCAAATATCCAATCACTACAAACCAATAATGGATTGAAAAAAACATCAAACACCAAACATCCAATCACTACAAACCAATAATGGGTTGAAAATGATATCAAACACCAAACATTTAACCACTACAAACCAATAATGAGTAGAAAATGACATCAAACACCAAACATCCAATCACTACAAACCAAAAATGGGTTGAAAAAAACATCAAACACCAAACATCTGATCACTACAAACCAATAATGGGTTGCAAATGACATCAAACACCAAACATCCAATCACTACAAACCAATAATGGGTTGAAAAAAACAGCAAACACCAAACATCCAATCACTATAAGCCAAGAATGGGTTGAAAATGACATCAAACACCAAACATCCAATCACAACAAACCATTAGTAGGTAGAAAATGACATCAAACACTAAACATCCAATCACTACAAACCAATATTGGGTTGAAAATGACATCCAACACCAAATATCCAATCACTACAAACCAATAATTGGTTGAAAATGACACCAAACACCAAACATCCAATCACTACAAACCAATAATGGGTTGAAAAAAACATCAAACACCAAACATCCAATCACAACAAACCATTAATAGGTAGAAAATGATATCAAACACCAAACATCCAATCACTACAAACCAATAATGGGTAGAAAATGACATCAAACACCAAATATCCAATCACTACAAACCAATAATGGGTTGAAAATGACATCAAACACCAAACATCCAATCTCAACAAACCATTAATAGGTATAAAATGACATCCAACACCAAACATCCAATCACTACAAACCGATAATGGGTTGAAAATGACATCAAACACCAACCATCAAATCACTACAAATCAATAATGGGTTGAAAATGACATCAAACACCAAACATCCAATCTCAACAAACCATTAATAGGTATAAAATGACATCAAACACCAAACATCCAATCACTACAAACCGATAATGGGTTGAAAATGACATCAAACACCACACACCAAACATCCAATCACTACAAACCGACAATGGGTTGAAAATGAGATCAAACACCAAACATCCAATCACAACAAACCACTAATAGGTAGAAAATGACATCCAACACCAAACATCCAATTAGAACAAACCATTAATAGGTAGAAAATGACATCAAACACCAAACATCCAATCACTACAAACCAATGGGTTGAAAATGACATCAAACACCAAACATCCAATCACTACAAACCAATAATGGGTTGAAAATGACATCAAACACCAAACATCCAATCACTACAAAAAAAGAATAGGTTGAAAATGACATCAAACACCAAACATCCAATCACTACAAACCAAGAATGGGTTGAAAATGACATCAAACACCAAACATCCAATCACTACAAACCAATAATGAGTTGAAAATGTCATTAAACACCAAACATCCAACCACTTACAAACCCAACTAAGATTCATTATGTGGACAACCAATTTTCCTGATAATATCATTAAGCATGTCACTTGATGGATCTAGATATTTATAATAATTATCTGAAGTGTGTAATATAATGCCAATAAGTAAACAGTGATCAGAGACAATTCCATTCATACTTTTTACAACAAGCTCTATAGTTCATTTCAAACAGCTTATCTCAATCATATATGCATCAGTTTCTTTTTGAATTTTCACATGAGCATCTCAAAATATAGCTAAGATTACCAAATTCATTTTGCGCACAAATGATTTAAACATAATGCATGATCACGTACAGTGCAATATCATTCATTCAGTAAATGCTGAGAAAGGCTGTTCTGTGAACAAGTAATCCAATATGATCATCCTGAGTTCCGGAGGAGACATTACTTGATACTGCAAAGAAATCAAAGGGAGGCAACTACAACAGAAAACTGTTAATAAACAAATCAACTCTTCCACAAGTCATGTCCCATTGAAACATTTTATGTAAACCCTGTTTTAAGCATGTATATAATGACATGAGAACACTCAAAAGTTTCATTAAAACAATGTTGAAAATAACTGCTTGCACAAAATGAATTAGTTACTTTTACCAACATGTAATAATGATAGCCTAAAAACTCCCCGAGCTACAGATGCAGATGTCATAGTTTCTGTGCAGAACAAGCTATAAAAGGTTTCTTTTAGATATTAATAAGGCAGTTTGATATGGATTAGTACAATGTGCCAGTAACCAAATACTGATACAGTAACTTGAGACAAGTGCTTATTTGTTTTACATGCTTCTCAAGCAAAATTGAATTTTGTGATAAATATGGATTTGGTATGTAAATGTGCCAGGTTCAACTACCAGTTTTATTTTATTTTAAATCTAGGTGGTCAATCTGTTTAGACATATTACTTTAAACCAATGTAGTGGGAATACATGTGCTTGTTGATAGGGCAAAATAGTAGATTGAACATAATTAGAAGGTTGAAAACAATGAAACTCATATTCCTTAAGAGCATTCTAAAATCCCAATAGTGCTGTGAATAAAATGGAAATAACAACTGCTTTAAAAATCTTTTCTTTTTCGTTATCCTTTAATGCGGAGTATATTTTAAACTTGCATACAAAATGGAGATCACAAAAGCAAAAGAAGAAAATAATGATAAACTAAACTGGAATGACATGCATATTCATATGAATCACACAAATGGATCTAACACTGTTTTTCTTTTGAAGCTAGAAAAAAAATAACCATCAATGGATATCAAATTGCATTCTTATCAAGATTCCATGGCTGAAAGCCTTATCATATGACAATTCAGGATCATATTCTTCACAATGACAATTTTTCACACATCAATTCATAGCAATGTTCTTGTAATGTCAGAAATAACAAGTGCCAGTGAGATCATTACATCATCAAAATGTCAAATTTTGAGTTATG
Source organism: Potamilus streckersoni (assembly GCA_016746295.1). Taxonomy (NCBI): domain Eukaryota; kingdom Metazoa; phylum Mollusca; class Bivalvia; order Unionida; family Unionidae; genus Potamilus; species Potamilus streckersoni. The sequence continues at coordinate 569,750 of JAEAOA010000226.1, read as the reverse complement.
TCCCTTGAAATGAAAGGAAAAAGTTGCTGTATTTTGAAACATACACAAATAATTTTAGCAAGGAAGAAAGAACAACATCCATATTCTGTCAGGTTTTGAAAAATGAATGAAAATTGTTTTAATTGAATTTTGTTAATTTATTTTAATTTTCCAGATCTGACAACAAAAGGATACAGGTTTATTGACTGCATTGTACTTCCTTAAGGTAAGCAGCATTTGACTCATCAAGCCTTTCCAGCTAACCTTGCTGAAACAAAAGATTTATTTTATCACATATGAAATATAAAAAATTCAATTTTTTAAAAACACCATCATCAACTGACATTTACAGTAACAGTGAAACAGAAAAAAAGATGATGATGATGATGATGATGATGATGATGATGATGATGATGATGATGATGATGATGATGGTTAGCTTTTTTTAAATTCAAGTTCTAACATTAATCAAAGTCTACATTTCTTATATAAAAAGCAAGTTCTCTCTAAATGCAGGTAACACAAACTTACATAAAGAAACAGTTTTCAGACCATTATAAGTACAATGATAAGTTTCTACAAAGGACATTCAAAGTGTGACAAAAATTAATCTCTGTCTTTTCTCATAAGCCATGTGATAATAAATATCAAAATTTGATCTGCAAAGTTCACAAACATACTCCCTTCATAAACTAATAAAAGGATGACTTTTCATTTCAATTTAAAAATCCCAAAAAACTGTGTTTGGACAATCAAAGTTTTTGGATACCCTTAGTTTTGCCTCTCAAATTTCTTTTAAAGCATCTCAAGTTTTTGGGCAGTCATGTCTGGCAATATCTCTGTGTACACCTTATTTTATGATGTACTAAATAAAATCAGTTACAGAATGCATTAAGAAACAGAATAATAATTATATTTAATATAGCAACTTGTAATCTGATAATGAAGTCCATGACAATGTACACTGCCTATGAAATATTGTCAATAGCTACCCTTTCTACTTTATCAACCATATATTTAAAGGAATTAAATATATAATTTCTTAAGTTTTGTATTAAATATATTGACATGATTTGAATGTTCCCATCAGTTTATAGCACAAATCTCTATAGGCTGTGGCATGAAATTCTGCTTTGTTTCCTTGGAGATAAAACACAACATTCAATCAAAAAAAAAGGATAAGTTGATAAAATGGATATTATAGACTTTAGTTCTGAACAACATTCATCTTATAACTAAAAACTGTCATGATTCGGTCTCTTTTTTTAATTGCAGTATCTAAACTGCTAAATACCTTCAATTTTTAAATTTGCCTCATTTATAAATGTTAAAATATTATTCAAATCAGTCATGTTAATAAATTGCTTTTCAAGAAAATGATGCTCATATTATATATTTGCAACTAAAATCTATTTCTTCCTGTACATTCACGAGGAGAGAGAGAGAGAGAGAGAGAGAGAGAGAGAGAGAGAGAGAGAGAGAGTGATGGAGAAAGAGAGAAAGAAAGAAAGCTAGTGATCACGATGATGAAATATAATTATTGTTCATCTTAACAAATAACAACCATGAGAAAACTTGTAACTTTATTAATGGTCCATTAAAGGGTAAGTACTTATTGGTTAATTGTTCAGTCTGTATGAAAATGATGCAGTGATACAAACTTTAGTAGACAACAGCAAAAAATATAAATAGTGAATTTAAATAAATGAATCAAACATTTTTCATGAAGGATTTAATAGTCTTCGAAGTCTCTTTTTCATTCTGTTCAATTAAGCTGAAACAGTGGTATGATTAATGTATATATTGAGGCATGATAAAATATACCATCCCAGAACTTATGGTGATTATGCATGACATTTCAGCTCACTCTTCACTGGCATTTAACAACTGTTTCTTTCCTTTGGAATTAAATATTTTCCTCTTTGAAAACATTATCATTTACATAACAGACGTAGACAGAAATTGATGCATATATTTTTTTTCTGCATCTACATTGCAAACACAGTCCTTAACTTGCCAACTCTGCAACAAAAATAGCAGGCTAACTTTACATCAAAAAATAGGAGACCAACTCAACCAAAATACATCAGCCAATAATTCTCCATCCACATCTTAAAATTTCATACAGTTCTGCTATCAATTATTCTATTTGTCCCCAAAATTTTGGAAAAAAGATAATTATCTTTCGGCATCTAGAAACATGGCAAACATCATTAAATCTATTATATGTGGATATGTGAGAAAGGTTGCTAGTAGTTTCTCGTTGGGTCTGTTTTTTTCTCGGGATTTCCTGGTTTCTTCCTCCACTATTAATACTGGCTGCCATGTATAGCCTATCATGTGCTAAAAATGGCATTAAGCCCCACAACAACAACACCATTAAATCTATTATAAAAAATATTTTTTAATTTAGACAATTTATTTTAAAACAGCAATTTTAATCTTTTTAAAATCAGCATACAAAATTCTGCTCATCAAGGTCAATAAATTCATTTTCATAACTTGGAAGTACTATTTTTCATCTGTATAAAGAAAACTAGTTTACTGAGGTCAAAACCGTGTAGTTATTTTAAGAGGAACTTATAGAAAATTTCCATTGTAACTTGTGAAGTTCATAGCATACTTAAGGATCAATCATCAATTGTGAAATCTTAGTTTATTTGATTTTTTTGAAAACTAAAAGTTGTACATAGCATTGGATATGAGCAATCCAAAATCAATATAAAAAAAAATGTACATCTTGGCTGTTATGCATTTGTTGTGCTGCTTTGAATTGAAAATTTATCCCTAAGTAAGGGTCATTATGCAAAGAAAAGCATGAAAAAAAGTCCTTTTACTAATTGTTAATAAAAAATAAGGGAAGGAATATTTAGCAATTCATTAAATTTGCAATGGTTGAAGATCACATACTAATCGCTTCTGAGTTATCATTTTAAGTATGACACAACTATCAGTTTAATTTTCCTGAAGAGAAGCTTGCAATGCTGATTTAGGGTAGATCCTAAATTCCTATTGATTCTGCAAGGCTTGATATAAAAGTTTGTTGATCAGATTTTCTTCAGAGGACTGTAACAACAACTATTAAAATTGAATGAGCTTTTACAATTTCATTATTTAATAAGAATCAGAAATTGTAAGCAAATCATTTACATTCTCTCCCAGAGTTTAAAGCAGCAAAATCATCATGGGTAATAAGTAACATTATATCCAAGACAGCATAATGTAATAATGATTTCAAGATGTGCAGTGAGCACTCATTTAACAAAAGCAAACATCCCATGTTAACAGGTGCTAGGTGTAACTCTTTGCATACCTTCTGGAAAGGTGCTTGAGCTTTACAAACTTCAAACTTGGCACTGGACACACAGATCTGATCATTTCCCATGGTTCCTGACCAATGCTATGCCCACTATAATAAGGTAAGCATTTTGATATAAATTTCTCTATTGGAAATAATGATGATGACAATGATGATGATGATGGTTATTATTACTGCAACACTAATTTATGTATTCTCTATTTTAATGTAAGCTTGCATATCAAATTATCCTTAGTATATGTGATACAAATATTCAGTTATATATTTATTTACTTTTTCATTATCTTTCTCATGGTTCAATTATGATTGAAATTTTGTTCAGTTTTTGTTATTTTCCTGTACATTAATTTTGGACAAATATTAATCTCATTTTATTCTAATGAAAATGTTCTAATTTATAATAATTTAATGAATTTTTAAATGTTTTCTATTAATTAAAATTGTCGCAGAACTTAAGGTTCTAAACCAAATGCAAGCAAGTTACCAGTTTGTCTGAAATAGAAAAATTAGATGATTTTATTAAATGCTCTCTCTCTCACACACACACACACACACACACACACATGCCAATATTCTACATCAGCTCTGTGACTACAGATGCTCTCTCTCTCTCTCTCTCACACAAACACACACATACAGAGACACACACGCCAATATTCTACATCAGCTCTGTGACTACAGATGTGAGAAATCAAGATGAAATAATGTGGAAGTGTTACAATTTTCCCATTAGTGCACCAATTTTATTGCCCTTACAGTGAAATTTATTGGATACAGGAAAATAACGTCGCTGCCAGAACACCATTTTATTACCACTGCAGTGATATTTTATGGGTACAAGCAAATGTCTCATTAGACATAACATCATTTGTATTGCCCCTGTAATAATATTTTTTTGTGTACAGACAAATGTCCCATTAGCCAGATTTTCATTTTATTGCACCTGCAATGATATTGGTAGGGAACAGGCTATTTGAACACCTAAATGATCTTCCAGATGTAAACTAAAGCAATAGTGTATTATAATTTCAATGCCAATTGCCTCAGCACTAAATAACCTTATTAGGTTGCCATGCCATAACACATCAAACCAAACCTACACTTACGATAATTTTGACTCACAAATTAATACCAACTGATACCTTTTTGGCATGAGGGAGTCTGTGGGTAGAAGAATCCCTCCAAGCGAGGCTGCAATATGTTCATTGAGCTGACTGAATGAGACTCTCTCACTCCCTTTCTTTTTCTGAACAAGATTGAGGACTTCATCATTGTGAGTTAAAACTATACAATCACAGAACCTGAAATGTTTAGGAGTAAAGATTTAGACTCAGTTTTTAAAGAGAATTCTCAATTATATTTAAATGCAACCTGCATGGATTAGGAAAAACTTTCTACAAACTCCATATCCCTTTAAAAAGTGATAGCATCTTTAGAACATTATGTTTCCATGCTGGAATGCCAGTAAACTGTGATTTTTTTTTCTTCTCATAATCTCTGTCACTGTAAGTAATACAGTAGTCATAGTCTTGAAAATATTTAAATTCTAGCGAATGACACCTTATATAAAAAGCCAGTGTTTAATCGTCTCTATTTCAGTAGCAGCATGGTTTGTGTGAAACCATTTTCCTCATTTCAATCACAGTAACAATGATCTTTGGCCCTAAAGTTAGAAGGATTCTCCTTACTGAAGTTCTTTTTGACAGTGTCCAAAGCTTGAATTTTGTGTTTAAAATGCTCACAATTTCCTTAAAGATCTTCTGTAGTTCAATGATAACATATAGTTTAGTGGAAAAATGTATTTATTAAAATATGTTTGATAATGGAATATTCACTGGCATGGGAAAGATCTCCTAACCTATGATGGGAATAATAAAGAAAAGGTATATTTTATTTAATAAAGAAAAAATATGAAATCCCACATAGTAATGATGACCCACACTTTGTTCACTTACTGCCAGAGTTAAAATACAAGTGAATGTACATATTAAGACAAAATATGAAAAAGTGATCTTTTTTGAAAGACTGAATTTTAATTTAAAAAGATTAACTGCAAAATTCAACTCTGACCTAGCAAATGTCTTTAATGAAACCAAACAGTAAAAAATAAGAATATCCTAAAAGAACTCATATGAGTTCTAAAGTGAAAAAAAGCAACATAATTAGCTTATTATTATCTTCCTATTACCTTTGTAAGTGGGAAAGGGAAAGCAGAGAATTATAATGCTGCAAAGGACTCTCTCCGCTGGCATGAGGGACAAAGGCACATGACATCAGGTGACCCAGCTGATACTCATCTCTAAGTGCCTCACAAAGCCTTGATCCAAGACCTGCAGTCAATCAAAAAGTCAAGGTCAGATATGATCTGACTGCTGAAAATTCTTTTTGCAGCATGAGTGAGAATCATTGTTTAACCACACTTGCATAATAAATGTAAACTTTTACCAAATAATTTGTTTCAGTGCAAAGTGATATTTTCATTAAGAAAAGCTTGCATAAATTAAAAATAGAACTGTAGATACATAAGACAAATGTTTTAAAGCTCAGATGATTGAAAAAATGTCACAAACAAGGCACAAAAGGTGTGTGAAAAAGTTTGATGTAAGGCACTTAATGTTCCTGATATTGAGTTCAGATAATTAAAATTCCATTGCAATGTATAGTGGAGTTTTCTGAATCTAATCCAACAATCCTCAAGCTTCTTTTAGGTAACATTGCAAAGGGTCTTAGTGGATCACTTAATGATTTTTCCTAATACTGACTGTACCATTAGCTTACTGCTGTAAAGTACTTTGCACAAAGTGCTACAAACAGAACAATTAGTAATATTTTTGTTCTACAAAATAAAACTAAACAAATCCGTGTAAAGTTTTTGAAAAAAATCAAGAACCTGAACGTTCCTAAGACAACAGGCTCCATTCCAATAGAATAGACAGACCACTGATATTATAATATGAATTGTGCACTTTAATTTGTAAAACAAAAATATTAATTATTATTATGATTTATTTATATGTACTGCTCTTATGAAAAGTGTTCCACAATAGATATGATCAACATTACTGTAAAACCTGTCCTATGAGACCACTGCTATGAAGGAACACCTGTCATGAAATACAAGTATCTCCCTGCATAGATTTTCTTTTGGTTAAACAAACCATTATATCTGGCAGAAGCGTGGTTTTTCAAGAAAGGTTCTACTCTATAGCGCTATGACCTCTCATGAAAGATCACCTGTCTTGAAAGACCATTGTTTTTTGGCAGAAGGGGTGGCCTTCCAAATCAGGTTCTTCTTTAGTAGAGATCACTAAGTGGTCTGCCATGACCTCAACAATCATTAAGTAGTCTGTTATAACCCTCAGCAATGTTGAAGTGGTCCAAGAAAGAGAAATTTGAATAGCATTACTCTATGTGTAACATTGGTAATGAGAACACTGGAATACACCATTTGCTACCCAATTCTTCTTCTTCCTAATAGTGTGACATGATGATCAATTCTAACACTCTACATGTAAGCACACCTATTACCTAGATCCGCAATATGTACACATACAAATAGGATAGCTTAGCTTACTGCCTGTAAATATTTACAATGTCAGACACATGCAAGTAGCTAACAGTGTTCACTGTAAAGGGAATCTACTTTAAATATACAGAAAAAGCCTGGTATTACAGAGGGTACTACTAAATCTTTCTAATGGAAAAGAAATTCTCCACTTGTAATAAATCTGGTGTTAAATGAAACCAAGAAGCAAATGTCCAGTTAGTTAGTTGTGATTTTGTATCATATAAAAATGTGAAACACAAAATAATATTACATTTATCCTATGATTATTTACCTAAAGTGTCAGATACACAATAAATGAAACAATTAAGAGCAAGGTATGGCATGCACACTGCCCATGGAGACTGTTATGTATATTTTATTTAAATTGTTTGATAGTTTGTTTTATCGTTTTTTAAATTTTTTATTATATGCAATCGATAATTCTAATTTGGACTTGACCATGTCCAAAATCAAGTTCATTTTCTACCTGAACTGAAGCATTGATTTTGGTTTAATAAACAACATGTTTTAACCTGCTGTTTACTACATTTTATATTATAATTTTAGAAACTGGCCTTCTAAATATAACTAAGATTTTATCTTGTAGACATATGGAATCTTCCAAAATGAAATTTTCCATTAATTGATCTTTTTAAAAAGAATATGTTAATTGTGAATTGTCTAGTAAAGGACTATTATAATCATGTTCTTACAGAAATGATTTATTCAGGCTTTAAAATTTTATCATAATCTGCTGTATTATTATGTCCATTATTTAATTTGGGCTGGAATTTATTATTTAATTCAAGTGATTCTTCTCAGGAAATACAAAGTGCTCAAAAATAACATTCTTGGAAATACACACCTGGATTTGTATTGAAATTTCAGATAAGGATATATTTTTGGATTGTATTTTTGTGATTAAGAAAAGAGTTGTAATAAGACACATAAATGTGTTAGCTATGTGGTATAACAAGCATGCTGTAAATAGAAACATATAAATGTGTCAGATGTATGACTAAGGTGCAAATAAGGTGGAAAGGTTCAAACTAGTTTGATTTAATGGCACTTCCTTGGTTACTATATACCATGTACACTTTGTAGACTTACAATTACTACTCTTCAACATAACACATGTGACCATTTGCATATCATGTAAAAAAGTTCTTATAAGTTTTCTATTCATACAATATTTGGAAACCAAGAGAATAAAATTGAATGTGAAGAGATCTTGTCAGTACATATAAGTTTCCTGTCAGAGTAACAATAAGCTAACAATAAGCTATCAAAAAAGGGCAATAACTCAGAAAAACTGCAGAGACAAACTCATTGATTTGTACATCATCTGGTGAAGAATATATTGATATTGAAATGTGTTTTAGGATATTTCATCAAAAACTACAGTAGTGACCGACACAAACATAAAAAAACCTGAGGGACAACAGTCTGATCTTAATTTGTAATTACTTACTACTACTGTTTGAAGGATCACATAAGTATTGGAAAACAGGCTTTCAGATGATTCAATCTGGGTATTATAACATGACCATGGAATTTGTACATCTCAATACCACTGCTATGCATACTTGCTATATGTAGCTGATATTACTCACTGGGACATAATTTATTATGTAATATAGTGATGCAGATCACCATTCTCTTACCAGATCCTGTCCCTCCACTCAAACTGTGAAGCATTATCAAACCACTAAAACTGTTGCACCTGAAAAGAACAGAAAAATCTGATGATTTTCTTTCCCTTATAAAATTTCTTATGCAGTCCCAAATCAGCACTATATGTCCTAGTGAAAATAAGAATACATAAACCAATCTATCTGACCAAAACAGAGTAAGACCACATAACCCCACATCTGGCCTACTGTAAGACCTACTCACCCCCACCTTGCCCTCACCATCTGATCTAGTGAATGTAAGACCATCTCACCCCCACAATTTGGCCTAGTGAATGTAAGACCACTTCACCCAACCATCTGCATAGTGTAAGACCACAACACTTTCACCATTTGGCCTAGTGTAAGAAGACCATCTCACCCCAACCATCTGGCCTAGTGTAAGACCACAACACTTTCACCATCTGGCCTAGTGTAAGACCATCTCACCCCAACCATCTGGCCTAGTGTAAGACCACAACACTTTCACCCTCTGGCCTAGTGTAAGACTATCTCACCCCAACCATCTGGCCTAGTGTAAGACCACAACACTTTCACTATCTGGCCTAGTGCAAGACCACCTTGCCCCACCATCTGACCTAGTGTAAGACCACCTCTCCCCTTCTATCTGGCCTAGTGTAAGACCACCTCAAACCACTATCTTGCCTAGTGTAAGAGCAGCTCACCCCCACCATCTGGCCTAGTGAGTGTAAGGTCATCTCTTCTCCACTATCAGGTCTATAGACAGCAAAACCTAACTACCACTATCTAAACTACTTTGAAATTACCTCACCTCCACCATCTCATCTACTGACATTTAGATCATCTTGCCCCCAGCCAACTGACCTATCAAGTGTAAGATCCATTCATACCCACCATATGGTCTAATTAAAGCAAGCCAAACCTCATGTCAAGATAACCTTACCCCCATAGTCTGATCTACTTAGTGCAAGACCAACCTCACTATGTGTCCCATGAAGGCTAAGACCATCTCCCCTACATGGGTAGCAATGCAAACAACTTAACATTCAACTGGTGTGTCTCTCGTAAGTAAAAATAAATAGAAACAGAATTGCGGAACCATGCTAAAGTACAACATAAAAACATAAGTTAATGAAAGTTCAATGATAGTCTAACTGCATTCTAATTTGAACTACAGAGTGTTACCATTCTGTTTCAAAATCTGACCTTAGCTTGAGTTTCTTGCTCAATAAGATTGCATATCATTATGGACTCTTTCCTCCATTACTTTAACATTGTCAGAGTCATTCAGGATTTTTCTAAAAGTCACTGTTCCATACTGAACAACACATGTCTAAATATAATTCTTGATTTCCAAGTTTTATGTTGGAATGTTATGTCATAATTTGCATTACTGTTGGTGACATAACACACCTCAAAATAATTATCTGTTGTGAAAGATGAAGTCCTCTTTTTCTCCATGCTTTGAATAGCAAGACAAAATTGGGTTGTTTCTGATAAAAATAATTATACAATAAATAAGTTACATCTGAATAGAATAAAAATGAATGAGTATAATCGGACTTTACTCTTAACATTGTGCAATCTCACTCAAAATAACTTGTTCATATTTGCCTAAACAATGCAGTAACCTATACATATCAGTCAGAAATTCAATGAAAAATCTTACCGTTCCACCTCTTTGCGGACTGCCTCAATGGATGACTCTAAAAGCTGGTCATCTCCTGATTTCTTAAGTCCATGATAACCTGTTCATAAGAAAATACATTTACCTGATAATACAATTTCCAAAAGCCAAACAATTATGTGGGCTTAAAATGATAACCACATTCTCCAAAACTATTTTAAAGGTCATAAAAACACTGTGATATATTTCATCAATTGATAATAATTTTGTCAATAACGAATTATTTATTACAATTATTTGTTCCAGTAGATACAAAAAATTGTCACTTAGGTATTATTATTAGAACCATACTGCATTCATCACAAACTTGAAGGATAAACAACAAATTTTGGCACTTGTTCAAATAATTGACCTTACAACAGATGATAGCTCTCTCCGCCTACCCAATCATGTGACTTAACCTCTGACAAACAGGCAGTATTTGGCAAAGAAATATGTTTCAGAATTTATTCATATGAAAGAAAACTTGCTCCAAAAGATGCTGATGTATTTAGCATATAATGTTATCCTTGTTAATTTTCTTTGACTTATATTTATGCTGCTTGGAAGTACATGAATTAAAAATTAATAACATAATTGTAAATATGCTGTAATTACTATTTACAAGGATACTGTTGTACATAATCTAACGATCTGCTAAGTTAATCATATGGAATTTTGATCAATGATGTCTGTTGATGTAAACATGTAACTGCATGCTTAAAATATGCCTAATATAATTATTTGCATTTATTTATTACTAATTACATTTTTGTATCCCTATCAATCCTTCAACCTAATGAGAAAATAAAGAGTCCCATAATGCATGAAAGATCAAGATGATAAATTATTAATTTTGGAACAAGCAAACATTAAAGTGTACATTTTAAAACTTTAAAATAATACAGCTATGGGTTCAGTGCTTCCCATACAAAATAAATAATATATATCAAAGCCCAAAAGTTAGGGCTTCTCCACCGATATTCTTAAAATGTTAATTTATACATATATATTTTTGAATTTAATTTTTTTTAAGCTATAAAAGGGACATACTTTTTTGCAAACAAACACGTTGAAATTGCCATCAATTGTGTCTTTATTCAGCTGATAGTACAGGTGACAAGTTGTTATCCATCAGAGCTTCACTTACATTTCAGAAAAGGAATACATCTAATTCCTCCATTTAGATGATTTGGATATAATGTCTGAATTACCAGACTTCTTTTCACTGTTATCTCTTGAGAAATCAACAAATCATTACAAACATTGTAAATAATTATCACTATCAATTTATTGTTGCTAAGAGAAGCTTGTCGGAGGAAAATGGGCGGACTTAAGCAATGCCTGCATGTATGTCTAATTTACTTTCACAGATTGGTTAATTGATTCATTGTGATTGGCAAATGGCGATAGGTCAATTAATACAGTATCAAAAGCTTAAAAAAAATACAGTGAAGACATGTATAAATTATTATGACCCTCAAAAAGTACTTTCTTGTACTAATATGGCTGGCTCATGATATCCTACTATAATACATGTCTTATGTCTCCTTGTTGCTAAAGAATTCACTGTATTTGGCACAAATTCTGGTATGAAGGGGAGATAACTCTTAACTGTCAACTAGGTGGGCAGATAACTTTTAGCTTTCAGTTAAAAAGTTTCTGTATCTATGTTATGCATATTCTATTGTACTTTATATATTAACTTTACAATGCCAATTTTTTAAATGACAATAAGTTTATGTGATAAATAAGTTACCTTTTATAATAATCGTTTCTGCCAATTTTCTGCAAAATGAGATTTTCTGTGAGCTGACTTTTTTTTATATCTTTCTTTATATAGAAGATAATCTGAAAAAAAGATGCCTGATTTCCATTCTCTAGTTAAAATGTGACTTGATTGTCTGAGTTTCTGTTTATGATCAGCATTAAAGCTAAGGCTTGCAAGCAGAGTCTACACTCACCTGAAAATCTGTAATCAAATTCTTAATAAAAGCATAGAAACAATGAAGCTGCCACCACAGAAGATGTGACCAATTTGTCTCATTTTACCGCAAATTACAGCTTGATCTAAACTCTTTGTACTACAGTCAGATTCTGATTAAACCTGGCATGTACAACATCCTTCATGGCATGGGCCTGATAAGTGATTTTTAAAGCCACACCCTGTGATATAAATAAGCAGATGAAACCAAGCTGAGACCATAGGATGCACAAGCCAGTGTTAAACTGAATGTACTGCCATATGTTAACACACAACTTCTGCAATGAGTTCCAAGTAACATGAATCTTAATATATGTAACTGTTTGAGGCATTTGAGAATGCTTTGCTGCTGTAATACTTAATAATTACCATATAACCTGTCATTAAAAGGCAACAAAAATCAAACTTTTTAGACTGGTATCATTTACACAGAAGTTAACATGATCATTAACATACAAATGAGTCATTGTTCTTTTTGTACAGTTGCAGCATCATTCATATTAATGTGTCTACCCTGACAGGTTTCTTTTGTAAGAAGGTGGTCCACTCTGACAAGTTTTATGAGTATGATGCCCTTAATTGAGGTGTTCAACCAGACAGGTTTTGTAAGTAATATGTCTTTTATACAGATGACCACCCTGACAAGTTTTGTGAATAAGATGTTCTTTATATACATGTCCACCAAGGCAAGTTTCATGATATAGGTGTCCAACCAGACAGGTTTAATAAAGATGATGTCCTTGATATAGGTGTCCACCCAGACAGGTTTTATAAAGATGATGTCCCTGATATAGGTGTCCACCCAGACAGGTTTTATAAAGATGATGTCCTTGATATAGGTGTCCACCCAGACAGGTTTTATAAAGATGATGTCCTTGATATAGGTGTCCACCCAGACAGGTTTTATAAAGATGAAGTCCTTGATATAGGTGGCCACCCAGAAAGGTTTTAAAAAGATGATGTCCTTGATATAGGTGTCCATCCATCCAGGTTTTATAAAGATGAAGTCCTTGATATAGGTATCCACACAGACAGGTTTTATAAAGATGATGTCCTTGATGTAGTTGTTCACCTAGACAGGTTTTATGATTAAGACATTCTTCATCCAAATGTGTTCCTAGACATGTTTTATGAGGAAGATGTCTTTGATATGGGTGTTCACCTAGGCAGGTTTGTGGGTAAGATATCCTTTTTATACATATCCACCCATACAGGTTTTATTTGGAAAATGTTATTGATATGGCTGTTCATTTACAAAGGTTTTATGAGGAAAATGTCCTTTATACAGGTGACTGTCCAGACAGTTTTAACAGTAAGATGTTCTTTGTACAGGTGTCTACTCTAACAGGTTTTATGAGCAATAAACAATTTACATAGCTGGTTCACCCAGGTAGATTTTATGAGCACACTAGTATATCCTTTATATTGATAGGTCATTCATTGCTTGTAAAGTTATGTGGAACATTTATGCTCCTAAATTTTTATGCAAATCATTTTACATGTTTTTAAATTCACCTTTGGACTGCATAATATAGCTATCATTGTACTTATGCATTGTAAAACACCAATACATACTACATACATACTACCCTGATGAGTTTAAATAACAGGGACACCTTATATGAAGGTGTCTGCCCTGACATGTTTAATAAGCAAGACATCCTTTATATGTGTATGTCTGTGCAGATTAGTTTTTATGAGGTGTCTTTTACATGGAGGTGTCATCCCTAACAAATTTTATGAATTGTATTATATGTTGAAGTATCTGCCTATACAAGTTTTGCAAGATGTCCTTTATAGAAAGGTTTCTGCCCAGACAGGTTTTAAGAGCAGATATCCATATATGATAATATCTGCTCAGACAAGTTTCAATGCACTGTGAATTAACTTTTATTTGTGGGGTACCAGTTTTGTTAATTTAGGAAGCAGACTAGTTTTTACAAAAATTTTTATCACTAAAAATTATATGACAAAATATACAGGTATAGTAGTAGAATTGTAATAAGGCTTGATATCAGTAGCTACATTGTATCATTTTATATTAAAGAAAGGCAATACCAATACTGGCAGGGATTTGTTAATTTACAGCACAATAGCCACATTATTAAGTGCTGAAGCTACTGGAGCAAAGTACTTCAGCGAAGGAAACACCCAATTTTACACATGGAACATGGAATTATTGCAACACTGATGCACAACTATCTTTCCAGAACCTTCACCAGACTTCTAAAGTATAGACAATTCAAGTATAAATAATACTTGACAAGTCAAGTATAAATAATCAGGGAATTAAAGTAGAGTGAAACCATCCCTGAAAGACTGATCCTTTCTGTCAACAAATACTAGTCTTCATGGTGGTCTCTCCTTAGAAGTCATTTGATTACATAAAACAGTTGATCTTTACATTACAAAACTGCCCTTTTATGTTAGGTAGTCTTACAAAACTGTGGTTTCATTTGAAAGATTTTACGAAAAATGTAATTCCACGATTCTTGATACCTATAATTGCACTGAAAGGAAATGCAAGCTTATCAATGTTCCCACTATGAGCCCAGACTATATTTAGAAGATGCATGGAAGTGAATCAAATCTTACCCATTGCCCAGTTTGTTCCACGGCCTCTTTTACCAGATACAACTGAACATTCCCTGCAAAAAAGAAAAAAAATAATGATTTTAATCCAGGGGTTTAGATAATTTAATACCTACACCTTGTACATGTTATAAGTCGAGTCCAGCTGCAAACAAAAGAGTAGGATGCTTTCTCTGAGGTTTGATCAAATTATTGTCAGAAATTATTTTATATTTTATAACTGTAATGCATTAAAACTGTTGGCATATAAACCTATTAAAAAGCATCAGTACATCAGCATATACAACATTTCAATTCATTTGGAACACTTTATACTTTTTGACGTGTGATAGAAATTTAAGGATTATTTGGGAAATAATACTATGTAAGTTATAGAAATAAAGTTAATTGTTGATTTTAATAAACTTGTTTTTGCTTCATTCTGTTACTTACTTTAAGACCATAGAGCCGTGATACAAATGAATTTGGCACAATAACAAAAACTCACTTGGCCTTTGGATAGGTGAGCTAAAACTACCAGATTAGTTGAGGGCCCCCGAGTAGAGTGGCCGAGTGGTCTAAAGCGCTGACCATTACAGATCACTGCCATCTCACCTATGTCTGCGTGAGTTTGAGTCCAGACTCGGCTAACGTGGGTAAGTGAGAAAGCCTGCCAGTAGCTTCTCGTGGGTCAGTGGTTCTTCCCTGGGTTTTCCAGGGTTCTTCCTCCACCATTAATACTGGCCGCCATGTATAGCCTATCTTGTGCTGAAAAATGGCGTTAAACCTTACAACAACTACAACAACCAAATTAGTTACATTAATTAATTTGTGTTATACACTATCAAAAAAGGGCAATAACTCAGAAAAACTGCAGAGACAAACTCATTGATTTGTACATCATCTGGTAAAGAATATATTGATTTTGAAATGTTATTTAGGATATTTCATCAAAAACTACAGTTGTGACTGACACAAACATCTAAAAACCTGAGGGACAACAGACTGATATTAATTTGTAATTACTTACAACTACTTTTTGAAGGATCACATGATAAGTATAGGAAAACAAGCTTTCAGATGATTCAATCTGGGTATTATAGCTGATTGAGTAAATGTTCATCCTGGTCATGTAAAGTCTTCGAGCACATGCCTGATTGGAAGAGTGGATATTTAATTGGGATGTACAAGATTTCATTCAAATCAGATTGATTCTAGATCTTCATATTGACTAAATTGTGCATGCAATATTTATTAATAAGGATACTAATTAAAAAAATATGTATGTATCAGCATTCAAATGTTTTACATGCAGTATATAAATTTGTCTTCAAGTAATTTGAACACATCCATAAAAAATCCACTTTTCTTCATATATTATGTATGTCCACCACTGACTCAAAAACCTGAAGCAAATTCATTCAATTTGTATTACCCCCCACTTCTAACTGTGGTATGGTTTTGTATTTTAGTGGGCTTAATTCCATTTTTCAGCATACATGTTAGACCATATATCAATCATTAGGCTACATAAAAAGATATGCATGATTCTAATTGCCCAACTGAACCTATTTTTTTCCTGTAGGCCATAGATTTTTTTTTTGAGGAAAAAAAAAGATAGAGAAAAAAAAATTAGGAGAAAAAATAAATAACAAATGGATGTAACTATGATTGAAGTTACATACAGGATTCAAATGACACTTATTTTCTAGTTCATGCTGCATTTAAAATCTATCCAGACAATCAAAAAAAACAAACCCAAAATATTTTGTACCAATCAACCTACAGAACCTAATTTTTGTTTCAATGTAAGCAGAACCAAACACATCTATTATTTGGCGTTATCAAAAACATGTGAAAACCTGACAATATAAGCTTACATTTCCTATTTGATCAAAACTGGATATGAAATATGGCCTCTTGATTGGAAACGAGCTTAGCCAATCAGACACAAGCTCACCTCATAAATATGGATAAATGTCACTCATTATTAAACTCATCTGAGATCTTGATTATATACACACATTTTTAAAAGTGACCAGAAATATAGTCTTAACAGTTGAGACTCAGTCAATCACATGCATAATCACTCCATCAATATGCATGGATCCTACTCAAAAGACATAAACCTACATTCCAAGCTTGATCAAAATTGAATCAGAAACATGACTACTAGAATGTTGACAGATTAGCTAAAAGATACATTTTTTTTGCTAAAAAGTAACATACCAAAAATTCCCTGTGGGCATACCTGTATGGCTGTCCATGTGTGACCTTGTGAAGAACCTTTGGTTCACTATCAACCGCTACAGCACGAAATGTTCCATCATATTCAATAAAACTATGACTGGAAAAAGAACATTCAGAAACTTAATCTTTACTCTATGCATTTCAAGTTATCAAATGCTAGTAGATCACAATGAACAACAGATGCCAGCTATTGTGCTGTATTCATTCATTTACTAATCAGATTCAACTTCAGGCTGCAGTAACCCAGAACTGATGTACTGGTAGCATATGGGTCTATGCAGTCTATCTGAGGAATAATGATCAGCAAAAATGAATACAGATCTGGATCTGCCAGTGTATTATGCAACAGTAGCTCAGGGTATATATTGTTTGCAGTTGAACCACACTTTTATGCTAGTATATAACATATTATTGCTTAAAATTCTTGTTGCTTGTATTTACCTAAGAGAATACTGTGGAAGAAAGACTGTTAAAACTTAGCTTAAAATAATTGATCTATTTTTCAATCTACATTCATATATCTGATAAATAGTTATAATTTAAATAGCAGCTGACAATCAGTCAAATACTAGATAACATAATTACACTTATACATTAAGAAAATTGCCCTTCCTCAAAAATTTGACAAGAAATATATATCAAATTCCTCCATGGGAGTGTGAAAAGTTATGACAAACTGCATTATATAATATTTCTTGTTTACTTTCTTCAATAGCCTAACAAATGTCCTCAAAAATGTCCACATAGTTTTCATTAACAGTTTTCAGCTCATCGTGGATGTTCAAAACTAATGCTACTCTGTCAATAGCATATTATAGCAAATCAATTAAAATGTGGACGTGCTGAATGTACAAAATGATTGTTTCCAATATTTTGTGTTTTAAATTAAACATTGTTCACCAGTACTAGGTGGTAAATTAATTTTAGTGCTTATGTCTCAAACTGTTAGATATATTGATGACAAATGGTGTGTTCACATTCAACCCAAATTTAAGGGAGACTCAAGATAGATTTTAACTCAAAGAACTGAATTAGATGTAAATATCAGATCACTTTCCATGCATATGAGAACTTTAGATATCATGAGTAAGTCTTTGAACTTGTCAGCTAATTATTGTATAATTTATAACACTGCATCTAAGTTGTGACTTTAGTAATTTATGCATTGATGTATACATTTTAACAGTGTGTTTAACTGAGACTGCTTTAACATTTTATTGTATCTGAAGCAGATGGGGTACTGACAAGCACAGGTATTACACTGTGTCTTTTTAATTTTTTGCTATTAAAACAAGAAAGGAAGGGTGGGCATTAATTAGAGTGGCAGCATTAATTTTGGAATATATGATAGGTGTTCATAAGTGACATAAGGTCAGATTACTTTTTAAATTATCTTGGACCTTTACAAGAGAGGAAGATGGAATTGATTATGACTTGAATGTAATAACTTTTGATCAACATGAATGTATTAACCTTTGATCAACTATTTCCATTGATAGCCAATCCAATTATGATCCATTAGACTAAACTCTGGGACCACTTTGGTGGCCTAATGGTTAGAGCATCAGCCTCATAAGTGGGAGGTTGCTTGTTTGAAACTTGTCCAAGTCATACCAAAGACTTATAAAATGGTACAAACAGCAACCTGGCATAATGCTCAGCATTAAGAGGTTAGTGTTAGGACTGGTTGGCAAAGTGTCCAAAAAATATGACTGGGTGGTACATCATGGTACATGTCTGTGGCATGGTGCCTCAGTGTGATATCACTATAACCTGTCATACTGTAGACATTGTAGTGATATAACCGACAAATTGTCAAAGCTACCTTAAAAATCCAAATCTCACTCACACACACACAAACAAAACTCTGAAAATATGGTGACTCATGAGGCCATTTGTCAAAAATAAATAGACAAACTTTAATTGGACTTTATTGTTAATTAATCTTCTTCAATTGGCAGAATGTTAAAACAATCTGGAATCAATTATGACTAGATTGGATAGCCTTTAGATAAAATATCATCATTTCTTTAATCACTGATCAAATTATAATCAATTAGACAAAACTGGAAAATACAGCAGCTTGCAAAGCAATAGATCAAAGATAAGTAAACAAACTTTAATTCTGCTTTCTTAGTCTTTCTTAATAATTAATTTGCTTCAATGAACAAAATTAAAAAATCTGGCATTTTTAATAAAATATCATTCAGTAAGAATTTAATATGCAGAAGACAATAAATCATACAGATTAATTGGCACAATGACTAATGAACATTCCCATTTATGAGCTCACCACTGAAAAACAAATGTCTCTTGTGATTTCACTTTTGACTCTTGAGATTTTCACTTTGATTCCTGAAATTTTAGGATCAAGGGTAAAATGACTCTTCAGTTTTGAAATCTACAGAGAACCACATATTTATGAGTAAACTAAAATCATAATACATGTACTGTGGTACTTAATGTATATAGTACAACATAAATCCAACCATTATCCCAAAGGTATATATGTAATTCACTAGATTCCAAACATTTTAGGATGAGTTTACCATTGAACACAATGACTATTGATATCTCTGCATTATTATAACTTATTTGAACTTACACCTGTGACCCAATCCACTGGGCACAGAGCATCCGTAATCCTCCACATTTGGGGGACACACAACATTTTAAAGAAAGAAGGAAAAACTGTTGTATATAATGCACTAGTAGTGATAAAGAAATTAGAAAATCTTCTTTGCTTTGACATTTTCAGAGCCTTAACTTTGTCATCTGTACTATACTATCATATTTTCCTTGGACACTTTCATTACAATTATAAACATACCATCATGTGTTGATATCCACTCTGGTGAACTTGTGGGTAGAGCATCAGCCTCGGTTGCAGGAGGTCGTGGGTTTGATCCCCAGTCAGTCATACCAAAGACTTACAAAAATGGTACTAACAGCCTCATCATTTGATGCTCAGAATTAAGAGGTTAATGTTAGGACTGGTCGGCCTGATGTCAGGATAATGTTGCTGGGTGGGGCATCATGCTACATGTCTGCGGCATAATGCCCCAGTGCTAGACATCACTATAAACTGCCACACTGCAGACATAGCGATATGACTTAAATAATTGTTAAAGCTACATTAAAAATCATATCACATCATATCATGTGTTGATATATTGTCTACTAGTAGGGAACATACCAGTCAGCTGCTAAAGGCTAAACAGGCAGATAAAACCATACCTTGTTTTCAGTGCAATATAACTTTTATTAGGTCATCATGTACATACTACACATTCCATCATAGGCTAGAAACAGACATCAGTTAATTGACTAGACTGAGAAACTGAATGAATCTGCTATGCTCTTTTTCAAATTATGCTACTTTAATTTTATTTATTATCATATGGGCAATTAATTTAAAAAAAAAACCAACAGCACATTTGAAAATCCAGTTATCTTGATATGAGCTGCACCTTTGCATTTTATGTTCTGGATCTTGTTCACAATTATCTTTTTCATTCACTAATTATCTAACATATTATTATTATATTGAACACCAATGTTTTCTCATTCATTTTTTCTTTTCAAATTACTAAGTTTTTTTTAAATACCTTAGCCTACTCCATCTGGCCATCAAAAAATAAAAATTTCAAAATTCTTATTTAAAAAGTTAAATAAATGTTGATAAATAGAAAAAAGACAAATAAATTATATGCATATAATAGAATGAATGGAGAGTGAAAGAAGAAGGTGAGGGTGTAGTAAGAATCAGATGCATATAATAAAAATAGACAACTGGGGAATCATATGGTTTATAAGGCTGTCGTTACAAAAAAGAAAACCTTTTATAGCAACATACAATATAGCACCAACACATGGCACTCACAGGACTTAGGAGATCTCTAGCCAAGGTCACAAAATGAAACATGGGGAATGATTCTGATAGGGTAAATGAAACCCCTATCGGGAAAATGAACCTTTAGATACACTAGGAAAAAATAAATACCCCATCAAAAAATTTAGATAAAAATTTTTGATCAAATTTTTTTAACGAATATAGCAACATATTAGGGTGAAAAACTAAAACACATGAAATATTTTTCTAGTTTTTTCTTCGGTTATGTAGGGTGGGTAGCATCTGTATGGTGCCCCCTCCCCCCAAAAAAGGAGAGAGCTACTAAAAAGTTTGCATAATTGTGTAAGGACAAAGTTGAAGGGCTCCACTTTTGATGCATACACATCTCTGTCAATAAGATGATTCCAGTCCAAAATTGTTCTCATAATGAAAGAATTTCTAAACTGTGCTGGTCTACAACCGCTCAACTACAAAATATCTACTGTTATTTGTTGCTTGTTTTTCTACAATATTTTGTTTCAATATAGGAAAATATTTGGCTTTCATTTGGCGCTTTTGAATTATAGGCTCGAAAAATCTTAAGTTACAGAGCCCCTGCGTAAGCGTTGCCTACGGGCCACCTCCCCCACTCGGAAGAAAATACCCCCCAAGCTAAACAAAAAAAAAAAAAAAAATCCTCCCATCTCACAGCGGCTCCAGCAAATTAATGTTTGGACCCTTATTTTGACATCAATTACGCCTGTGGTATGAACGGTCTCTGATTAGATTACAAACCTGCTTATGGTATTTCGACTTATGCATATTGATCACTTATTTAACTATTCATCGTATGCAACAACAATGATTTAAAGTAAAGAACTATTCAAAGGTGACGTATATACGAAAATTGGTGCCCAACGAAATTCAGTGAACCAAGCATGTACCTTTGTTTTACGTTGTCATCCTTTGCAATTTTTTTCCACAAGCTATGTCCAATCTGGTTGCCGCACTGTCCTACTTGAACAAATACTGTACACATATTTAAACATTAAACGCAGTGGCAAACAAAGCATTGGTATCCATTTGCTGCCATAACTGAACAATACCAACATGACCAAAGGGTCTGTACTCTGTACCGGAACGATGTTGGCTTTAATTTCATTATCGGCTTGCATCTCCTTGTAAAATAAAATGCTCTCAGTCAAGCCCATGTTCGTCTAGATTACTATACAATGAATCTGTCGTAATCTTAACACAATATTTGGGGCAAACATTTTTGTTGCAATAATGTATTACTTTCCAATTTAAATACAAAGGTGTGGGGTGGTTTGGGAACTATTCATAACTATTGATATTCTATATTTCATATATTTTAGTCCTGTTCCTGGGACGAATAAGCCGATTTTGCTCCAAACTATGAACATTATGTATCTACTCTCAAAAGGCCTGAACCTCCATTTTATAAGTAATGAGATAAGTTGCACTAAGGGAAGTTGACTTGACCTGTCAGTGAGGGATGTAAGGTGTTTTGTGACGAAAGCTGTCACTGTTTATGGAATACTTCTAAACACATAGGCATATATTATTCAAAACTGGAGCTGCATTATATAATAAGAGACCTTAGCTCCTCGACCGACCAAATCGGTAAATAAAAAAAAATTAAAAAAATTAACAAAGTGACCATTTCACTGATATATATATATATATATATATATATATATATATATATATATATATATATATATATATATATATATATATATATATATATATATATATATATATATATATATATATTCACACTTATGTACTTACGTACGTGCGTGCACACACGTTTACACACACACACACAAATATATATATATATATATATATATATATATATATATATATATATATATATATATATATATATATATATATATATATATATTATAATGGCAATTCGTCATCTGAATTTCTGGCGTTTGATAAATGAAGGATGCTCTCCACATACAGTTGTTTGCAATACTTGTTACATTTTAAAAAAAACATAGTTAAAGGACATAGATGCTTTGTAGAAGGTCTTTACGGAGTGTAATGTTACATGAACAAAAAATCCATTATAATGTCAAAAACATTGCAATTTTAATTGGGAATAGGTGAGAATATTAAAACTTGTGTATTTTTATATAGAAACATTGATGCAAATACATTTGTTGCTGTACAAAGTCCTCACCATACATACATACATACATACATACATACATACATACATACATACATACATACATACATACATACATACATACATACATACATACATACATACATACATACATACATACATACATACATACATACATGTTCATGCAAACGTGTGTGCACGCACGTACGTAAGTACATAAGTAAGTAGGTAGGTAGGTATGGTCTGATTTTGACAAACATGATTTGAACCATAAACCTTTATACTAATTATATAAAGAGTAAACAAAGAGAAAACATTCATGCTGACAATACTAACGTACTTGTTTAATTAGCTACCCAATGAACGCTATAGGCCTACTACCTACACGGTCTCCTCATTTTTAGTTCAATATTACCTTAGGTCACCGGAGCAGTCGAGTTGGTTGGTGCAAAACAGGCAAATAATACGTAACAATCAAGAAAATAAACACATCGGCAGTAATTTATATTATTTTATTTCCATTGGACAAGTATGAGATCTGCAGCACTTGATAGATGTTCAAATCTTTATCAGTGTCTTTTCAAAATTCCAAAGGTTCCGAATTTTTTGACTATATCAAAAGCATTGTAGGTAAGTTAAAAAATGTCGATGTCAGATGTTAAATAACAGATTCCTAAAATTTAAAACGATTGATTATATATAAGAAATTTTCAGATAAATACGGATTTTTCCTTTTGTTATGTATATGTGTGCATATGGATAAAATGGACGGGAAATCCCAAACTGCGGATTTTTGTGACCGCCATTTCTCGTTAAAAATTATTATGTCTCTGATTTCTGTGCACTAACTGCTTAATGTATTGTATAATAGTTTCAGTAGTTTAAAATATCTAAACACTTAAAAAAAATTATGGCAGCCTACGAAGAAAATAATAGGAAAAGCGAACATTTGAACAACGTATATAATTTCCTTGTTGTTCACCATAAATGCAGATTTTCTTCCGAAATTACAGACAAAATGTGCACTTTTGCAGCGATAGTGACGTACCCTGCAATTAGAATCTAATTTGTGAATTGTGTCTATATATGACGTACGATTTATACAGTTCATGCTGTTTTGAGAGAAACAGAAAGATAATGTCTCAATTTTCCCTTTTTGATTATCTTTTCACTGTCAGAAAATAACTTTATTTATCCCTGTTGTTTATAAATAACAATCAGCTCATCTGGTTATTAATGACGAAATGCAGTAAATCTAGGGTGGGGATGGGCAGTTGCTGGACAAGGTACTACTATGCTTTTAATCTCTGGAAGTCTTTCCCTAAGCCAATGATAGAATAAGCCTGGATTAGATCTAAGACCATTCAGCAAAATCCAAGATTGTATATATGTTTTTACTAGGTCTTGAATAAAAATATTGGAGATGATTTTGTTGTTGTTACTACAGTTTTAACGCCATTTTCAACACAAGATAGGCTATACAAAGTGGCCAGTATTAATGGTGGAGGAAGAACCCGAGAGAACGCAGAAAGAACCACCGACCCTCCAGAAGCTACCGGCAAGCTTTCTCACATAACCACATTGGCCGAACCAGATACTCGAACCCACGCAGACAGAGGTGAGATGATAGTTATTAGTAATGGTGAGCGCTCTAGACTTATTGTCATAGTGAAATACAACATTTAGTAATCATA
Organism: Potamilus streckersoni; assembly: GCA_016746295.1. Classification (NCBI taxonomy): domain Eukaryota; kingdom Metazoa; phylum Mollusca; class Bivalvia; order Unionida; family Unionidae; genus Potamilus; species Potamilus streckersoni. Next base: position 545,089 of record JAEAOA010000226.1, on the reverse strand, counting down.
AACCATGTTTGTCTTTTCTCTTGAAAGTGAAGGTATATCTAAGCACTAGCAAACAAGGCAGAGAAATTAATTAGTTCGACTAGTTTCATCGTGGCATTTTCAAGATCAGTCAATGACGAAGTTTGAAAGGAATTTGAAACGTTATTTGCGAAGTCTCTTCTTTCTTCTGACAAGCTAAGATGGAACTAAATTAAAGACGAAAACAATAAATCTAAGGCATCAGAGCAATGGAGGTATTTCACACCATCTATCTCTTTCACAAGGACCAACCAAGATGTTTACATTTTATACTTTGTCCGTTTTTGTAACAATAAAATGCACTGTGCCATGTAAATGACGAAATCATTACATGTTACTGCAGAGTTGTAGCGAAGTGAATGTGCAATTAGTTGAATGTAAGACGACGTGAAAAGATCTTGGAGCACTGAATAAAAGCAAACAAATAATAAAACAGATCTTATAAAATTATAATAGTCGTAAGAACAAATGCCAGGAAAAATTACAGACATGAAATCACCAATAACTTTAATCAAATGTGCAGGCTTTCTGTTTTCAAATTCCTACGTGACTTAAAGAGTTTTATCATTGTGAAGAAATTCACTCACCCACGAACACTTTTATTGAAATAATTAATAAGATATGTGTGTGTGTGTGTGTGTGTGTGTGTGTGTGTGTGTTACTTTACTTTTAGTCTTTCTCTCCTTTGTTGGAAGTTGTAAGATTTATACGAACGACACAGATAAAAATAAAGGCTGATAGAGTATATTTACACAGAATGGGTGTGTCACCAATCGTGCTCACAAGCTAAGAACACTTGACTTCCAAAAGCAAATATTCAATATTTCATGACAGCATGTAAGGAAAAACAAACATTTTTTTTTAACGTTCGGGTTCTTCCTGGTTATTCCATGCACCTCATTTGTCATCTCTCTTGAACTTATGTACACGTCAGCACTCAATGATTCACGCAAAAATTTGCATGAAAGAATGGGAACCAGTCATGAAAAAAGGATGAAACATAAAATATTGAATGTATGGGTTTGGCTGGTCAGGATTGGTTAATAATGAAAATAAGATTTTTATTAAAAGAAATCTTCGAGACCTTATTCTTCTTGGAATTTTGAAAAAGAAAAAGCTTTATTCATATAATTTCAGTTCGTCTACAGACCCGAGTTTGGAAAACTCATTTTTGAAGTTTTTAGCACTTGGTTATTTGGTGAAGAATTGAAAACATAGGTTTCAACCATATGTAGATCCAGAAAATGCCACAGCTCATATGGTTTACTCTGCACAGAAGCTGTTACAAAGGATATGTCTGTACTGATAAAATTAATTTTGATTGTGATCGTTCAGAAGTTGAAAGTTATCAAATTTTTAATGTCATGTTGTTTACGTAAGTTGTCTATGGGAGCGTAATTAGTACCGTCAGTCCAAACAATCTAGCTATTGGCCTCACCCGTGGTTAAATATGTACCTGTTGGCACCCGAGGTTAAATAAGTACCTTCTCATATTTAAACTTGTGTACGAATTAGCTAAATCTTCTCACCCATTGTCGTGTAAATATTCTTCAGGTGTCTGAAAAAAGAGGAACTGAATTAATATCCTGCATAAGTATCGCTAACCTCATCCCTTTAACACGTGAAGATACCTAAAACCTCATGATTTTCACCTTAATAAAATATCTTTATTGAGCATATCCGGATATATTTCGCTTATAAGGCGGTGAATATTACGTCACAGTTATTACTATAAACAAAATGGGTTTATGACCTGCTCGACTTCCAACAAAATCAGTCGGTATGAAAATGCTGGTAATCGCAGACAGACACGGCAACGGAAAATGGGTAGCAGTTCATACACATGATAGGCCAACACAATATTGAATCCGGATTTTCTTGATGTATTTTTGCCCTAGAAGCGTCACTTTGTGCTTACAGCAAGACATCATACATCCTGACAATAAGTAAAATAACATACAACAAGAAACCATATATCCTGATGCAACTGTAAATATAATATACAACACGAAATAATACATTCCTGATAATATTGGACATATAACATGCAACATGAAAGCATACATTCATGACACCATTCTAAAAATTATACAACAATAAATCGTGCATTTCTGACACCATTCTAAAGAAATCACAATACATGACACCACCCAAAACAACATACATAAAATCATAAATTTCCTACTCAGATATCAATATCAAACAACAACAAATATAATACCTGACACCACTCTAAATACCATTCAACACGAAGTCAGGCATTCCAGACAGCATTCTACATAACATACACCATGAAATGAAACATTCCTGCTACCACTTTAAACAGCATTTAGCAACAAATCATATATTCCTGAAACCACTCTAAATAACATACCACAATATTATCACACATTTCGGATTACAATGTAAATAACATTCATGAAAATCTTACATAAATGATACCACTGTAAATAACATTCATGGGACTCTTAAGTACCTGATACGACTGTAAATAACATTCATGGGAATCATATGAACCTGATACCGCTGTAAATAACATTCATGGGAATCTTATGAACCTGATACCGCTGTAAATAACATTCATGGGAATCTTATGAACCTGATACCGCTGTAAATAACATTCATGGGAATCATATGAACCTGATACCGCTGTAAATAACATTCATGAGAATCTTATGAACCTGATACCACTGTAAATAACATTCATGAGAATCTTATGAACCTGATACCACTTTAAATAACATTCATGGGAATCTTATGAACCTGATACCACTGTAAATAACATTCATGAGAATCATATGAACCTGATACCGCTGTAAATAACATTCATGGGAATCTTATGAACCGGATACCACTGTAAATAACATTCATGGGAATCTTATGAACCTGATACCACTGTAAATAACATTCATGAGAATCATATGAACCTGATACCACTTTAAATAACATTCATGGGAATCTTAAGAACCTGATACCACTTTAAATAACATTCATGGGAATCTTAAGAACCTAATACCACTGTAAATAACATTCATGGGAATCTTAAGAACCTGATACCACTGTAAATAACATTCATGGGAATCTTATGAACCTGATACCACTTTAAATAACATTCATGGGAATCTTAAGAACCTTATACCACTGTAAATAACATTCATGGGAATCTTAAGAACCTGACATCACTGTAAATAACATTCATGGGAATCATATGAACCTGATACCACTGTAAATAACATTCATGGGAATCTTATGCACCTGATACCACTGTAAAAAACATTCATGGGAATCATATGATCCTGATGCCACTGTAAATAACATTCATGGGAATCTTAAGAACCTGATACCACTTTAAATAACATTCATGGTAATCTTATGAACCTGATACCACTGTAAATAACATTCATGGGAATCATATGAACCTGATACCACTGTAAATAACATTCATGGGAATCTTATGAACCTGATACCACTTTAAATAACATTCATGGGAATCTTAAGAACCTGATACCACTGTAAATAACATTCATGGGAATCTTAAGAACCTGATACCACTGTAAATAACATTCATGGGAATCTTATGAACCTGATACCACTGTAAATAACATTCAAGGGAATCTTATGAACCTGACACCACTGTAAATAACATTTATGGGAATCTAATGAACCTGATACCACTGTAAATAACATTCATGGGAATCTTATGAACCTGATACCACTGTAAATAACATTCATGGAAATCTTATGAACCTGATACCACTGTAAATAACATTCATGGGAATCCTATGAACCTGATACCACTTTGAATAATATTCATGGGAATCATATAAACCTGATACCACTGTAAATAACATTCATGTGAATCTTATGAACCTGATACCACTTATAATAACATTCATAAGAATCTTATGAACCTGATACCACTGTAAATAACATTCATGGGAATCTTAAGAACCTGATACCACTGTAAATAACATTCATAAGAATCTTATGAACCTGATACCACTTTGAATAACATTCATGGGAATCTTATGAACCTGATACCACTTTGAATAACATTCATGGGAATCTTAAGAACCTGATACCACTGTAAATAACATTCATGGGAATCTTAAGAACCTGATACTACTGTAAATAACATTCATGGGAATCTTATGAACCTGATACCACTGTAAATAATATTCATGGGAATCTTAAGAACCTGATACCACAGTAAATAACATTCATGGGAATCATACGAACCTGATACCACTGTAAATAACATTCATTGGAATCTTATGAACCTGATACCACTTTGAATAACATTCATGGGAATCTTAAGAACCTGTTACCACTGTAAATAACATTCATGGGAATCTTACGAACCTGATAACACTGTACATAACATTCATGGGAATCTAATGAACCTGATACCACTTTGAATAACATTCATGGGAATCTTAAGAACCTGATACCACTGTAAATAACATTCATGGGAATCATATGAACCTGATACCACTGTAAATAACATTCATGGGAATCATATGAACCTGATACCGCTGTAAATAACATTCATGGGAATCATATGAACCTGATACCACTGTAAATAACATTCATGAGAATCATATGAACCTGATACCACTGTAAATAACATTCATGGGAATCATATGAACCTGATACCACTGTAAATAACATTCATGGGAATCTTATGAACCTGATACCACTGTAAATAACATTCATGGGAATCATATGAACCTGATACCACTGTAAATAACATTCATGGGAATCTTAAGAACCTGATACCACTGTACATAACATTCATGGGAATCTTAAGAACCTGATACCACTGTAAATAATATTCATGGGAATCTTAAGAACCTGATACCACTGTAAATAACATTCATGGGAATCATATGAACCCGATACCACTGTAAATAACATTCATGGGAATCTTATGAACCTGATACCACTTTGAATAACATTCATGGGAATCTTAAGAACCTGATACCACTGTAAATAACATTCATGGGAATCTTATGAACCTGATACCACTGTAAATAACATTCATGAGAATGGTACTTACCTAATTCCAGTGTTAGTGACATTCATGAGAATTTTAGGTACCTGATAACACTTTAAATAATGTTCATGACAATCTTAGGTATATGATACCACTTTAAATAACATTCTTGAGAATCGTACACACCTGGTACCACTTATAATAACGGCAAGATACCATGGAGATAATGAGTGATGCCTTTTCAGTCATTAATTTACCCCACCCACACCACCCCTGATATTACGATACTGTACGGTTTTTCTTTCTTGCAAATAAATTCTGAAGGCATTTTACATTCAGTTTTGGGTTAGTACATAAAAGTAACTCTGCCTTTGAGGTATTCTGAATTTGATAAGCCACTCCACTTGTTCCATAATACTCAACCCCACCCACGTTGTGCATCCGAAACTCTAAAACTTTAAAACGATGTTATGCTTGCAGAAATAAACCCTAAAATGATCTCCAGTTTTTGGACCATAAATCTTTGACATTAATGAGTAGCTGGATCAGCAGTGCTTGATAATTGCATACAGCTCCACATTTCCCTTACAAGATTGGAGTCAGGTACGTATGTTTTCTTCTTGTGCAGTGACAAATATTTTATATCTGAACATCACCTAGAGTGATCTTTGTGTATTCCGAAAGTCACACGGAATATTCCAGAAAAGAAGATTTACGAATGCTAGTACTTAGTTCACATTACAGCGTGACCTGGTGTATTAGGCAATGATCTATGTCAAGTATGACACATTTATAGCTTTACAGCACACTTTTGTTTAATTTACAATCGAAACCGACTATCACTGAACAGAAACAGCTGTAACTAGTTATTAATCGGCCATTACAGGTGTCAGGATCTATTGAGGTAAGCGCAATTTTTTATTCAAAATAAGTAGTTATTTTCATTTCATTTAATAACTTAAGCAGGAATTCAATAATAACAGGCACGTGCATGTGCTTTGTGGGAATTGTACATTTGTTTGTAGAGTGACAAAATTGGTGTCTTTTGTATCATAAGTGAGAATATACACAGAGTTCTTAGTTATCTATTGATTGTTTGTTTTGGAAGAGTACCATAATGGTAAGAGTAAATGTGGAATCAGATGACTTGGACGCTTCGTGAATTTGCAGCTCGAATATTATTCATAAATTACACACACTGTTAATGAGAGATTGAAAACAGTGAGGACATTCTCTAAATATATGTATATCTTGTTAGATAAAGAAACTCATAAGTATAATACTCACAGCTAAAAGCAAAAGAACATCGAATAAATGGAACAATATAGCACCGGAGATAATTAGTGATTATTGAACTATTCAACTATTATTGAAATGACTGCGATGCCAAAAGCCCTTGTTCGTACTTTATATATTGATCCGTTAGTTAACTTTCTACATAAATCTCTCTCTCTCTCTCTCTCTCTCTCTCTCTCTCTCTCTCTCTCTCTCTCTCTCTCTCTCTCTCTCTATCTATCTCTCTCTCTCTCTCTCTCTCTCTCTCTCTCTCTATATATATATATATATATATATATATATATATATATATATATATATATATATATATATATATATATATATATATATATATGCTGTACGCTGTATCATTGATATACCACGAAATATACACATTTTTCATTGAAAGAAAACGAGACTTGCCGAGTGGTATATCACTGATACAGCGAAGCGTATATCACGGATACTGCGTATATACTATACATACATTTTATTTATATCACATACAAATACCCATATTTGACCATTGAACTGACTTATGACTGACTACAGGCAACATGGTATTGACCGAGTCAGTGAACTCACATCACAGCTGAGTGTCTCTGCTACATAATGTAGTCTTAGTAGTAGCTTATCGTGGGTCGTTGGTTCTCTCCGGTGATTTCCCGGTTTCTTCCTCCACCGTTAATACTGACCGCCATGTGTACTGAAAAATGACGTTAAATCCCACAACAACAAGAACAATAACTGCAACAAAATGTAGTTCTGTGCAATTTTTCGCTATTCACAATCCCCTTTGCATATTGCTAAGTTAATAGTTATCTTTTTAGAGTTTCTAGTCACATTGATTAAATCAATATAAGATACGCTTTTGATTTAAACATGAAAGACGGTTTTAACTAAGAAAGCTAGTACTGCAGACAAGTCGTTAGCTTATTCAGCATAGAAAGCTACCCTTTCACCTACTGGCGCATGGAAATTTGTGTGGAATATAAACTAATGACAATGACTAAAAGGTAATCAAAATATTTTAATATATATATATATATATATATATATATATATATATATATATATATATATATATATATATATATATATATATATACACACACACACAGTTGATATAAGTCATTATTCTGCTTAAATTAACATTGCTACCAACCATAAAATTCCCACCTCTCTCTCTCTTTAGCTGGTTTCATCACTAGTATCTTGCTACACATACACACGCACACGCACACGCACACACATACACACATAGAGCTTTTGGAAATTTTGATCTTTAATTGACGGTACTCGATTTTAGAACATCACAGTAGGCTTAGTATACAACAACAATTATAAGGCATTAAATACGTTATAGCATGTAATGTTCCTAATCCAGAATTTTAACGTATGGTGTCCACAGGCTATTGCAACCGTTCATCACTGATTATATGAACACTGTGCATAATTCCAAAGCTGTGCGTAAACATACCGTTACAACGAATCATATTTTTGTAAAGTTTACATCTGGCCCAACTTCTGTTTTTCGCTCACTCAATCTATCTGCGTATTTTGCCCCTTATGCACGGTGGGAGGGGAGAGGAGGCAACTGAAAACAGAAAGGATTGCGTTAAAATTGAGCACAGTGTTAAACTCTTTAAAATAAGGGGTTTATTGGTACTTTTTATTTTTTATTTTATACGTCACAAATGATTAAAGAGTGGAAATTCGTCTTTAAAATATAGGCATATTATCGATAGCACATACATCCATGAATATTTATATAAGCGTATTATTGCACAATGGGCAGTTCACAATTTGATATGATACTAGTACTGATATGCCATATTTCTTTATACCAACACTTTAAATGCGTATTACTTTTAATGTGTGTGGTATATATATATATATATATATATATATATATATATATATATATATATATATATATATATATATATATATATATATATATATATATATATATATATATATATATATATGCTCATTCAGATGTCAAAAGAAAAGAGTGAAGCCAATAAACTATGTAAAATTTAACAGAATAATTTATTTCCATAGAAAACAAGGCACATCTAAGCTCTTTCAGAAGTAAAAAAGAGTGAAGTCAACAAGCTTTGTAAAGTTTAACAGAAAACAAGGTATAAATGTGAAAAGAACATACGGTTTATGAATCAAATCCAAAAATTAATCCAATTATTAAATGAAACAAAGAGCGAAACCTGATGAAGATCCAATATGAAAGGTGATGAGGACTTCTTTAACTTCTATAACCTGGGTCGTGTTGTCATGTCAGCAGTTCCTTGTAGAATCACTAAAGTTAATATTTCGGCTTTAGAATTCCGACTATTTCCTAATATATGTCTTTGTCCAAGAACACTGATGAAGCAAAATTTTGAAGGGTGAATAAATTATTAAATTTAAAAAAAAGCCAGAAGAAGTTTAAATGAAACTAGCAGAAACAAATTGTATAACATTGAGTTTGTTTTAACCCGCAATTTTAGATCACGTAATGGGATCACATGGTCACTTAGCTTGAACGGAGTAGTATCATATATGACATCTGTACCATCCGCCATGGATGAATTAGATTTTTCGGAACGAATCTATAAAATTGAATAAAAATAAAAGGAAGTGACTTACATAGAACTGACGCGCAAGGAAAGGAAGACCTTGATTACGACCAATTATTTTCACTCAAGGAAAGAAATAAAAAAAACTTGATTTTCCAGTGCTGAATCAAGGACAGGAACTAAGTTAGCTAAAAGTACAAGGCAGCAATATGGTTATTCCCCATATCAAACAGAACTCAACAGAATTTTTCGAAAAAAGTCAAATGAAGTAAATAAAGTTACCATTACAATAACATGTAATGTAAATTTTTTTTTTACCAACACAAGTAATTAGATTGGACATCATACATACATACATACATACATACATACATGCATGCATGCATGCATGCATGCATGCATGCATACATACATACATACATACATACATACATACATACATACATACATACATACATACATACATACATACATACATCAATACATACATACATACATACATACATACATACATACATACATACATACATACATACATACATACATACATACATACATACATACATACATACATACATGCATACATACATACATACATACATAACTATGTACATACATACATACATACATACATACATACATACATACATACATACATACATACATACATACATACATACATACATACATACATACATACATATATATCCCTCCTTCCATCCCTCCCTCCCTCCCTCCCTACCTACCTACCTACCTACCTACCTACCTACCTACCTACCTACCTACCTACCTACCTACATACCTACCTACCTACATACATACCTATGTACATACATACATACATACATACATACATACATACATACATACATACATACATACATACATACATACATACATACATACATACATACATACATACATACATACATACATACAGGAGCCGCTGTACTCTGGTGATTGGTGTGCATGATTCTTTGCTAAATGTATGTGATTCTAATCTATAAAACATGACACCCTCTGTTTCTCTTTCCTCGCCCATTGTGTCAATTCTGTTTCATTGTTTCCACTATATTTTCTTTTGTCTCTCACACTTTGAGTTTGTGATGCTTGCTGTAACATCTGTACTTGGTGGTACATATATAATTTCATTTTTCTTCTTTGATCGTTTGGTCACGTGTGATCACTTTTCAGAGATTGGTAATTTGAAGGGTAGTAAAACAGATCTCTGTACTGTGTTCACAAAGGCTGGGGCAAACTGAAGTTCCACAAGTAGATTTCTTGATTGTGTAAGATGGAAATTTCCCTCATCATTACCTGGGTCTAGTGTGAGATAAATTCCTCCCAATTTTCTTTTGGCTTTAGATAAGGTCATGTAATACCTCAGGCTCGTATTTTGGGTCAAGGTTGGCTCAAAGTGTCAGATATGCAGAGCTTATTCGTCCCGGGTGATTTCTATCTTAGAATATCTCTGAGATAGAAGTTCCTCGGGATGAATAATCTCTGTATATCTGACTCCTTGAGCCACCCTTGACCCACAATACGTAATTACTTTGGAAAAGGGCTTTGATAAATAGCTCCGTTGAAGGCTGGTCTGGAAAGAATTCCACTGGAGAGACGTTTGGAGAAATGGTCACACATAATTTGCTGTATTCGGGTGGAGTCCATCTGTAATTCTGGTGCTTTTGACCTCCACTCATCGTATAAGATACTTGAACGTGTTTCATATCAGGAATAGACCGATGTCGTTTCCTACTTTATTTAAGGCTGCTACTTGTCCCGCATACAGTCAAAGTTCTTCTATTCAGGTTTTGAGCTTTCATATCATTAGACGTCAAATGGAAGACAACTTCTTCCATTTAGTCTCAGACATATAACTGTTCCATTCAACTTATACAAGACACTTGTCTTACAGCCAAAATGTCTAGATCCAAATGATCTATTATGTCTGAGAATAGATCATGCTGATTTTCATTCATCAGCCCTTAAATCATGGATTGACTGCGTCGACATCTTTTTTTCTGAAATGGATGCCATTGTAGTATCGAACGAATAATCAATCATATAATTCACGTCCTCTCCGTTTTAAGAAAATTTGTTTCTTGATAGCCTCTTTATGGTTTTTGAAGAAAATAACTTAGTGTGAGTTATTTATGATCGATAAAATGTTGGAAAGTTTCGGTTTTGCAACAATTGCCAGATCTAGTAAGGAGCATATTAGGAGTGGCGAAGATGTATTGCTTCCCATCTTTGAAGATTTTAAGTTTGCTCTTTCGCTTTGAGATTACAATATGCGACAGTTTTGTAATTGTGAGAACGATCAGTAAACATATGACTTTTATGTAGAATAGAAATGTGTTTTAATTTTATGCCATATTTGCACCATGTCACAAAGTCAGCAGCAGCTATTTAAAAACTCGTATCTTTCTTTTCGTGGTCACACTAGGAACCATACGCGTTCTTCTTGTGTTGGTGTGAATGAGTAGCTAAAATTCTTTTCCACTAACGACATTCATTACACAATGTCTTACAAATCAAAACCGTAGACAAAGCGAGAACCAGTCTGTCAATTGTTTTTTAATATATTTTGTCCGTTTTTATTAAAGGCATGCAGGGAACTTATAGATTCATAATTCTAAGGTTTTGCGATAGCTAACGTATTCTCGGGTATGCATTTATTTCGAAACAACAATTCGCACGCTACCTTTACAGAATCAATCTTACAGTGCAAATAAATAACTAAAGACATTCCTTATGAGAACTTTGTAGATAGGTCACATCAGGAAGCTCTATCTTGTATACCAGCTGTTTCGCAATATTGACATGCTAATTTTCTTTAGTGCTGAGAAACTTAGGAAAACATCTCTTAGCCATTTTAGTCATTCACACTCACTGATTGCAGACTCATTTGTCACATTGTTTGCAAAAGTAACTGTCTTTGAGTAAAGAATGGCAAAATTATCCAAATTATTTGGCGACGAAAGACGTGGTTATATTTCGTATCTATAAGACGGGTCCTCGAAGAAGAATATCAACGTATGACTTAGGAATAAACCTACAACGTATAGAGAAAGACTAACACTTTTTGAAGTTTGTTTCGAAATTCCTGATTGTTCCAACACGGCATCATCTTCAATACGTTGTTAGGGTTTGTGTGATCGCGTATTTCATTGTCTCATCTTTTATATTATATCAAATTTGTATGCATGCGCCTTAACTACGATATCTCATGCTAAATCCATATTGTTTTGGCCATTGTCGATCTTGACGATGCTTTCCTTAGCAGTAAGGGACTGATCCGCTAATAACACATTGTGTCGTTTTGGCATGCCTCATTTGTATAATGAATGTAGATTGTACTTTGAAAATAAGGATAATTCGAAATAGCTTACTTATGAGTATTACATTTTCTAGAAACCATTTAGCTTACAATGTGATTATATTTACCACCTGAATGAATGAAATTTAGGTCCAGGAAGGATTTATATAAATAAAGACTTGGTAAATAAATGCTTCATCCTGTGTTAAGTTCAGTCCGTGGAATTATTACAATTGTGATCAGATATCATATGCAAAGAGTTATTTATTTAAAAATTATTCATTGGAATTACAAAATACTCATTGACTTATCGACAAACAAATTAGCTTGCATTATTGTGGTACACAAGGATATTTATGTCTAATTGCATATCAGGGCATTCTAGGTTAATGGTACGTCAGGATATTATAGAGTATTGGAGTTTATTCTGAATATTCCATAAGTTTGGACATAATGTAATCGCAACCCTTAGTCATGATACACACACACACACACACACACACACACACACACACACACACACACACACAACACACACACACACACACATATATATATATATATATATATATATATATATATATATATATATATATATATATATATATATATATATATATATATATATATATATATATATATATATATATATATATATACATACACACTCTAAAACAAAGATCGTTATGATCGTTATTTTGATTTAACTTTACCTGCATCCCATTTTGTATGATCATATGCTGGATTCACAAGAGTTCTAAATGCTGTGTGTATGTGTATGTGTGTGTGTATGTGTGTGTGTGTGTGTGTGTGTGAGAGAGAGAGAGAGAATATTTTTTATTTACTCCAATAATACTGTTTCAGTTTATTACTTTATTGTATTTGATTTCAGCATTATCGTCATATCCTCCTTGTTTACAACGTCTGGCAATTTACTCACCATTTGATAGCGTTTGGTCTAGAATTGCTAAAGATGGCGAAATATTATAACTTCAAGCTCTTGTATGTCTTCTGTGGTGAGTAAAGCCTTTGACATATATATATATATATATATATATATATATATATATATATATATATATATATATATATATATATATATATATATATATATATATATATATATATATATATATATATATATGGTGCATGCATGTATGTATGTATGTTTGCATGTATATATGTATGTATAGTAGTATAAGAAAACAAGAGTTTCAATTCAAAGACCCTTTTTAAGATCCCCTGAGACCCCCAAACACCACCCACCCACCATTACCCCGTTAATAAGGTAAGGAGTATAGCCGCTTGTCAGAGCCAGGTGTGTTGTCGTCATACTAGTCACACACTACCCCCCTTAGTTCAACTACATATGATCTAATAAGGTAAGAGTTTCAATTGAAACCCACCCACCACTACCCCATTTAAAAGGTAAGGTTTTGTCTAACCAGGTAAGTCAACATTGTGTAATGCTCGTTGGTCATACGAGTCAAGGCAACTGTTTTTAGCCAATCATTGTACTGCGTGACACCTGCGTAAGTAAACCATTAGTCAGGCAGTCTGGCGTAGAAGTTTGACCAGGTAACATGATCACAGGCGGAAATTAACCTACGCATTTGCATTTTTAACGTTTGGGAAAGCAAATGGACTTGGAATTCACCTTGTGAAAAGGGTAAGTGATATTATTTTTTACCTCATTACCAATGATTAATGTTGCAATTGTTGATATTAAAAATACTTCATTACCACGATTGTAGAGACTAAATTTTACTTTACCACTCACACTGCGACGGGACTCAAAAAAGTCTTTTATTTGTGGTTTGTTTAGAGGATATATTTTGTAGATAGAATATATTTTTGACCGATCAAGATCAATTGTGAGTTTAGTATATTTTTGTTGGCGAATCGGACTGTGAAAGTTTTTAAATTCCGCTAGCTACTTTTGACACAATTGTTCGAGATAATTGAAATACTCGCTGTTATCAGATCTCATGAGTGAAAGTTTTAGCTTGCCACGTGTTCCACTAAAACATATACCTGACGTCAATCATTAGATATTTGATTTTGCTACTACAGCTATTTGTCATTGTTAAATTTTCAAACATTATTTTATAAGTTTAGATAAAATTTCAGTCGTTAATGACAATGTCAATTATAGATCTATCATCATGACAATACCCAACTGGAAGTGTATCTACACCATTTTCGCAATAACGTTTGTCATCAAAATTACACAATCCAAGTTTGATAATGACATCTGTTTCAAGCTTATAATGATTAGTCCGAATTGCCATAGCTCTCATAAAACTAACACCGCCATCAAGCGCATACTTGTAGTCATCAAATTTCATCAACTTTTTAACAAAATCACGAGGCAGACCTTTTGCTTTTTTGTTATTTTATTATTGTCTAATAATACGGCATACATTTTGCTGCGTAATCCGATAAAATATTTGATAGCGCTCGAGTTCATTTCATCTTTGAACTTACCAATAACCTTTTTATTTGTGTCGTCATGAAATTTACTGTCACGTGGGTAATCAGAAAGATCAAACAGATGTCGATTATTGTACATGGCCTGATAGATGTCCTCGCATTCGATTTCATATACGAGCGAATCAGTATCAGTGAACAATAATCTACTTGCCGGCCGCTGATTTTTAACAAAATTAAAATGAAAATCGTACATCAGCCACTTTGATAAATCTAACACTGAAGCTCCAACGCAGATCGGTTTGTTTAGTTTTAGATTTGTTTTTCTTCTTTGTATCGCAACAAGATTCTCATTAAAAATTTTCATGCTCACAAAATCATCGTCTGACACAAGTTTGTTTCTACGATTGATATCATTAACTAGTTTGATATTTACGCGTTTCCTAATAATCTCCATCGTCTTAACGAAAACGTAATTTTTCATCAGTTTGAAGAAGTTTTTCTTAAAATCAGTTTTTGCCGCAGCTCTTCTTGAAGTGTTCGAGTTAATGTAACCTCTCATCCACGACGACTGATTAAATTTTAGTACACGATGAACTTTTCTCAACACAAAACCAGCATTGAATGCTTGTTTTAAAACTTTGTAATGCAAAATATAATTACGTTTATTAAGCAAATTTGGTACTAGTTTCTTGACAATAGAATGTTGTCTTGGTGATGCTAACGCTCGTTGTTCTTCTGATAACAAACTATAATCCATAACCATCGATTCCGTGCAGAAAGTGTAAACGTTATGCAACTTGTGTAGCGAATTTGCATAATCAAGATCAACTTCAACGAAATATGAAACATCTTCGGGTATCTTTTTTTCTGTCTCTGATAGAAATCCATCAGCCGTGATCCAGTGAAATCCACCAAGAGGCATTGGTTCTGCCATTGAACCACCGAAAATATTATTGGAATATAGATAAATTATATACTTCGAAGGAAGCTCAGGATTATACTCTTTTAAGTATTTGTTGTTTGCTTCAGCATATTTATTCGTTATCACGCTAATACCGCCTCTGATGCCTTTTTCAATAAAATTGAACATGTCAACGTCAGTCAGTAATTCCAACCTTACCTTACTAAACTTTAGCAGAGCATCCCATGAGAGCCCAGGGGCAGAATAATACCAACAAAAATCTAGTCCGTAATTATTATATCTTACTTCTCGAAAACATTCAAAAACATATGCTAATAATAACACGTCAGTTTTCAAATACAAATCATGATAATCACCAAAAGTCTCACAATCAAACTCTTTCCAGATATTTTGTGCATACCTGTACTCGTCATCAGTTATATTTTCATTTTTAAGTTGCGAGTAAAATTTGTCTTTGTCAGGTAAAGATTTTTTTATCAAATTTACTCCAGTCGTCGAGGTTTTCGTATGGAAAAACTCCTTTTTTAGCTAGTAGATTAAATTTATCTCCAATACAGTCCCTTAGGTCATCAAATTTACTACAACCTTTTACTAGCTCATCTAACGTTGCTGCCATAAACTGCAGGCTGTCAATAAAACGCAATTTATCTACCGTAACTGACATATACTTTTCAAAATTATTTGGAATGCATTTGATGATGTTATAGAGTTTCAGACGAGCTTTTATGTCAGGATCACCAAAAGCCTCTACGATAATGTGGCTATCATATCCTCGAAAGTTGTGAAGAATAACTGGAATAAAATCTGGAGCATGAAATTTTAAATTACACTGATTATGAGCCGCTCCATGGTACTGTACGGTTAAATGACAATGGTCATGTACTTTTGTGTCAGTCCTGACGTTGTCATGGTCAAAATTTTTCACAACTATAACAAAGTTCCGCTTGCTCGTGTTCGGATTCTTGTTGAGGTGTTAATTTTAACATTGGACTTACTTTTTTTAAGCGAGTAAATATATAATCAACTTCGTTAATCAATTACTTGAGAAGCCAGACAGATGGATTTTTACCACGATAGTATTGGATTGGTTTAGATAATCTAGAATCAGTACAACAAACTACCTTATAAGCTACTCCGCACAGAACATGATTTTGAATTTTTCTTGTACTCGATTGGTTAGAATTATTTTCTACGCCAAGTACAGGTTGAAGTAAACATTTGAAATCAGCGTTTATGACGTAAGGAACTTTTAGTTTATGATTATGATAGACAAACTGTAGCACACTATCTTTTTTAGATTGCATCGTTATTCTTTGTATATCACTACAGTACTGCAAATGCTTTTATAATGTTTCATTGTTGGTACAACCATGCAAGCAGCGGTAACAAAAGAACTTTTTGTTGTTATTCTTATTGTACTGTTTACCAACTAATCCATGAAAGGTTTTTATCCAAACGTAATGATTTTTCTAAAACAGTAAATTTATGATTGATTATGTAGCTTTTTCTGGAATATATCTCGGATAAATGTTTTCTTTTTCATCTAGTCCGAAAACGTTAATCGAAACATTGTTTTGCTTTTCAAATTTTTGTATCTGATTTTCTGCTACTGGAAAGTTAATATCTTTAAAATTTAACCTTGACACGTGACTGATATACTTTTCAACACGACTAGCGTTTTTTTTTTGCTGGAAATAGCGCGGAAAGAACAGCCCATTGGAAACATTTGTTATCGACGTTTTTTTATGTTTATACAGCATCTTTTATTTTTAATTTTTGGTGGTTGGTCAATATACGAACTACCGCGTAATGCGTCATATTTCATCGTGTGAAACAAAATTTCCTTGATCATTTCAAACTTCCAACCCGAACCTAATTCGGTAAATTCCTCTATTTTTTCCAAATTTCTTGTTGTACTTCATTAGCTAGTGATAAAAGATCAGTCCCAAGCAAAACACGTCTTGATTTTGCAGTTATGTATGGGTCTGCAATTTCCTTGTCAGTTGATTCTTTCGTTACAAGCAGCTTTGAAAATATAGCATGATATTGCACTAATAATCTTATATTGCACTAATAATCTTTTGTGTTTTTCAAGTTCACGTTTTATAGTTGTCTGTAGCAAGTGGTAAAGATTTGTTGCAGTAAAATTTATCAGTACGACTTGTTTATCAAACTGATAACTGTTGTCAAAACCTGCAAAAGCAGTCGGTTTTTTTTAGGTTCTCCCATAAGACTTCTCTTGGCTGTATCACGCAATTTCAGCATTGTTTTTACTAAAGTCTAATATCTAATTGATAATTTACCTCACACTGCGCATGCGTCAGGTTTTAAAATAAAAACAACAATTAGAGATAAAAATAATCACCTATAGTATAATGACAGCAAATCTGACAAGCGCACGTGAGCAAGAGGTATATCACGTTCACCCAAAGTTCAACCTATGCGCTGGAAATGCATTAGGTTCGGTCATTAACATCAAAACTGGAATATCTGTTGGCAAATTAACAGCAGCGGTTTATAAGATTAGCATAAAGGGAGATAATGCCGAGAGGATTGCAATGCTTAGAAAAGGTTTTATTTACACGTTGTTCTGCGATGACATTCCAGAAGGACATCGTGTATATCACGAGAACAGTAAAGTCACTGATGACAACATTGAAAATTTGTCTTTACAAAACGAGTTTCAACTGCATCCGGTCTTTGATTTATACGAGGCTAATGATTCTGGTATTATTAGAAGCAAAAACACTAAAAAAGTTCTTAGTAACACGAATAATATGGGGTATCTAATAATAAAAGTTAGAGGAACACTAACAGATTTTGTTAATTATAAATCGCATAGATTTGTTTATGAGGTATTTCACAGATCTATACCCAATGGTCTGGTCATTAATCACATGAATAACGTAAAAACAGACAATCAACTGTGGAATTTGGAGCTAGTGACACAACAGGAAAATGTGAGAAAAGGACGAGGTGGTAGCGGTATTAATTTTAGATGTCCAGCAAAACTTGTTATTTCATTTAACCTCAAAATGGATGAGGAGATCAAATTCAAATCGATTACAGCTGCGGCAAAGCATTATAAGATAAATCCCAGAGCAGTAAAATTTGTAGCCGATAGAGTAACAAAATCAGCTTTTTCAAGCGAATACGATGCTAGGATTGGTTTTAGATATGATGATTAAAAATATTTTGTAATTCAGTTTTAGTCAAGCAATGATGAGCAAATGCTATAACATCATTTTGATCAAATTTTAGCGTTGTTACTGCACTTTCATTAATTTTATTTTTTTCTACTGCTGTTAGTAATATTTTATGAGAATCACCTTGCATTACAATAACGTCAACAGAATATGCACTATAACCCGATAAAAATTTTCTTACCGCTTCGGCTAGCTCTTTGTAATTTAATATATTAACTTTTTGGTGATATTTTACTTCGTCAGTCATCTTATAACAATAAATTAGATAAAATATATTATAATAATGGACTTGATGAAACGACTCGCTGAACTATACGCTGAAGATACTAGTGATAAGGTCGCCAGCGATAAGGTCGCCAGCGATAAAATCACGAATACTAACAATAATTTTGTTGGTTACATTGAAGATGATATTTTGTATAACAGCGAATCCGATGATGATGAAATAGTCACCGTTGTTGATAGATCTAATTACAACAGACCAACAACTGAACGATATAATGCCAAGAATCACATTGCTAAAAAAATAATGAAATTTAATTTTACAGCAAATATTTTGGCAGCTAATCAAACCTTTCTTAAACTTCAATATTTCAGGCCGACAAACAAATATCAAATTCGATTTCATATTTGTCAAAATTTTTAATCTAATGACGATCTCTAATGATCGCAGACAATATCTAATATCGTTACGTAAACCAGTAAAATTTAAATCTGTCAAACAAAAGTACGAGGAAATTTATAATAGCATTATTTCTAATTTGTTTGTTTGAGATCCAACTGTTAAATTTATCGCTATACCCACGCCATTTGACTAAACTTTTATCTCCTTTTTTCCTAATCACTTTTTCAATAACGAAAACATCCTGCTCAGTTTTCTGTAGTTCTTGTTCGTAAAAACTACCTACGATAGGTTCCCCTGCCAGATCTTTGAACGCGTATGTCACAGGTATTGTTAAAAGACTTTATCAACAACAAATAACTTCATCGCTCAAGTTCGGAGTAAATCCTTTTGCAAATACCATTTTTGTCAAAGAAATTCTAAATATATCACCAACTTCAAATTTATGTCTGCGGTACATATTTTCATTTGCTATTATCGAATTTTCATAGCATCGATTGGCAATAGTTTAGTAGTTCGGTGTTTCGTGTTATTATATTCGCCTATAATTCGAGAAAGGTCATCGATGTACCTGTTGGTGTTTTTAGCTGTCATATGTTTGTGCATTTTTTCGTTTAGCGTGCGATTAAATCTTTCAACGACAACGCTTTTACCTTCGTTTCCTGTAACATATTTTATATTATTTTGTTTTAGAAACTGCTCAAACCTTTTATTAAAAAAACTCGGCTCCGTGATCAGTCC
This sequence comes from Potamilus streckersoni, assembly GCA_016746295.1. Taxonomy (NCBI): domain Eukaryota; kingdom Metazoa; phylum Mollusca; class Bivalvia; order Unionida; family Unionidae; genus Potamilus; species Potamilus streckersoni. Next base: position 524,978 of record JAEAOA010000226.1, on the reverse strand, counting down.
AGATTTTATTTGGTTTTCTTTCTGTCCCCGTTATTATTTGTTTTATCGCATCAGTCATTGAATTCCCTGTCTTATCCGAAACAGGTACACTGAAAGCGTATTTACTAAAAACGTCTATAACGTTAAACAATACTTTTTTTGAGCGCCATCAGCGCAACGTTAACCTGAGTCAGATTGGACACATCCACCAAATCTATTGGCCAAATATCATCTACGGCATTAGCAACAACTTTACGTCTCGGAAACATTTTTTTTTAGGTCTATGTAGTTCGACTGCAAGATCATCGTATACTTTTTTCAAGTCGAGACTCACCGAGTCCAAGTTTATATTTTGCTCCAATCATTCCCTGAACAAATGTTCTATCCTAACGTTCTCGAAGATTTGTTGGCTTCATATCACGTAATTCGTCTAACATTACTTTATCACAATCTGCTTTCGAGTTTTCATGATCACAATAACAGATATTATGACGCATCGCTATTGCATCCACTTGATTATAGGGCTCTTGTCCTGGCAATGGATTGTCGTTTTTATCTAGTTGTTGATCTAGGGGATTGTAAGGTCTTGTATACCGATGACCTGGCAATGTCCAACCGCCTTTTGGTTTTGGTAATGTTCCAATAATTTTGTGTATATCTATACCTGTGCCTATTATTTCTCAGTTATTACAACATTAACAGTATGCGACAATTTTATTTTGCCTAAGACACAAATCTCTGTCAGAATCACAGTTGCATATCATTCTTATTTTAGTCTACTAAAATAACCTCCCTAACGATATCAGGACAACCAGCGCCCAGTGACACTTTCTTTAAAAACATATTTTTTCTTTTTCCACAGATTGCACAAATACTTTTCAATATCATCCTGTTGTATTTTGTTTTTTTCCTGTTTTTTCATTAATATTTTATGTTTTAGTTCTATACTTGAGACAATATGTTAACAGTATTATATTTGTAAGTTTAGATAAAATTAACTGCAATCTCATCATTAGCGTGAGAAGTTTGCTTGTCAAACTGTAAAATAAACTTAAAAAAATTAAGATTGCTCTGGGATATCTGTCGAATAAACATTATACAATAATTTCCGCATTCAGACCTTCCAACAGGTTGGAGTTGATTTGATGAATAATATATTTTATATATTTTTGTTTATATTTCTTTTTATTACATCGCTTATAGGAAGTCCAAACGAGTCAAAATAATTATTATTATAAACTGCTACCCAATGCGTACCGGATCCGTCATTGATATCTTGTATATTTATAACACACGAACTTACAGCTGACGGCGTTTTTATTGCTATGAGTTCATCTTTAGAATAAAGTCCGTGAAATCCAGGAACCGCTTTTAACTTATCAATTATATCAAAATTACTTAGCGGGGTGGTCGTGTTCCCAGTAATGTTAGACCACGTCCGATTCCTAAAAGATTTGGTAGCAGACTTCCCGCTAGTCTCGCAAAAGTGGAGCGAACGGAATAATCCCTCCTTGTTTTGTTTGATTGCATATGCATTTGCATTTTGTGTTATCTTTTTTTTTGGCGATTTTGTTGTTTTATTTTGTTCTGGCGGTTTTGTTGTTGACGATTTTATTGTTTTTTTGATGATTTTTGTTGTTTTTTCCTGGCGATTTTGCTGTTGGCGATTTTGTTGTTTTCTTTTTACGTTGTGGCATTATAATATATCATTTACATAAAATTTATGCCATTGACTTCACAATTTTTGTATTCCACTTCCACGAATGATACCATTACCCTCAACTGCACTTTTCGTTGCGCCAGATATTGCTCCCGTCGCTGCTGCTAGTCCTAATGAACCTAAGGTCGGTAGAAGTTTTGCACCTAATACTGATAATGCCGGACCAAGAAAACAACCTTTAACGACAATGTCGTTTGCCATCGCTGTCATTTGTGAAGCCCTCAAATTTAAAAAAAAGATTTTTTACGATCATACTTGTTTACTTGATTTTTTGTTACCATTAATTTTGTTAAAACTCCATCAGAAATATTAGGATTGATTTTTAATGATACCTGTTCTCGCTTTGCAAGAGCAGCTACTAATTTTTTTTTAACTTGACCATCGGACAAATATACTTCTTTTATAATATATTTTACCATTTTATATATAACTGTAGATTAAACTTGAACTGTCATTTTACCTCCAACAGAATCTACCGTTATAAATCTATCACTGATCACTAATGCGTATACGTATAATGGCGCTACTGTAACCGCGCTGAGTGTCCAGGTAATTTCAATATCAGCTGTGTTTACAGCTCGCTCGCTACGTTTCCTAACATCAAAATTAAATATAGGATAAAGTGTACGAAATTCCTCTGCTAATATCTGAGATCCATCTTTAACATCTTGATATTTTTGCATTGCGTCAAGCAGGTACATGTACGGTCCAGTAATATTTTTATTAGCATCATTAGCAAAATTGCACTCTATAGCTCGCTTTGGATATGGCTTTGAATTTAGTCTAGCGTATATTCGACTGACATCAGCGTGGTCAAATATTGCATTCTTTTGTTGTTGATTGCCTCGTCGGGCGTGTTGTTGAAATACGACAAATAATTGTCTTGGCAGTTGTTCGCTTGATGTTTTTGTGGCCCGCCACGTATAGTCGGTAGTATTTGGAACCACTGTCTGATATATCTTATGCTGCTTAAAATGAATTCTGTTTGTATGCTTATCAAGTGTGCTAATTAGTCCTGATATTTTAGTGATCGACGGTGTTATACTTGGCATCCAAAGAGCAAGTTTGTTTATGATAAACTGTACATCAACCCTTCCAGATCTAAACAAGCAATCGTTTTGTTCTGCTCGATCTAAAATAAGAGTATGTTTTACTCCACGAAATACTTTATCATAATCGCGACAAAAGCCGAAAATCATACTTAGTGGAAGCATCATTGTAATTTGACGTGATCCTGCTGCAAATTCTCTTCTCCTAGCAAAACCTTCGTTAAAACGTGGATTGTTTACGTAAAGTGTATTAAGAAGCACATTTAACATTGCAGTAACGTTTGCATATGCAGCTGGTGGTGTTATATTAAGATTATTAAAAGCTGCCGTAAGAGAAACACTTATAGCCTCTGCATTAGCAGCTGCACCTGGTGCTGCTATACCTAGCGCGTCTGCATTAGCAATGAGAAAATTACTCACAATTACAGCATTTGCATCAGCATCAGCTCCACGTACTATAGCACCTCTGTTCCAAATTCGGTTGGTTCAGCTATACCCCGTCCAGTATCTTTAAACCACATCATATTCTTCGCAGTTGATCTCGAGTAATTGTCGGAAAAAGAAATAATATTTAAAATTGTACTTGCAACTTGTAGATGACCTGAAATATCTTCTATAGTTTGATTGGCCATTTGATATCTAGCACTTTTGAATAAATACCAGCCGTTATTTATAACAGCTTCTTCTGATCCAACTGCAATTTCAGCAGGTGGATTGGCTACTGTTATAATCTGACCACGAACTTCTAACATAGCCTTATGTGGCAGTAGAAATATGTCTTCGTTTCTGGTATTAAATGTTCTGATACCAGCTTTTTTTTGGTTCGTTAGAATTTTCATCGAGATACTCAACATACTCAAATTCTGTCACAGCGTTGTCGATGTCATGAGTTTCTGTTAACTCGAGATAATTTTTAGCAGACATTTTATTTATTAGATTATATAAAATTTTATTGCGGCACTGTTACTTTAGATATTAATTTTTGTATGATCTGCTCGCCCTTTGGTGATAATAGTTTTTTTTATTGTTGTTATCATAGCTCGCTGAGTTTCTTTTGTTGGAGCGATTTCTGAGATAGCTTGTTTTATTTCAGATGCAGTCGGTGGATATCCTTTTATTTTATCAGCTATTTTTTGTCCCACTGCAGTCACAGCGGCAGATGCAGCTCCAGTTGCAAAAGCTTTACTTGCGTCAAGAGCAATTGGCGCAACTTTAAGCGCTATACCTGGAACATTTTCAATAACTATAGTAAATATATCTCCAAAAATTCCTCCTATTATTTTTCTTCGATAATGTTTTTTTCTTTGTTTCATTATATCTGATTTTGTGTAATTTTTATTGTTTACTTTTGCTCGCGTAGATGTAAATAATAAGTTAAAACTTCATTACTAACATGCAACTGTTTTCCAGATTGATCTGTCAACTGTATTATGATACTTGACATTTGATTTTCAATATTTAAAGGATAATAGATAATATGTCGTGGAGTTATTTGTATGAGAGAACCTTGCGGAACTTCTGGTGAAAAACTGTAAATTGTTTGACCATTGCTACCTTTTGATGTGTAAGAGCCAGAAGCAATAGAGCAATTTACTAATATTGTATTTACTTCTGTTATATTTACTGGCAGTTCATTGTCATACGTAATAGCCTGATCAAGAGCAGTGTAACTTCTTTCAGTAAATCCTAACAGTTGTGCAATACTTCTTTCCCTTGGTTCAAGACCGATTATTATATTTTTTCAAAGTTATCCTAGCTCGCAATGTGTTATAGTTCGCTGCCAACTCAAAATTATCAGCCACACCGCCAGCTTTTGTTATGAGCTCTTTGATTGTCCTGTTTAGATCAGTAATATTATAAGCTCCTTGTAGAAGTTTTATTTTTTTGTTGTAGATATTGAAGATGTTGTAATCGTAGTAAACCAAATTTCATCGTTAACATCAGTTTTCACGTTAGGCATAGCATTCCAGCAAGTACAAGAAATTAATCCAATCTCATATGGTTTTGCAGGATCTACTTGTATAGGCGGAATATAATTTACTGAGCAATTTGCGCTATCTTTTGCAGATTCAATAGAGTTTAGCAATAATGTTGTTTGCATTTCTTTTATATTAGGTCATTTTATAAAATTAAGTCGCGGTGTAAAGTTTCATATTCGTCAGATGTAAATAATTCGCTAGATTTTAGATGATAAAGTATATCAATGATTTCATTATCAATTTCAACACTAACATTTCCAGCTTCTTTTGATGATATTAATAACATTAATCTACCTATCATTTCAGTAGTTGATGTAAATATTTTTACACCAGTTCCTGTTTTTTCTTCTCTATTTTTTTCTAAACGAGTTTTATCAAGTGTAGTAAATTTCCTTTTAAAACTCCACCCCTACCAAAAGATTTTGCTCTACTATTTTCTGCTGTTTTTGTAAACATGGAAGCAATGACATCATATCTCATCTTATTATAAAGTGGATGCATATTCTCAATTTCTGTAGCCGTGTTTATTTCATCTTTAGCAACAACTCCGTTTCTTATTATTTCATCTAATCTATCGACTAATGCTTGATATCCTACGTCAGTCCACTTATTTATACTATCAATATCTTTTATATTTTCGTTCTTTAAAAAATCATCATACTCATTACCTTTTATCTCATCATTTGCTTTCTTATATAAAAAGTCTTTGCTCTCCAACCTCCATAAATTTTACAGTAAGCTCACCAACTCTTTATTGCTCCTCTTTGATATCTTTTATTTCTCCTGATAAATTTGTCATAATATTTTTATTCCTAGTGTTGTTAACTCTGCTAATCTTCGCCCAAGTTCCAGCGGATTATTTATCAAACGATCTGTTTCAGATTGTCTAGCAGCAGAATCAGCTATATTTGCTGTAAATGCCTCAGTTAGTTTTCTTTTTTCCTCATCAGATATAGTAACAATGTTTGCAGCAGCTGCTTCTTGTTGTTCTTTAACAATTCCAACCAAGCCTTTTTCTTGCAGTTGTTTAAGTTCTTCTTCTGATAGTGGTTTAGTTTTAGGTTGTGTACCAAGTAGTGTTTCAGTAACTAGTCTGAAAATTGTAGCTGTTGCTTCTGTAGCAGTTACTTGTCCACGTCGTGCTTGCGGTCCTTTTGGCTTAAATGATGCCTGAGATTAAGCAAGGTTTTTTAGATCTTCTATGTGTTTTCTATATTTTGCTCGTTTGTCCATTATTATTATTATAAATTTTATAAACTAAACTACGTTTTACCGTAAGTGTCAATAGAACAGCGAAACATTTTAGTTGGATCATGTGTAAGTTTATCAAATAAGAAAAAAGTTGTATTTATCCTTTGTAGTATTACGAAAATATTCAATAAATTTATCTTTTGTCACGTGACATATTGCTCGCTTGCAATATTTCTAACGTCAACATTGTGCAGTCCTGGAAATAATATAAAACAACCAGTATTTCGCCGAATAAATCTGTCAACATTATAAAAACCTTGAGCAAAACAAACAGAATTACACTGTTTATTACGTGACAGTGAGAAATACGATCTTATTTTATTCATCTCCATGTTATTTAGCGGAATATCGTCAAAAACAACTATATTAAGTTCATCTGCGTCAAGTTGATTCACTGGAATAAGATCTTCTGGCTGCCTAATTATAAAAAAATCTTCACCTTAAGATCCTCACGAAGCGTGTTATTATACTCGCTTAATAACTCATACTTATCCCGCTGTGGATTGATTGTGTAAATATAATCTCTGTCGTATTTAAAATTATAACCAAGTAGCAAGTTCATAAGCAAATTTGTTTTTCCCGATCCAGTTCGCCCAACAATAAGATAATGACAATCAGGAAGTTCATTGTTATGTTTATGCTTCACCAACCTCTCTGTATCAAAGTTTAATATCGACAAATTTGCCATTGTTGTTATACGTTTATATAATGTTGATAATTTTATGTAGGACAGTAAATAATGAGTTACTATACAAAATTTGGAACATTAGCAGGAGGTTATCAACTGAAGGTTATCAATGTGACTTATCTAGGTATGCAACTCTTGATCAGCTCAAAAATAAAATTAATAATTTATTAAATGTTGCCAGTATAGATCCAAATGAAGTCGTAGTTTTTCAGGACAAACAAGGACGATTAAAGACGAGTAATGTACAACTGTCAGATGTACTTGTACGAAAACCTGCTGCGGTTGCTAATAATCAACGATATAATCAGTGGAATTCCTAGTATTGTTGAGAAAACGAGTATGATTAAAATTCCTCACAAACAGATAAGAAATATTGTGTATACTGTTGATGCTGGATCTGGTATATGGACACCAGAAAATAAAACCATCAAACACACTGCGGATATCACTGGTATATGTATATATATATATATATATATATATATATATATATATATATATATATATATATATATATATATATATATATATATATATATATATATATATATATATATAGGATGTCCGTACGTAGCAGTGCAAATTTTAAAATATCCACTATACCTCCATCAACTGGCGATTCTAAAACTGTATCTGTGTTGTTAAATAAAGATTCTTATGGAAAATTTACGCTGGAACCATTGAATGGAGGTTTATCTCAAGCTAGTTACTGGTGGTGTTTAGAATTTGTAGCTCAATTTGATGATATAGTCAAACTTGTGATTATGTAAACAAATATTATAATGAAAAGAAGTATATTTGATTTCAATCATAATTCAAAAGATATTCCAAAAGCAGGATGTGGACGCACTAATACAATACTACAAATATTATCATAAAACTCTTTGGTGCGTGAAAAATTGTCACAAATATTATAACAAAATACTTCGAATAATATCATATTTACCGTTGTTAATGAATAGTTCTGGTATAATTTCTAGTGGGGCATCATTAAATCCGTTTTTTTATCCGGTGTTGATCTTTTCCTTACAGCAGCGTGTAAAAATGTTGAACCAAGACTTTAAATAAAAAAGCATGGATGTCAAACAGCTGTTATTACTTACAAAACACTACTTGATCAGATTCGATCTTACCTACGAGGTGTAAAATATGCTATGGACAACTTAATACGTGACTTTCGCATTATTGACAGTATGTTAACAGATATTTTACCAATGAGGGTTAGCAAATATGAAAAAGATTATCAAAACAAGTATGAAATAATGTAAAATATTATCTAAACTTAAGATATAATATCACTCACCTTTCTCGCTTTGTGAATATCCGCTTGAACACTATCACACAATGATTATAATAGAAGCCGAGCTTCACGTTAAAAATACCACAAATGCGTAGTTTAATTTCAGCCTGTAATCTCTCGCACAGCATGTTACCTGGTCAAACGTCTACGCCAGACTGATTTATAAATCGCGTCTTGCCTTTTATATGCTGTCTTTAGTCTCGTTTGAGAACATTTCACGCATGCGCATTACTGTTCTTGCAATCACGCAATATCTGTATGACTCATGCAATAGTCATGCTTGTTACTAAAGATAGAGAGCTACCCTACCTGTGGCTTACCTGTACGTGTAATGACAGAGAGAGGGGTGGGGTTAATTTATATCTTGCGCTAGAAGTCTGAAAAGGTGGTGGGAGTAAGGCTTGGATTGAAACTCTTAAAAGTATAAAATAATGTAAAATATTATCTAAACTTAAGATATAATTTCACTCGCCTTTCTCGTTCTGTGAATATCCGCTTGAACGCTATCACAAAATATATTCACAAACGTTACAAATATCACAAGTGCATTAATTTCCGCAATCTCCATACCTGGTGGAAAGCCCGCGTCAGACTGATTGATAGTTTACAGAGATTTTAATACGCGAGTGTATCACGCAATTATCATCAGTACAATGATTGGCTAAAACAGTAACCTTGACTCGTATGACGAAAGAGCATTACACAATGACTAACACATCATGCTTGTTACTAAAGATTGAGAGCTACCTGTATGTAATGACAGAGAGAGGGATGTATTTCCTTCTAATCACGCAGTACAATGATTGGCTAAAAACAGTTACCTTGACTCGGATGACGAAAGAGCAATACACAATGTTGACTTACCTGGCTAGACATTACCTTACCTTATTAAAGGGTAGTGGTGGGTGGGTTTGAATTGAAACTCTTACCTTATTAGGTAATATGTAGTTGAACTGAGGGGGAATGGGTTGTGTGTGACTAGTATGACGACAACACACCTGGCTTTGACAAGCGGCTATACGTCTTACCTTATTAACGGGGTAGTGGTGGGTGGGTGATGTTTGGGGGTCTCAGGGATCTAAAAAAGGGTCGTTGAATTGAAACTCTTGTTTTCTTATACTACTTGTATGTATGTATGTATGTATGTATGTATGTATGTATGTATGTATGTATGTATGTATGTATGTATGTATGTATGTATGTATGTATGTATGTATGTATGTATGTATGTATGTATGTATGTATGTATGTATGTATGTATGTATGTATGCATGCATGCATGTATGCATGCATGTAGGTAGGTAGGTAGGTATGTAGGTATGTATGTATGTATGTATGTATGTATGTATGTATGTATGTATGTATGTATGTATGTATGTATGTATGTATGTATGTATGTATGCATGCATGCATGCATGCATGCATGCATGTATGTATGTATGTATGTATGTATGTATGTATGTATGTATGTATGTATGTATGTATGTATGAGTTTATCGTCTGCTGCTATTTCATCATTGGTCTTAATTTATTTGCCAAATGCTGAGTTAGTGGAATAAAATGATGAAAAGATAGATAAATATTTATAAAGTAAAAGTTCAAAAATGCAAACAGCATATGTCCAATATCTCATATAATTTCAATGGATGTAAAGCTAGACAATTTGTAATTTTATCATTTTCCATCAAAGGTCTCCAATTTTATTAACTATATTCGCGTATCAATAAAACAAATGTTGAATAATGCTTTCCTCTCTATTGATTACTTTTTCCCCATATCAAAAAGCATTTAGAATTTTCTGTATTGTAAAAAAATCTTATCATTTTACTTACTCAACATTCAGCTATTTTATACCAACGCTTGATAACAGTTTACTCAACAGCAACAATAGCATCTATGTCTGAAACTACTAGAATATCACCGTCGTCATCAACTATAATAACAGACATGGCATCGGAAAATACAGATGAAGCAACTGCCGTATCTGTTATAGTAACAGAATCAATATATGAAACAACAACAATAGATCCTACCCCGTCAGTTACATCAACTGCATCATCGTCTGAACCCACATCATTATCTCTTTATGAAACAAGCATAATGACGGAATCGACTTTGGGATCTATAACATCATCGTCTACACCCACGTCAATATCTCTTTCTGAAACAAGTATAATGACGGACTCGACCTTGGAATCTACAACATTATGGTCTACACCCACATCAATATCTCTTTATGAAACAAGCATAATGACGGAATCGACTTTGGAATCTATAACATCATCGTCTACACCCACGTCAATATCTCTTTCTGATACAAGTATAATGACGGAATCGACCTTGGAAATTACAGCATCATCGTCTACACCCACATCAATATCTACTTATGAAACAAGTATAATGACGGAATCGACCTTGGAATCTACAACATTATGGTCTACACCCACATCAATATCTCTTTGTGAAACAAGTATAATGACGGAATCGACCTTGGAAATAACAACATCATCGTCTACACCAACATTAATATCTCTTTATGAAACAAGCATAATGACGGAATCGACCTTGGAATCTACAACATCTCCGTCAGCATCAGTTAGCACAGAATTGACGTCTGAACCCACACATTTATTTTCATCTTTATCTATTGCAACAACTTTATTGACATCAGATGACACAGTAGAGTCAACTTCTGCATCGATTATAGTTACAGAATCGGAATATGAACCAACACAAACATTAGTTACATCATCTGAATCAACAATAATATCATTGTCTGCATCTGTTATAACAACCACATTGTCCTCTGAAACCTCAATAATTACTTCATCTGAACATAGTGGAACAGAACTATCTAGTATTATATCAAAGGCAGTATCAATTGTAACAACTGATGACTCAGCTGAATCAATGTTTGCATCACTTACACTAACAGAATCAGTATTTGAACCCACAACAGTATTTCCTTCTGCATCAGTAACATCAACTGCATCTATGATTGAACCAACAACATTTCTGTCTACATCTATTGTAACAACAGAATTTACGTCTGAATCCACAGGAATATATTCGCCTGCATCAATTGCGACAATAATATTAACCTCTGCTTCCAATGAGGTAATAGGATCAATATCTGAACCCACAACAACATATTCTTCTGCCTCAATTACATCAACGTCTGGCTCCTCAACCATATCTCTGCTTTCTTCGATTGCAACAACAATACTGACTTCTGAAACTAATACAATATTTCCCACTGCATCAATGTCAGCAACATCATCGATATTCGAACCTACTACAACTCCATCAGCATCAATTACAACAACAGAAATAGCTCAAGAACCCACAACGACATCTTCATCTACATCTATTTTAACAACATCATTGACGTCTTCATCACCACCAAACACAAGAATACCTACACCAACAGTTACTGTGGATCTAGGTAAGTCGGACCCCCACCCCAGTCTTCGTTCCATTAACTTTTGACTTAGAAATGAAGCCAGCCACATTACGCTGTTTTTATCTAACTAATCAGGTGGATAAAGTTCATATCTATTATAATAAGTATGCCGAATGAAGAGTTTTGACATGTTTGCATAACAACGTTAGAACCAAAGAATAAACTGCATCAATATAAAGGATGTTATCAAAATGGTACGATGCATAATGTTAGACTTTATTCAGATGTGTACTTTGTTGGCTTACCTGGTGTCATCTATCAAGGCTAACCGTATTACGATAAATATTTCATTTGCATGCTCTAACTCCGAATTGGAAACAATGATTCGTTCTTAACGATACATAAAACTTGTCTTAGACTGAATTGATAAAATGATGCACTACGATGTCTCAAAGGTCATAGTCACGGTAAGCCACGAGTTTGATCGAAAAAGCATTGCAAACTAAGTCTATAAAAGCAAACATTTTTATTCTCTTAAACATATAGCATTAAATTAAGGAAATCCAGTGCATTGTGGGGTTTCCTACTCTATGTTATTTTTATAGATAAACTCGATCAGCTGGATGCTTCATAAAGCGTTTCTATATCAACGAATTTAGGTGTTTTCTATATACCCCATTCCAAACATGAGCAAACGGTCATCTAGTAAAAATTGTAACTTGCATTTATCCCAAGAAACCATGGTACTGACTGTCCATGCGCAACAGTAATTAGTTTGCGCTGTAATTTAATCCATTACATTATGCAGTTGTGATTCCAGCAAATCCCATTTGTTTCTTGTCTTTCTGTTTTTACTGGGGAGTAAACAACATATTGAATATCATTAAAATATATCCGTTCTTCAGTATTTTTGTTATAACAAACAGGCTTGCTTATTGTTGGGCATGTAAATTCGAAGCGAATATTTCTGAATTCAACCTGTTATTGTGGATATAAGTCAAATGATTTTGAGATGAGGTCTGTATTGTCGGCAAAGATATAGCAATATGTTCTGATATAGTGTATTCTGATCAGAATGTATTTCAGGTAAATATCATCAGTGTTTGTCGTCAAGTATGCACTGCAGAACTGTTAAAATGACTCCACTGGTCTTAATAATATTCTAATGGAATATTTTATATTCACATCATCGCTTAACGTTATGAAGAGTGATAAGAAATGTAAACTATCGGACGCTTCTTAAAAAAACAAAACAATTTAAAGACCTAGAATCAAATATCTTTGGTATTTGTGATATGAAGATTGCGATTAAAAATCAACTTTTTAAAAATCTTTAATCACTTTGAAATGATTTATAGTATAACAAGGAAATTCAAATAGTCTGATGATCAGCAGCATCAAAGAACGAAATTAAGAGTAACGAGACCTTGTATGCTGACATATTGTTCAATGATATATTAGAGAAGACATATTTCTTTTCACTTCTGTCTATGGCTAAACAAGTTGTTCCAAAGCGTGTTTCGCAGACAAAATAAGACACCTTGCTAATTGAGAAAGAATCTGTGACAGTTCTGATGAAACTTTATGAAAAAATTAAGGTCAAAAGAAAACAAATCATATAATAACATATGGAAAAAATCGGGGGCATCAAAGACGTGTAAGCATTGTAATGCATTATGAAAATTATATTCGTCTTAAATAATGTTAATTATCGATCTACTTTCGTCTTTAGTTCACCCATATTTTTAATTGATATTATACAGAATATCAGATACAACGGAAGCGGTGTATAATTATAAACCAAATGGAAGGTCATAGTTCTATAAAAATGAATACATAATCTATGCTTTGTGGATGCGCAGTTCTGTACATGCAATATTTTGGGCAGAGATGCGTTTTACCCCTTCAAGAAATGCCTAGTTATTGGACTGGTTAATAGCTAAAGTATAGGATACGGTATTCGTACTTCTCAGAGAGTGTAAAGAATTTTGGAAAGTATGTAAGACAAGCACGTGAATAATCACAGCATATATGAAGAGCGTCAAGGATAATGAGCTCAATATTAAGAAAATGGATATTTATTAATTGATTGTTAGATATATTTTCAGGAATATATTATGTTCAATATATTTGTTTTCGTGAGTCGTCACATCAATATTTTAACAAAGGGAAGAAACCCGAGAAACTCTAGAAAACATCGTTTGCATCACATTACATAAGCAAGGCAATAATGTATACAATATAAATAAAATTGGCCCAAATATTATCATAGGATCATTAAAAGAGCAATATAGCAGGTAAGATAAAAGTAAAACTTTTTAAACAAATGTACCCAGGATAAAGTAGCAAACTAGTGAAAGATAACATAATGGTTAGATAATTTTAACAGACTTAGAATTATTATATGCTTTTTCTTCCTCGATAACTTTACATTTTCAGAATTGTGCTGTATTTTACTATATTGAACTCGAGATCAATTCTAATTGCATTCATGTTAATAAAGGAACCACTTACTATTTTAAACAAAGAATTTGTTTCCGAATGAACGTAAGCAGATGTTTCGTGGACTGCCACATAACAGGTGCTTTGGCACATTCCGTGTTAACTTTTTTGATACTTTTTTTCAGATTTAGGCTAGCGTTAGACGCCGGACATGGTCCTTAACAAATAATATGCAAGTGACAAGACATAAACGTGTCTTCTTTAGCTGGTAGTAAGAATGGCAAAAAAATATACTTACAGTTTTATATCCTGAAGTTCAACAAAATGTACTATCTTAGTTCTGCAAATCTGAATTACATGAGCCATGTCATGGGTTCTCAAACTTTAAATTGCAAATTTTGAAATTGTACTGTAAATTCGAGTATACTCCAAGTGCAATTACATCCTCCTTACTGCATTCAAAATTAAATAAACAATAAATTCCATAGCGTCTTTTCAATAATTGCAAATGAAAGACTTCTTATTGTTCACACATTATGATTTCAAACTTTCAATTACAGAAGGTAACACACTTGCAAATATCACGCTTTTCTCTCGCTGCTTAAATCTGATGTATATTTAAGGTAGAATCGGCAAAGACGCTACTGAATGAAATCCAATGTACTTCATGTATATAAGTCAAGTCCATAATCACGAAATTTCGTCGAATAAATAAAATACCAACATATATTCATTCTAGATCCAATGGAAAAGTTGTTGCTATGCGCATTCGTTCACAATATGACTCGATATTTCAATTTTCATTAGACCAAGACGTCATTTTTTTTCGAAACGTATATCTAGCGCGCGACCAAGTTCAAATTATCTGGGTTGAGTTATGTGCGCACAAGTAATGTTGTTGTGGAATCATGAATCTATGCTTGTGTATGTAGTTTAGAATACATTCAGTTACTTTGTTTGTTGTAAAGTATTTTTGTTTATATAATTAAGCCTTACGGCAGAATAAGAAAGTGAGAATATAATAAAAAGGTTACTGCATTTGTATGGGAGAATGTAAACTCGTTTTGTCGGATGAATATATTCCCAAGGTCCTGCAGTATAGCTATCCGAAAAAATCCATCATATTTTCTCAAAACAAATGCAGTAACGTATATTTATTCTATGTAACACTTCAAACATGAAAATTGAGATTCTAAGCCATTTGACAATGTTTCTTCGCAATTGACATAAATTCCAGATTATATCACTCGATCTAGGTTATGTTAATTTTGCTTAAATGGCCAAATAATACATCTTTATGCTATGTATTCTGGGAAGGGTAAATCCAAAATTTATAATTAAGAGAAGAGTTAATAAGCAGGCCAGGGGTATGTCTCATATTTGAAGTCTTAAAGAAATGGATTACAGGTGTTTTCTTGGATTTAATGAATGTGCAGTAATTAAAAATTACATGAAAACTCTGAAAAAATGCCACATTCCGTCCCTGGCTGGGCGTGTATCATGACATAATTGCATCTTGCATGGAAGTGGTTCTGCACGAGATAAATCCACTTCCAGAAAAGGAAAGCAACACCCTTGAAGTTATCACAGCATTCCGTCTACAATAAATTATAAATGTTTAGAACTTCGACTTTTGTTTTGCGTGAAGTGTTCGCAATATATCTTTAAACTGGACATATTGAAAATTTAAAAACACGAATATAAGGATAAGTTGTGCCACTGTGTAGACGAGGCATTACCCTCCACTAATATTACAAGAGTTCACTTCAATACGTCTATATTCTGTAAACCAAATATATCTGAAGATCAGTAACTAGGAACAAATTCACAACCACATGATACGAATCTTACGATCACGTAGATGCTGGGACACGATGGGCACACCAATACAATATATCAGTTGGATATTTTGCAAATTTAAATACACATATAATGATGGTCTATACATCTTCAATATCCAATAGGCAAAGGTTCTTCCTATTATCTGGTCTCCAAAAAAATATACAACCAAAAATTTGCCAAACCCTTTCGCTTGTGTGATGAGCCATATATATTGAACATTCTTAATTTTTCTGTTACCCTGATTTTGTGCTTCATGGAGGAAAATTAACTTTGAATGGCAATTATGTCTATGATATCTGTACCGATCTTTAGAAATTACCTAATTTAATATTCTTCATATTA
Source organism: Potamilus streckersoni (assembly GCA_016746295.1). Taxonomy (NCBI): domain Eukaryota; kingdom Metazoa; phylum Mollusca; class Bivalvia; order Unionida; family Unionidae; genus Potamilus; species Potamilus streckersoni. Next base: position 508,983 of record JAEAOA010000226.1, on the reverse strand, counting down.
TCAGCAGGTATAGCACGCACACATACACACATATATGCATACATACATGAGCGTACGTACGTACGCACGCATGCATACATACATCATTCTATATAAATTAAAATAAAATTAGCTTAATTTTTTTTCCTTTGCAGGTGGTCGTAATTTGGGTTTAAATTTCTCAATTGAAGTTGGTATAGATTTCGATGATGCCTACAGGAACAAAACATCAACGGAGTTCAAAGATCTGGCTAAAATATTTGCAAACAAGGTAATTGCTTTTAAAGACTCTCTCTCTCTCTCTCTCTCTCTCTCTCTCTCTCTCTCTCTCTCTCTCTCTCTCTCTGATAATTTGCGACAATCTCCTAATTCTATACTATTTAAAGTTTTGTAAATGATTTTGGTAAAAGCACAATCTTGATTAAAGCAACGAACGCTGAGCTATCTTGTAACAGCTTGAGCCGAACTGATGAAACCTAGCTAAAGTCACAGAGGACACTTAAATGGTCTGAAATCCGTAAGACGTGTAAGAACCACAAATGCGTGCCACTATAGAGAGGACGGTACATTATACTCCACTATTATGCAAGTTCAGTTGACCCTACTGCCACTACATCCATCTTGAAAGATAAACACTCACACATCAATAATGGCTGCCAACATGACCTAATTAATTGCACATACCTTAAATAATTTGAAATACATAGGGAAAAAGACAGTATTTTAAATAATATTCAGGTTGAGTACATTATTATGAGCACTACCAGACTGGAAGATTGCAACAGTACAGTTTGACAAATACATACATGAAATGATGACGGAGTAAGAAGAGGCAAAAATCTTAATTAGTTGAGTCAATTATTAACCGTGTTGTACACATAAAGAAAAAAAAGCGTCGGTGTTCTTTACGTATATTCGATTTCCAAACATATCCTCAAAAAATAAAGTTGTTATCTTAGAAGAACTTCAATATATCGTACAATTATGGAACATTACATGTTTCAAGGCATATTTAAAATGCTGTTGTAAGGAGCTTTTACCTGTCGAGGAGAGACGAGTACGTGTGTTATTTTATTGTTAAAGTAAAAAAGCGTCCTAAAGGAATTCTGAAATGCCCTTTTTTGCAAGGGTAAAATTGACTTACTGTCTTGTAAATTCCAATAAACATTTTTAAAGTAGAGCATCACAATGAATTCTTTGACGTCGTGTATTCATGTTATAGCTACAGTCCTATACAGAGAGGGATATCTGAGGATAAAGATAAAGAAAAAATGCAAAAATGTATGCAACTTTTGACAGTATATTTTTATTATTATTATTATTATTATTATTATTATTATTATTATTATTATTATTATTATTATTATTATTATTATTATTATTATTATTATTGACCTAATAATGCACCGAGAATTTCAGACTGAAAGTAATGTGCAATTCGCTTATATTCCGCACAAACAAAACGTGCATTGATCCGTGGTATTCACGTTACCAAATTACGTGGACAGAAAAATTGGCTAATAAATTTCTTTATTACTTGCATTTAAATTATTGATAGAGAAAATGTCTATGGACTTTGCAGCCATATTTGATGACCAGAATCTATCAAAGAATAGGCTATAAATATTATGTTGGACCTTTTATTGCAGGATACTTGTTATATTGCACAATGAACAACATTTCATGCAGTTTTGCTCATTTTACTATGTCAATATTCGTATGCTTCCATAATATACGATGATGGGAGTATGTAATGTTACTCCATTATCCATAGGTCTGGTACTTCTGATATGTCTGTAAGTTTAGGCTTTATAGCTTTAGAAAGATTCCACAGATGGAATTCTGGTCTGGTTAATTTGGTGGTGCATAGCATTAGTAAAACAAAGACGATTTCCGTTTTCTTCTCTCTGTCGTCATTTCGCTTGATTATAAACCTTCTTTAAAGAAGTAGTTTTCCGTTATTCCATCAATAACTTTTCTACTCAGTAACTTCTGAACTGCTTATCAATGGAAACCAAACCATATATCATGCAAAACGTAAAATCTTCGTCAAGTTCGATTGTAACTGTTTTCCTTTAATATCGACCAATGTAATATCCGTCTATGACGAGGAGATTTGATTTTACATTACATGTTTAGACATAGCTTAATAGCTTTTGGACAGATTTCTTTATGATAATTCAAACCATTTCATGAAACCTAAGTAAAATACTACATGTTTTAGAAACTGGACTGAATTAAGAGTCCAGTTTGAAGTGTGTTGAATTGAATATGGGTTTGACTTATACATTACTGTAAGCAGCATCCGTGTCGTCAGCACAGATAATTAATAATAATAATAATAATAATAATAATAATAATAATAATAATAATAATAATAATAATAATAATAATAATAATAATAATAATAATAACGATGAAGATAATAACAATAACACGCTCATTTTGCTTTCAGCTGACTCCAGTGTTCCAAAATATATCAGGGTTCAGGTACATTGAAATTAACGAGTTCAGGTAAGTCACATTGCCAACAATTTTAATGCTAGGTTGTGCATAATTACTATTGTACCTTTCAAATGATTAAAATCATGCGTATTGATAGCATATACACAACACATTTTATGATATACTCGATAACCATATAATGGTTCGTAGCTGCTTAAGGACATGTAATTTATTATATAGACTTTACTTTCCCGAAGAACTATAAATTAAAAAGATCTCCTTAAAGTAAAAATATTTAACAAACTGAGTCATCCAGGGACTTAGGAAGGAGAGCGGGATGGAGGGTAGAGGGTAAGGGAAAGGGTGGATGGTATCACTGAAGAAGATTATATTCATGTCGGGGTCGACAATTATTTGTCCCACTTTTGACCTATAAAAGTAAAAACTGTTAAGATTAAAATGCATGCATCTTCCTACTCGTCTGAGAAGGGAGAAACCAAAATCAGTAAACAAGATTCATATTTGAATTCATATCTTATCCTTCTATGATTTTCACGCCAATTAGGCGTGAAAATCCTTATAATTCACAATTTAAAATTCCATAAGTAGCTTATACTGACCAAAATCGGAGAGGGATATATTTTTTAACGATGAGGAAATGTACCATTAAATGTACCATAATTATACACAAAATCACTCATTGTGACTCTTTTAGAAAATGCGTAAAATAGAGAAATAAGAAAATGGGCAGCGCCTCATGCGCATTGCAAAAAAAAAAAAAAAAAAAAAACAAATCTCGTTCCTATCTAGCACGATTGAGTTTTTGCATCAGATGGTCCCTTTGTACAAACAACATAACTGCATGCATTGGTGACACAACTGTAAATAAATTTGGAGACTGATACCTTTTTAATCAAAATTTAACTCCATAGTCAATCATACATATCTGTTTTTTACTACATGGATATGCAGTACGTTAGATTTCTAAATATTTCAATTGGAAAATGAATGAAAAACACAGGCAATCATGTAGTTGAAAATGCATACTCAATCGCAACGTTATATATCTATAACTGCAGTGATTCTATTAAAAAGTAACAGTTATTCATAGCTGCAGACTGGATGCTCAACATTTTAATCGCGTTTTTTGCTTTGTTTTTACATGATAACACAAGTACACACACGTGCGTTATATGCATATAACAGTATATGACTCGAGGTTGATTTGAAGCGAGAATGAAGATCTTAACAGTAATACTTGATCCAGAAAGTATAGAGTCATTTGTGACAAACACATTCATAATACAGGTAATTTACAAGAAAACAAATCTTTCACGAGCTCGAGTATTGTTTGCCGTTTCTCCTAGCTCAACAATACTTTTAAAAGGTTGCATTGCAATCTTGACTTTGTCTCTTAATCTATTAATTACAGGTTTTAAAAAGGGAATAATACTTTAATAGAATTGCTTATTCCGTTGTAATCAAAGTACGTTTCCAATTCATTAAAAAATATGCTTACAGTGGAGATTGCATTCTGTAAAAGTCAAGTATTGATTATGTCACAATATCTATATATAGACCTTCAAACAGTTTGAAACAAAGGGTCGCTTTGCTTATATTTGATAAACCTTTAACCTTCCTGTTTTTTTAAAAACTTTCTTTATTCACTTTTGATATGATTGAATAAATCGATCAACTTAGTTGCTAGAGTAAATTAACGTTATTCACCTACATTTATTTGTCACATACATCGAACATTCTAAACAAATAACACTAAAACCTATTTCTTATAGTATATTCAGGAGTACACAAAAACAATCAAACATTGCCTAAAATTTTATCCTAGAGAATCATTGCAGAAATTATTATTATTATTAATTATTTATTATTATTAATTTTATTATTATTATTATTATTATTATTATTATTATTATTATTATTATTATTATTATTATTATTATTATTATTATTATTATTAATATTATTAAACTTAAATATGGTAATTCTCTTTTCAGTTCTGGGTCCACCATCGCTTATTATTCTGTCATTGTTTCTGCCTTGATCAGTATAACATGCGTCATTGACGACATTAAAACATATGTATTTAGTGAACTCAAGAACGTGACGATAAAAGGTACTCAGGTTAACGGAGACTACTTAGATAAGACTATGAACGAAGAACTAGGTAAGAGAGAGAGAGAGAGAGAGAGAGAGAGAGAGAGAGAGAGAGAGAGAGAGAGAGAGAGAGAGAGAGAGAGATGATTTTTGACACATTGCCCATTTCTGCGTATATTGCAGTGAAAATTCACAAACGGCAGCTCAAAGTAACATAGGCAGTCATCTCAAGATATCCATAATGAAACTGTAGTTTATGAGGGACTTTTATAAACGTTCTATTTGATGCTTCATCAAAACTTGAAAACGACTTAAAACATTTCCTTTAATTAGATTGAACTGTTTCTCGTTTGCCACTAAATACCTTGTTTGTTATCACCATTGACAAGACTTATTCCATGTTGACGTTATGTCACCAATGTTTGGTATTTTCGTGATAAGTTGACGAAGATAGAGGCTATATTTATCAAAACCTACTAATTATCAAATAATTGGACGTTTACATTGAGCATTCGACTGTCATATGAGTAATGTTCAAGTAAAATGTATATTGTAGCGGTTTTGTCATTAATAACAGTTAGTTTAATGCAAGCTAGTCATACAGCATCTGGTATCTTTGATATAATTTTCAGGTAGAATATTTTTTTGTGTGTATGCCTGTGAGTATAGTCAGTTTGACTGTTTCATGCCAGAACAACCTTCTTTGTTATCACCATTGACAAGATTGATTCCATGCTACCATTATGTTACCCACGTTTGATATTTTCTTTGGAATATGTTACTTATTTCTGTTGCACAAACCAGGTAATGGCTAATCAGACAAAAGTAAATACTTCTTCATGTTTCAGATGCGTTGGTCAACATTAGCATATGTAAACTCTCGACTTCTGAGCTTTGTCCATTAGGATTTAAATGCAGTGACTCAGGGTCAGGCAGAGTCAGTTGTTCCGACAGATGTAACGACCTGCCATGTGTGCACGGTACCTGCTACATAGATCATATAGATGGAAACAGTTTGAAATGCAGGTAGTGATCTGGTTATGTAAGTAGTAGGAGAAAGTAAGAATCCGAGCTCAACAACCCCCTCCAGACCTCCAAACAAATACAAAATACCTAGGTAACGTAATAGAAAACCTATTGCAATCAATAATTGCGTTAAGAATCCGAGCTCAACAAATACAAAATACCTAGGTAACGTAATAGAAAACCTATTGCAATCAATAATTGCGCTAAGAATCCGAGCTCAACAACCCCTCTCCCCACCCCTCTAGACCTCCAAACAAATACAATAGAACACCTGTTGCAAAATACCTAGGTAACAGGTAAAATTTAATTACGTGATCTTCCAGAATAAGCAAAATGATATGTCAGACTCAATCTTCCAAATCATTACGATTTAGCAGAGCGTGGCGATTGTGGACTAAATTACGCATTAGAATTCCAGTAAGGTAAGTGGTATTATACCTCATTACCAACTGTTAATGTCTCAACTGTAGATATCAAAAATATTTCATTATCATGGTGATAGAGGCTAAACTTTATTTTACCGCTGACATAACGACGGGACTCAAACAAATCTTTTATTTGTGATTTGTTAAGAGGGTATTTTTTGTCGATAAAATACACCTTTGACCGATCAAGATCAATTGTAAGTTTGGTGTATTTTTGCTGACTAATCGGACAGTGAAAGTTTTTAAATTCCGCAAGCAACTTTTGATACAATTGTTCGAGATAATTAAAATACTCGCTGTCATCAGATCTGATGAGCGAAAGTTTTAACTTGTCACGGGTACCACTAAAGCATATGTCTGATGTTTCATTATTAATTTCAACTGTCAATGGTTTTACGTCCATCATTAGATATTTGATTTTGCTACTGTAGCTATTTGTTACTGTCAAATTTTCAAACATTATTTTTAAAGTTTAGATAAAATTTTAGTTTGCAAAGATAATGTCAAATATATCTCTATCATCATGACAATACCCAAGTGCAAATGTATCTACCCCATTTTCGCAATAACGTTTATCATCAAAATTGCTCAAACCGCGTTTGATAAGGACATCTGTTTCGAGCTTATGATGATTTGTCCGAATTGACATAGCTCTTATAAAACTAACACCGCCATCAAGCGCATACTTGTAGTCATCAAATTTTATAAACTTTTTAACAAAATCACGAGGCAGACCTTTTGCTTTTTTTGTTATTTTATTATTGTCTAACAATACGGCATACATTTTACTACGTAATCCGATAAAGTATTTGATAGCGCTCGAGTTCATTTCATCTTTGAACTTACCAATAACCTTTTTATTTGTGTCATCATGAAATTTACTGTCACGTGGGTAATCAGAAAGATCAAACAGATATCTATTATCATGCATGTCCTGATAGATGTCCTCGCATTCGATTTCATATACGAGCGAATCAGTATCAGTAAATAATAATCTACTAGCCGGCCATTGATTTTTAACAAAATTATAATGAAAATCGTACATCAGCCACTTTGATAAATCTAACACTGAAGCTCCAACGTAGATCGGCTTGTTTAGTTTTAGATTTGTTTTTCTTCTTTGTATCGCAACAAGATTTTCATTAAATATTTTCATGCTCACAAAATCATCGTCTGACACAAGTTTGTTTCTGCGATTGACATCATTGACTAGTTCGATATTTACGCGTTTCCTAATATTCTCCATCGTCTTACCAAAAACAGAATTGTTCATCAGTTTGAAAAAGTTTTTCTCAAAATCAGTTTTTGCCGCAGCTCTTCTTGTAGTGTTCGAGTTAATATAACCTCTCATCCACGGCGACTGATTAAATTTTAGTACGCGATGAACTTTTCTCAACACGAGACCAGCATCGACTGCTTGTTTTAAAGCTTTGTAATGCAAAACATAATTACGTTTATGAAGCAAATTTGGTACTAGTTTCTTGACCATGGAATGTTGTCTTGGTAATGCTGACGCTTGTTGTTCTTCTGATAACAAACTATAATCTATGACCATCGATTCCGCACAGAAAGGATAATCGTTATGTAATTTGTGTAGCGAAGTTGGATAATCGAGATCAACTTCAACGAAATACGAAACATCGTCGGATATCTTTTTTTCTGTCTCTGATAGAAATTGATCAGCCGTGATCCAATGAAATCCACCAAACGGCATTGATTCTGCCATCGAATACCCGTACAAGTTATTGCAATCTAGATAAACTATATACTTCGAAGGAAGGTCAGGATTATACTCTTTCAAATATTTGTTGTTTGCTTTAGCATATTTCTTCGTTATCACGCTAATACCGCCTCGGATACCTTTTTCAATAAAATTGAACATATCAACATCAGTCAGTAATTCCAACCTTACCTTACTAAACTTTAACAGAGCATCCCATGACAGTCCGGGGGCAGAATAATACCAGCAAGGATCTAGTCCGTAATTATTATAACTCACTTCTCGAAAACTTTCAAAAACATCTGCTAATAATAACACATCAGTTTTTAGGTATAAATCATGGTAATCACCAAACGTCTCACAATCAAAATCTTTCCAGATATCTTGTGCATACTTGTACTCGTCATCAGTTATATTTTCATTTTTAAGTTGTGAGTAAAATTTGTCTTTGCTAGGTAAAGATGTTTCATCAAATTTACTCCAATCGTCGAGATATTCGTATGGAAAAACTCCTTTTTTAGCTAATAGATTAAATTTATCTCCAAAACAGTCTCTTAGGTTATTAAATTTACTACAACCTTTTACTAGCTCATCTAACGATGCTGCCATAAACTGCAGGCTGTCAATAAAACGTAATTTACCTAGCGTAACTGACATATACTTTTCAAAATTATTTGGGATGCATTTGATGATGTTATCGAGTTTTAGACGAGATTTTATATCAGGATCACCAAAAGCTTCTACTATAATATGGCTATCATATCCTCGAAAATTGTGAAGAATAACTGGAATAAAATCTGGAGCGTGAAATTTTAAATTACACTGGTCATGAGCCGCTCCACGATACTGTCCGGTCAAATGGCAATGGTCACGTACTTTTTTGTTATCATCAAAAGCTTTTTTACAAATATAACAAATTTTCGCTTGCTCGTGAGCGGATTCTTGTTGAGGTGTTAATTTTAACATTGGAGTTACTTTTTTCAAACGATAAGTAATATTATCAACTTCATTAATCAACTGCTTGAGAAGCCAAACAGCTGGATTTTTACCACGATAGAGTTGGATTGGTTTAGATAATCTCGAATCAGCGCAACAAACTACCTTGTACGCTACTCCGCATGGAACATGATTTTGAATTTTTCGTGTACTCGATTGGTTAGGATCATTTTCTACGCCAAGTACAGGTTGAAGTAAGCATTCGAAATCGACGTATATGACGAAAGGAATTTTTAGTTTATGATTATGATGGACAAACTGTAACACGCTATCTTTTTTAGATGGCATTGTTATTCTTTGTACGTCACTACAGTACTGCAAATGCTTTTGTAATGTTTCATTGTCTCTACAACCGTGCAAGCAGCGATAACAAAAGAACTTTTTGTTGTTATTTTTATTATACTGTCTTCCAACTAGTCTGTTAAAGTTTTTGATCCAAACGTAATGATTTTTATAAAACAGTAAATTGATAGTCGATTGTGAAGCTTTTTCTGAAATATACCTCGGATAGACATTTTCTTTTTCATCTAATCCGAAAACGTTAATCGAAACATTATTTTGCTTTTCAAACTTTGGTATTTGATTTTCTGCCACTGGAAAGTCAATACCAGCACAATTTAATCTTGACACGTGACTGATATACTTCTCAACACGATCAGCATTTTTTTCTGCTGGAAATAGCGCGGAAAGAACAGCCCATTGGAAACATTTGCTATCGACGTTTTTTATGTTTATACAGCACTGTTTATTTTTTATTTTTGGTGGCAGGTCGATATACGAACTACCGCGTAATGCGTCATATTTCATCGTGTGAAACAAAATTTCCTTGATCATTTCAAACTTCCAACCCGAACCTAATTCGGTAAATTCTTCTATTTTTTTCCAAATTTCTTGGTGTATTTCATTAGATAGTGACAAAAGATCACTACCAAGTAAAACACGTCTAGATTTTGCGTTGATGTAAGGGTCTGCAATTTCCTTGTTAGTAGATTCTTCCGTCAAAAGTAGTTTTGAAAATATAACGTGATATTGCACTAACAATCTTAGACCCTTGTGTTTTTCAAGCTCACGTTTTACAGTCGTCTGTAGCAGATGAAAGAGATTTGTTTCAGAAAAATTTACTAAAACGTTTTGATTATCAAACTGATAACTATTGTCAAAACCTGTAAAAGCAGTCGCTATTTTATCAGGTTCTCCCATAAGACTTCTCTTGGCTATATCACGCAATTTCAACATTATTATATTATAATATAATCTCTAATTGATAATTTACTCCGCTAAACAACAATTAGAGATATAAAATATCACCTATAATATAATGACAGTAAATCTGACAAGCGCACGTGAGCAAGAGGTATATCATGTTTATCCGAAGTACAACCTGTACGCTGGAAATGCACTTGGTTCGGTTATTAATATCATTACTGGAATATCTGTTGGTAAAGCAACGTCAGCGGGTTATACGATTAGTGTAAAGGGAGATAATGCTGAAAGAATTACGATGTTTAGAAAAAATTTTATTTACACGTTATTTTGCGATGACATTCCAGAGGGGAAACGAGTATATCATTATAACGGTAAAGTCACTGATGATAATATTGAAAATTTATCCTTACAAGACGAGTTTCAGCCGCATCCGGTCTTTGATTTATACGAGGCTAACGATCGCGGTATTATTAGAAACAGAAAAACGAAAAAAGTTCTTAATAATATGAGCAATATGGGATATCTTATAGTAACTGTTAGAGGAACATCGACAGATCGAGTTTGTTATACTGGTCATAGGTTTGTTTACGAGGTGTTCAACGGATCTATACCCAATGGTCTGGTTATTAATCATATCAATAATGTAAAAACAGACAATCGATTGGAAAATCTGGAGCTAGTGACCCAACAGGAAAATGTGAGAAAAGGACGAGGTGGTGGTATTAATTTTAGATGCCCAATAAAACCTGTTATTTCGTTAAACCTTGAAACGGATGAGGAGATCAAATTCAAATCAATTACAGCTGCGGCGAAATATTATAATATAAATCCCAGAGCAGTAAAATTTGTAGCTGATGGAGCAACAAAATCAGCTTTTTCAAACAAATATGATGCTAGTATTATTTTTAGATATGATGATTAATAATATTTTGTAATTCGGTTTTAGTCAAACAATGATGAGCAAATGCTATAATATCATCGCAATCAAATTTTAGCGTCACTACTGCACTTTCATTAATTTTATTTTTTTCTGCTTCTGTTAGTAATATTTTATGAGAATCACCTTGAATTACAAAAATCTCAAAGGAATATGAACTATAACCTGACAAGCATTTTCTTACCGCTTCGGTCAGTTCGTGGTAGTTTATTATATTAACTTTTTGGTGATATTTGACCTTGTCAGTCATCTTATAACAACAAATTAGATAAAAAATATATTATAATATGGATATGATGAAACGACTCGTTCAACTATACGAAGAAGATACTAGCGATAAAGTCGCCAGCGATAAGTCAGCGATAATGGTCTCAACAACAAGGTCTCTAATGATATGATAGACAAATCCATTGGTTATAACGAAGATGATATTTTATATAACAACGAGTCTGATGATGGTGAAATAGTCACCGTCGTTAAGATATAATTATAGCAGACCAACCACTGGGAAAATATAATGTCAAGTATCACATTGATAAAAAAAAATTATAAAATTTAATTTTACTGTTACCGAACAGCAGGAATTTTTTGCAGTTATTCAGACCTTTTTTAAACATCAAAATTCCAGGACCGACAGAAAAATATAAAATTTTGATTTCATCTTTGTCAGATTTTTAATCTTATGACTATCTCTGACGATCGCAGACAATATCTAATATCATTATGTTAACCAGTAAAATGCAAATCTATCAAACGAAAGTATGAGGAGGATTGAAATTTATAATAGCATTATTTCACAGTCGATAAATCGACCGGGTTGGAATCCAGCTGTTAAATTTATCATCACTATACCCACGCCATTTGACTAAACTTTTATCTCCTTTTTTCTAATCACTTTTTCGATAATGAAAACATCTTGTTCAGTTTTTTGTAGTTCTTGTTCGTAAAAAAAACTACCTACGATTTCACAGATCATAGGTTCCCTGCCAGATCTTTTAACGCGTACGTTACAGGTATTGTTAAGAGTACTTTATCAACAACAAATACTTCTTCGCTCCAGTTTGGAGTAAATCCTTTTTCAAATATCTTTTTAGTCAAAGAGATTCTAACTTTATCACCGACCTTAAATTTATGTCTGCGGTACATGTTTTCGTTTGCTAATATGGGATTTTTGATAGCGTCATTGGGTGACATTTTGATGGTTCGATGTTTCGTGTTATTATATTCGCCTACGATTTGAGAAAGGTCATCGATGTACTTGTTGGTGGTTTTAGTGTCATATGTTTGTGTAAATTTTTCGTTTAGCGTGCGATTAAATATCTCGCGTCAACAACGCTTTTGCCTTCGTTTCCTGTAACGTATTTTTTAATATTATTTTGTTCTAGAAACTGCTCAAACTTTTGTTAAAAAACTCGGCTCCATGATCAGTCCAGATTTTGTTTGGTTTTCTTTCGGTACTCGTTATTATTTGTTTTAGCGCATCAGTGATTGACGTTCCTGTTTTATCTGAAACTGGCACACTAAAAGCGTATTTGCTGAAAACATCTATAACGTTAAACAATACTTCTTTGGAGCGCCATCAGCGCCAACGTTAAACTGAGCCATTTAGATAAATCTGAAGCCTTAATTCTACATCTACCAAATCTATTGCCCAGATATCATTACAGCGTTTGCAACAACTTTACGTCTCGGAAACGCTTTTTTTTTTAGGTCTGTGTAGTTCGACTGCAAGATCATCGTATAATTCTTTTCCCCGAGTCGAGTCGAGTCCAAGTTTATATTTTGCTCCTATCATTCCTTGAACAAATCTTCTATCAAAACGTTCTCGTAGATTTGTTGGCTCCATATCATGTAATTCGTCTAACATTACTTTATCACAATCTGCTTTCGAGTTTTCATGATCACGATAACAGATATCATGACGCATTGCTATTGCATCCACTTGATTATAAGGCTCTTGTCCTGGCAATGGATTGTCGTTTTCATCTAGTTGTTGATCTAGCGGATTATAGGACCTGTATAACGATGACCTGGCAAAGTCCAACCGCCTTTTGGTTTTGGTAATTTACCAATAATTTTATGTATATCTATACCTAACCCTATTATTTCTCTGTTGTTACAACGTTGACAGTACGTAATGATTTTATCTTGTTCTATGCAAAGATCTTTGTCACAATCACAATTGCATTTCATTTTATTTTATTTTGTTTCATAAGATTAATCGTCGATCAAGATAACTCTATCAACGCTAGATCCTACTTGTTTTTGAAAAAACATACTTTTCTTTCTACCACAGATTGCACAAATACTTTTTAACATCGTTCTATTATTTTTCGTTTTTTCCGTCATCTCATCCTTGTTCTCTGTTTTAGTTTTGCATTTGAGACAGTATGTTGACATTATTATATCAAGGAGTTTAGATAAAAATTGATTGCAATATTATCATTCGCATGAGAAGGATGCTCATCAAATTGTAAAATAAACTTTAAAAAGTTTTTATTCAGAGTTTTACTCCCAGAGTTTTTACTCTGGTGCATTTGTCTGACAAACATGATACAATAATAACCACAAGCTGATGTTCCAATCGGCTTGTAGTTGATTAGACGATATAATTTATTATTTTATCAAATTTTTTAAAAATATATTTTTTTATGAGATCGCTTGGAGGAAGTCCGAAACGAATCAAAATAATTGTTATCGTGGACTGCAACCCAGTGGGTGCCAGAGCCATCATTGAAGTTTTCAATATTTACAACACAAGAACCCTGTTGGTACGTCATCGAGTTCATCCTTGGAAAATACTCCTCGAAATCCAACAACGTCCTTCAATTTTTCAATGATGTCAAAATTGCTCAATAACGTCTGGTCCCTGGTAGAGTTAATCCGCGTCCGATTCCTAGTAAGTTTGGCAGCAGACTTCCGCTAGTCCCGCAAAAGTGGAGCGAAAGGAATAATTCCTCCTTGGTTTGTTTGTTTGCGTTTTGTTGTTTTCTTTTTTTTCGATGATTTTGTTTTTTTTTCGGCGACTTTTTCGTTGGCATTTTATTTTATACTGATTACATAAAACTGAGTGACTATGTTCACTGCCGATAGATTTGTTTGATACCACGACCTTCGACTGCTTTTTCGTTGCGCCAGAGACAGGAGGACTGCTCCTGACGCAGCCGCAAGTCCAAGTGTACCAAGTACTGGTAAAACTTTGCTAGCTATTATTGATAACGCTGGTCCAAAAAATCCACCTTCTTTTGACATTGCAGTTACCTGAGAAAAACAACAGATAATTTCAGCACAAATGGTTTGTTTGATCGAGTTTATTGATTTGTTGTTGCGTTAGCATGACTTTTACTGCAATTTTATTTGAAGTTCCGGAGAGATCATCAAAGAAACAGAGCTGCGTTTAGCAACAGCTGCTGATAATTTTTCAACTTGACCAGATGTTAGGTATATTTCTCGAGTTGTGTATTTGGTTTTCATATGTGTTATATCCAAGTTGTTAGATTAAAACTTGTACTCTCATTTGTCCTTTGATTGAATCGATGGTCAGAAATCGATCACTAACCAATAGCGCGTATACGTTATACTGTTCAGCTGGCACAGCGCCCAGTGTCCACGTGACCTCAATATCTGCAGTCGATCCCACAACACGCTCCAAATGTTTTGATACGTCAAAATAAAAGATGGGATAGAGCGTTCGAAACTCTTCTATTGATATTTGAGATCCACTGTCCGCGTTCTGATATTTTTGCATTGCTTCCATAAGATACATGTACGGCCGAGAGAGATGTTTCTGGTGGCGTCTACGGCAAAATTACATTCGATTGCACGTTCGGGATACTGTTTGGAATTTACTCTCACAAATATTCGTCTAACGTCTGGGTTATCGAATATGGAGTTGTTTTTTTCCTGATTGTTACGACGTGCTTGTCGTTGAAATACGACGAACAAGTGTCGCGGTAGTTGTTCGCTGGGCGTGGTCGTTACACGCCATGTGTAATCAGTCGCGTTGGGAATGGCTGTTTGATAAATCCTGTTCTGTTGGAAGTGTATCTTTTTTGTAAAGGTGGCTAGTAAAGATTCGAGCTCCATCATTTTAGCTAATGAAGGGACAACCCGAGGCATCCACAGTGCTAATCTTGTAATAGAAAACTGTCCCTCAGCCACTCCATCGGCGTGTATTATACAATCGTTTTGATCAGCTCGATCTAATATAAGCGTATGTTTTATTCCTCGAAAAACTTTGTTATAATCACGGCAAAATCCAAAGATTGTACTTAACGGAAGCATCATCGTTATTTGGCGAGATTCTGCGGCAAACGCTTTTCGTTTAGCAAATCCTCGTTAAAATTTAATCGTCGTAGATTTTTAACTGCGTTTCTTATTGCATCGCTACTATAGCACCACCAGCTGCATCTGCGGTTAATGATGCAGGAACAGTATGTCGTGCAGCTGCATTAGCTCCAGCTGGGTTTAGAAATAAGTCTGTTTGTAACATCAGCATTCAGCTAGCTCTCCAGTTTTTAAACAAACCTCGTTAAAACTCGCTCGAAACAGCTGTACCCTAATGAGGTATCTTTGAACCACATCATATTTGTGGCTATTGATCTGGGAATAGTCATCGCTAAACGAAACGATGTTTAGTATTGTACTCGCTATGGGTAAGTGCATCGAATATCTTCTACGGTTTGATTGGCCAGTTGGTATCGTGCACTCATAAAAAATCAACAACCAATATTTAAGAGAGCGATTTATACAATATCTGCAAAATAAGCACCAGCGGCATATAAAATTAGGCCACGCACATCTAACAATTCCTTATGGGGTAGTAGAAACACGTCCTCGTCTCTTGTGTTAAAAGTTCTAACTCCGTTTTTATTCGTTTCGTTCGAGTTCTCATCGAGATACTCGACATACTCTAATTCTGTTACAGCATCGTCAGTATCAATTTCTTCTGCAAAGTCGAGATAGTTTTTAGCTGACATTTATTTTATAATCGTTACACAAAATTAAAAGGCAGCAGGGGTCATCGGCGCTGTTTTCTTTACAAGTTTACGTACTATTTCTTCACCACTCGGCGACATAATTTTTTTGTTGTAGCTATCATAGCTCGTTTTGTTTCTTCTGTTGGCGCAATATCTGATATTACTCGTTTTATTTCAGACACCGTAGGTGTTGTTGAAGGTCCTTTAATCTTATCAGCAATCTTTTGCCCTACTGCAGTGCCTGCTGAAGATGCCGCCCCTGTAGCGAAAGCTTTACCAGCGTCAAGTGCAATGGGCGCTACTTTACGCGCGATTCCTGGAATATTCTCTGCAATTGTTGTAAATATATTTCCAAAAAAAATCCACCTACAATTTTTCTTCGATAAACTTTTCTTCGTCTCATTTTATAAAATTATGTACACAAATCACATGCCTAGGCAGTGCGTAGGTGTAAGTAATACGTGACTATCTCGTTGTTCACGTCTATTTGTCGTCCAGATTGGTCTGTGAGTTGCATTGTAATGCTTGTAATTTGATTCTCAGGTGTTATTGGATAGTAGATAATCTGTCGCGGATTGATTTGCATGAGAGAACCTGGTGGGACTTCTGGTGAGAAACTGTAGATCGTTTGCCCGCGGTTGCCTTTGACGTATAAGATCCAGATGCGATAGAGCAATTGATGAGTATTGTATTTACTTCTGTAATATCTACTGGTAGTTCTCCATCAAATGTCAAAGATTTATCTTCACCGGTGGTATAGTATAAAACTCTAGTAAAAACCTAACATCTTTCCAAAACTTCTTTCTTCAAAGAGGACTTTCATATTTCTTTTCACTGTTATCCTAGCTCGTAAGGTGTTATAATTCGCCGCTAATTCGAAATTATCAGCATTCCCACCAGCTTTTGTTAGAAGCTCTTTTATTGTTCTGTTTTAGATCAGTAATGTTATAAGCTCCTTGTGGAATCTGTAGTTTGTATTGTATATCAATAAACTCTTTTTGTGATGTTGGAGATTGTTTAACATTTAACGACTAAAATTTCATCATTAATCCCAGTTTTAATATTCGGCATGGCGTTCCAACAAGTACAAGAAATTAATCCAATCTCATACTGTTTTGCAGGATCTAGTTCTATTGGTGGGTTGTAATTTACTGTAAAATTCGCGCTGTTTCCTGTTATTTGTGACGAATCAAGCAATAATGTTGTTTGCATTATACTAATATTTTAGATAAGATCGCGGTGTAAAATTTCGTACTCGGATGATGTTAGTAATCCACTCGATCTTAGATGATCAAGTATATCAATAATTTCGTTATCAATCTCTACACTTTCATACCAGCTTCTTTAGAGGATATCAACAGCATTAGCCGATCGACTATGTCTGCGTTTGATGTAAAAACTTTAACTCCAGATCCAGTCTTTTCCTCTGGTAATTTTTTATCTCGCTTGTTTTCATATTGTTTGAGTAGTCTTTTAAAATCCCATCCTTTACTATAACCTCCTTCTTTATTTCGAGATTGCATTGATGTTTTGAGTAAAATCTCAGCATAATTCCATCTCTAATCGATCAACTAATACTAAAATATTTCTTTTATCTTTTTTCATCTTTAATTTTTTATCATCAGCATTTTCACCCACCTCTACAATTCTTTCTCATTTTTCTATCAAATCGTTATAGTTTTCTTCTGACAAGTTCGAATAGTATTAATATTAGTGATATTATATTTTCCATAAACTCTTCATACTCATCATCTTCTATTTTAACCCTAGCTTGTCTTCTGTAAAATTTTATAGATTCTTCAAAAGTACCATTTTTATCACACTTTCTTGTAATAATTTTTGTTTCTCAGTTAATTCTTCAGTTTGTTCTGATTATTTTTCCATCATACTTCTTATTCTCATCGGATTAACCGTCAATCTTGTTATTGCGTGTTTTGAAGTTCAAGAGGATTGTTCATTAGCCTGTCAAACTCAGCTTGTCGTGCAGCAGGATCAGCAATGTTTCTTACAAGTTCGTTTACAATTTTTACAGTTTCTTCTTTTGATCTTTCTCCAAGTAAACCAAACAAACCCTTTTCTTTCATTTTTGCTAGTTCTTCTGGAGATAATGTTTGTATTTCTGGCTGCTTGCCAAGCATCGCCTCAGTAACAGGTTTGAAAAATTTGGTTCTTTCTTCTTCTGCTTGAACTTGTCCACGTCGAGCTTCTTCCACCTTTTTCTTAAAAGCCGCTCGAGTTTCGAGAAAACTTTTTTTAGTAATCGATTTTCTGTTGATGTTTGTCCATTATTTTTATACGCTTTACAAAATTATATCATAGAAACGTCTCAAGGCAACAACGAAACATCTTGGTTGGATCACGCGCTAGCTTGTCAAATAAAAAGAAACTATATCTATCTTTAGTTGCTCGATGATATAATTCGATAAATCTATCTTTTTGTAACATCACCACATTGTTCGTTTGCAATATTTCTCACATCCACATTATCTAGTCCGGGAAATAATATGAAACAACCCGTATTTCGCCTAATAAACCTATCAACATTATAAAAACCTTGGGCAAGATAAACAGAATTACATCTTTTATTTCGTGATAGTGAAAAATATGATCTAATCTTGTTCATTTCCTCATTGTTTAGCGGAATATCATCAAAGACGATTATCTTCTGCTCTGACGAATCGAGTTCATTCACTGGAACGAGTTTTCTGGTTGTTTTATCAAAAATATATCATCACCAATGCCAAGGTCATCACGAAGTTTATCATTATACTCGTTTAATAATTTGTATTTGTCTTGTTGGGGGTTGATGGTGTAAATATATACACCTTATCATAGTTAAAGTTATTATTGAGTAAAAGATTTAATAACAAATTTGTTTTACCAGATCCAGTTCGCCCACAATAAGATAATGACAGTCTGGAAGTTCATTGTTATGTTTATGCTTCACCAATCGCTCGGTGTCAAAGTTTATTATCTTCGCCATCGTATAATTTTATGTTATATTAAACCAACAATTTTGTATAGAACGGTATGTATAATGAGCTACTATACAAAATTTGGAACATTAGCAGTAGATTTATTAACAGAAGGTTACCAGGGTGACTTATCCAAGTATGCGACTCTTGATAAGCTCAAAAATGAAATCAACAATTTGTTAAACGTTGCAAGTGTAGATCCATAAAAAATTGTAGTTTTCCAGGACAAACAAGGACGATTAAAGACGAGTAATGTACAACTATCAGATGTACTAGTACGAAATCCTACTGCAGTTGCTAATAATATTGTTACTTTTAACAATCAAGGTAAGATAGAAGATTCGGGTAGGTCAGTTAACGATTATGTTAGAAAAGCAGGTGATTTATTTACGGGAAACATTGCTATGAACCAGAATAAGATCACATACCTTGGAAACCCAACTGAGGATAATGACGCTGCTACTAAGAAATATGTTGATGATCAGGAATCAAAGTACGTGTCGGCGCATGGCGGTATAATGCGTGCATTTCTCAACATGAACAATAATGGCATCAATAATCTTAGAACACCAGAATCTGATTTTGATGCTGTAACAAAGAAATATGTTGATGATATCAACAATGAAATCACCAAGTTCAAAACTGATTTTACTAATCACATCACCACGTTTTTAAATTTTCGCAGAAACATAAACAAAACCAATAACGAATTTTTTGGAAGTCCGCCATCTGTTGATATTACACTCGATAATATTAACACAAAACTCAACGATATTATTAGTGGAATTCCTAGTATTGTTGAGAAAACAAGTATGATTAAAATTCCTCACAAGCAGATTAAAAATATTGTCTATACTGTTGCTTCTGGAATGTCTACTTGGTCGCCGCAAAATAACACTCTCAAACATACTGCAGAGGTCACTGGTGTGTATAGATTGTCCGTGTTTAGCAGTGCAAAGTTTAATATATTTTCCTTATTTCCATGGCGTCACTCGACTGATAATTTCTCTGGAACCGTGTCTATTGTGTTAAACAAAGATGTTGAAGAAACTTTTATGCTAATAGCAGATGACAAAAAATTAACTGCTGCGTCATATTGGTATTGTTTGGAATTTGTGGCTGAAACACCTCAACTAGTTACTTAATCAAGCCTGAGATTATGTGAACAAATATTATAATGAAAAAAAGTATAGTTGATTTCAATCATATTTCAAAAGATATTCCAGGACAGGATGTTGACGCACTAATACAATACTACAAATATTATCATAAAAAACTTTGGTGCGTTAAAAAATGTTACAAATATTATAACAAAATACTTCGAGTAATATCATATCTACCCTTGTTAATGACTAGTTCTGGCATAATTTCAAGTGGTATATCATTAAACCCGTTTTTGTTAATCATATCCGGTGTTGGTGTTTCTCTTACAGCAGCTTGTAAAAAAGTTGAACCTAAAATTTCGATAAAAAAGCACGGCTGCTTAACATCAATTATAACTTACAAAAAACTACTTGATCAAATAAGATCTTACCTACGAGGAGTAAAATATAGTATGGACGATTTAATACGTGAATTTCGTATTATTGACAACATGTTAACAGATATTCTTCCCATGAGGATCAGCAAATATGAGAAAGATTATCAAAAGAAGTATGATATAACATAAAATTTTATATAATACCACTTACCTTATTGGAATTCTAATGCGTAATTTAGTCCACAATCGCCACGCTCTGCTAAATCGTAATGATTTGGAAAATTGAGTCTGACATATCATTCTGCTTATTCTGGAAGATCACGTAATTAAATTTTACCTGTTACCTAGGTATTTTGCAACAGGTGTTCTATTGTATTTGTTTGGAGGTCTAGAGAGGTTGTTGAGCTCGGATTCTTAGCGCAATTATTGATTGCAACAGGTGTTCTATTACGTTACCTAGGTATTTTGTATTTGTTTGGAGGTCTGGAGGGGGTTGTTGAGCTCGGATTCTTAACGCAATTATTGATTGCAATAGGTTTTCTATTACGTTACCTAGGTATTTTGTATTTGTTGAGCTCGGATTCTTAACGCAATTATTGATTGCAATAGGTTTTCTATTACGTTACCTAGGTATTTTGTATTTGTTTGGAGGTCTGGAGGGGGTTGTTGAGCTCGGATTCTTACTTTCTCCTACTACTATGTATCTGAGTTCTTTCCATATATCATCGATCACAACGCCTTTGATATGCATTGTTCTATTAAAAGTACAGTTGGCTTTGACATTGGTCGTTCTTATATATGCTTTACACCAATGGATTTTTCATCGCAATTATTTCTCAGATAATGAAATATTCCCATTGAAATCAGTTATTAAAATTCATGCAAATAAAAAGTCACACTGATACCAATACATTGAATTACCTTCTATTGTTTATCTACATTAAAATTTTATTTACACCATAAAAAAAGCAAAGAATGTAAACCAGGGCAAGGACATCATTTCCTTTAACAACCACCCGACTGAAGCAATTGATTATCTTTCGACCTTTCATAGAAACGATGTTATCGTCCATCCAAAATACTTACCTTCCAGTCCCAACAGTCTTTACTACTTTGCATATCTGTTTCTTAAACACCAACCTCTCTCACGAAAAACTACCACATAATTCAAGAAAGCATGGTATAGTAAACTTACTCTTT